>JAWWMP010000081.1:7178653-7212513 GCA_035047865.1 Dendrocincla tyrannina
AAGGAAAGGAAGGAAGGAAAGGAAGGAAGGAAAGGAAGGAAAGGAAGAGAAAAGAAGGAAGGAAGGAGAGAAAAGAAGGAAAGTCCAAGAGGAAAAGCAAGGAAGTCAAAAGAGAGAAGGGAAGTCAAGCACCATCCAAGTTGGCTGAATGGGTTTGATCCCACCTCGACCGAACACGGGGGGTTTGGGGCAGGGAGTGTCAGCCCGGGGCCGGCTGGGCATCCCCACCGGAGCACCCACCCCAGTGCAGTGAGCAACCCAATCAGTGCCCGCATCTCACTGTCACTACAGCTCCTGCCCTGCCGCTTCTCCCCCTGCACACGAAATTTCTGGCATTTAGCATTCTCCTTTTCCATTTTTTTTCTTTCCCTACCGTCAATTTGCCAGCCGAGCATCATTTCTCGGTAAAATTCAATTTAACGACTGCAGGCTGCATTGAGCGCCCTGGGTTCTGCCGCAGCGGGACGGGGCATTTGCCGGGGCAGTTGGTAATTGCAGCTTTTTGGGGAATTTGGGAGATCCTCAGCACCGACAGCCACTAAGTGTCATTTCCTTGGCTCGCTGGGGAAGTATGTGGAAGTTATTTTTATTGATGTGCTCCTGGTAGATTGTTTTGGCAGTTGCAATTTCCGTGTGACATATCCAGCCTCTCCTCCGAAAATCGCGGGGAAAAAAAAAAAAAAGAAAAAGAAAGAAAAAAAGGCGCCTTGACATTTATCCCCAGCTACTGCCGCTGCTCGGTAACGTTTAATTACAAAACTCGGCTGCGATGCCAGCCTGTATCGGTCATTAGGAACCTTTCTTAAAATCTTGTCAGCCTGCAATGAGAAACAGATTTAATGGAGGCAACCACATAGCTCCTGGTCTGCCAGCTGAAACTGAGACTATGCAAAAGAGGATAGAAATGCCAAATAAGCCACCACATTCCCTTCCTAGCAACCAACTCTTTAAATTTATTGTACTTTCTTCCTTCTCTCCCCTCCCCCCCCCCCCGGCCTCCCCCTCCGAACTGCCTTTGAGGAACTGGGCAGGATCTTCATTATTTTTGGAATGGGTTTTGGGGAGGGAGAAACAAGTTTTGCCCGGGGGTGTCTCTTGTGTCGGTTTGGCTAGGTTTGTTGGATACGGTTTTGGGGGGAAAGGCGATGAGACTGCCAATGTCGACCTACGCCAGGTCCCCTCCCCGGTCTCCCCGGTCCCCTCCCTGCTCTCCCCGGCCCCCCCGGCCCCGGCTGTCCTTGCAGCGAGGGGACGCCAGGGGGCAAGAGGCGTTCACAAAGGCTGCATCCCTTCATCTTTCCATCCCTCCTTCTCTCCATCCCTCCATCCTTCCAGCTCTCCATCCTTCCAATCCTTCACCCCTCCATCTTTCTCTGCCTCTCCTGCGGGGGGTTTCGTCCTCTCACAACGGCAAAATTCATATTTCATATTAAAAATAAAAGGAAAATACTCTGAAAAGCGGTCTACATTTCCAATCCCCCCAGCCGTATCCCCACGTGCACCTCTTGGGCACAGCAACGCGCTGCCTTGCATGCAGCACAACCAGGCGGAAACGATATCCAGAAGCCTTGTAAGGAACGGCATAGTTTATTTAAGCCAGCCATTAATCCTTCTTACCTTGCTGCTATTTGGACCTAATCCTATTTCCTCTGTGCATTATAAGGACAGTGAAACGACACATTTTTGTTCTCCTGGTGGAGGCTGGCTGGGAGGAGCGCGTCGCCGGTGCCTGGGCTGCCGCTGGAGCCAGAGGAACGGGATGCGCTCCGCGGGCAGCAGCAGCCTCCAAAGGAAATCACTCAAGGGAAACTTCGCCGCAGACAAAAAAACACATTCAATTTCCTGACTACTGCTTTCCTCCCTGAGTTATTTATTTTGGCAACCGCACATTCAATAAATGCAATATTCAATCCACTGACCTCCTTGCCAGCTCATATGATTCTTTCAGGAGTCCACTTTTCTTAATTTAAATTTTATTTTATTGCTTAAATAAACTGTGGGGAGGGTTCCCATATCCCAGATTTGCTTGGCAACTGATGTATTATGTGGCTTATGAATTTTGCAGACAATGAACCCCAGTGTGGCTGAATCGGACCGTACACACATATACATGCCATTTCGCAGGCACATTAGCCATTAGGGCAAAGTATCACTTGTTCTTTCATCTTTTTTCACACCTTTTCCTTTCCTAGACTTTGCCCCAAATGCTGAGAGTTGGGATGTGAAGCTAATGCCAGAGATTTTGCTGCAGAGACAGAAACCTCTTAAAATAATCAGATGGCAAAATACCAGGCTCACCCCCGAGAGCAGCATTTGTAATGCTCCTGCCTGGCATTTTATTCCCTGCTTTATCTCCCCGTATCACACAAATCCATACACTATGTATCATTTCTCTTTGAAATGCCATGAACTTGGTGTTTTAAATCGAACCAGCCTTTCTCTTTTTTTTCTTTCCTTCCTTTTTTTTTTTTTTTTTTTTTTTTTTAGCCGCAAAACAATGGAGATTGTCAAAGGGCCCCGGGTTGAGCTTTTCTGCGTGTTCACAAAGCGTTAAAGCTTTATCGAACAAACCGGCTCTGTCTGACCCCTGCCAGACAAAAGGCAACTTCCATTTTCCTCTGCAGAGAAGAGGGGCAGAGAGGGACACAGAGAGGGATGTACAGTAGGGCCGGGTGGGCCTGGGGCCACGGGGTGCCCCCAGGTAGGCTGAGACCCTGGTGCTGCTGGTCTTGGTCTTGGTCGTGTTGGATGTGCTGATGTGCTTGGCCTGATGCAGGTGGGGGACGTGGTGCCAGTACAGCCAGGGAGAGGCAGTCCTGTGTGCTGGCACCTGCTGGGAGGTTGGCCATGGATTTTGTGTGGTGCTGTGCTGCACTTAGCAGTGCTGCACCCACCTCAGCGAGCCTTGACTGAATGAATATCCACCCCCACAAGTGGTCCTGGATGCTTTGAATTTTTCCTTGAGGCTTTTGCACAGAGCAGAGCCATCCCATTGCTCCTAAGGTCTACCCTGAAGATTTACCATTTCCATAGGGCTTTTTAATGAATTTTAGATAAGGTGGGACCATCTGGTTGTTCTGGAGTTGTACACTACCAAGGAGGTTGGGAACAGTGGCCAGGTATTGAAGAGTGAAATAGTCAGAGTGGCCAGAAATGGTCAGAATAATCTTCTGAGAAGCAGCATGGGCAGGGGGACAACTGGCAGATCTCTAAATCAGATCTGTAAGTGCTGGTGTCTGGATGTTAACATCTACATGATGTTGGGCTCTGAGTTGGCCACATGGAGCCTCGCTTGACATCCAGCTGCTGGTCCTTGGTCTTCTGTAGGCCCTTGGTGACATCTACCATCACCACACAGGTGTCCCCAGCACCCTCCCAGTGGCACCAGTCTCTGCTAGTCACCACCACACTGTGTGCATTTTTGCTCACAACATGGAGACACCAGGCTAAATCCTGCCCCGGGTGTCTGCGGCTTTGACAAAAGTCTGAACAGTTTCCTCCAGCTCCAGCAGTAAACACGTAGCAGATGAATCTGTTTATTGACAATCACCATGATCCCTGTCAGCAGAGACATGTCTGGAGCACTGTGATGCTGAGCTATAGAAGCCACTTATTTCTGCATCTGCTCGCTCTGACACGATATGCCTTCTGTGCAAGGATGAGCACAGGGAGGTCCTTTGCTGAGACCTGGGGCTGGAATGGGCTGCTCAGAAGTGGGTGGGAGAAACTCTCACCTCTCGTGACTTGTGCTTTGGGGGTTGCTAGTGAAGTCCACCTGATTTCTCCCTTGGATTTGATTATTTGCAGAGACCATCCTGTCCTATGCCCTTCCCTATCCCACAGACAGCAGGGCAATGCCACAATAAAAAAGACCACCTTTCTGCAGGTATATCATGTTCTCACAGCACCAAAGCACCCATAAATTTCCAATCCTGCTCAAAAAAATGTTCATTTCCAAGAAGGAAGCTGGGACTATACTCGTTTTGAGTTTGTTGAGCTTTGGGTAGCAGGCTCAGGCTGCTCAGCCCCCCCAGCAGTGTTTTGCATTACTCGTTAAGGGAAGCTGGCACTCATCTTTGCTGTCAGTGGAGATTTGTAAGCCTGATTATATTCCTAAGCATATGTTTGGAAATGAGAAGCAGCTCTCTGAAGTCAGTGGAATTGCTCTGATTGCAAATCTCAAGTTAAGAGAAGGGAAGCCTGGCTCTGGGTCTGAGCTCCCGCTTGGAAGAGCCACAGGCAGTGACTAACAGATTTGGGCTCTTCCCCACTCTGGGAGCAAAGTTGAACAGAAACCAGAACAAACATCTTTGTCATGAAAATCCCATAATATTGCAGAAGTGTTTGTGTTGGCACTTTTTTAGGTGCATAAATGATGAACCATATTACCTGTGTGGGCAAGTAATACCTGGTACCATTTCCAGGCTATTTTACATATTTTGGAGGACAGTCCTAAGGGGAAAGGGAAGTTCATTGAACTCAGGATGCCCCAAATATTTCTCCCAGCAGATGGCTGGGTTTTGAGTGCTGGAACAAGTGGCCAAGACTGAGCAGCAGCAGCAAAGGCTTCACATTACCTTGCAAGGTTCAGCTCTTGATGTCACTGGGCTCAGCTGCTGCAAAAGCAGATGTTGTTGAATGGGAGCCACAGTTTGATGCTCAGAACCAAACCATTCCTAGGAGCATGTCACTTGTGTTGGGACAGCACCACTTTACTGGAGTCAGCCAGATTTGCCTGGCACAAAACTCCCATAACAGAGTAATGATTCTGGTCTGTGAACCTCGAAGCAGTGAGAGATTTGAAAGACTGAAAAGGCAAGTGGGTCCTTTGGTTGCTCCATGAACACCATGAAACATTAGCCCTGCAGGGTCACGACTCTGCAGCACTCACACATGCACTCCCTGCATTCCCTGCCTCCAAATGTGCTGGTGCTCAAAGCTTGACCACAAAAAAATGCTTGAAAAAAGAATTTGAATTGCAGCTATGCAGGTTTTCACATCAGAAGGAAGAGGCTGCTCAAGCAGCAAGGACACTTTTACAAGGGCGTGTAGGAATAGGACAAGGGGTAATGGCTTAAACTGAAAGAGGGCAGGTTTAGATTGGATATTAGGAAGGAATTCTTCACTACTGGAGCGGTGAGGCCCTGGCACAGGTTGCCCAGAGAAGCTGTGGATGCCTCATGCCTGGAAGCATTCAAGGCCAAGTTGGATGGGGCTTTGAGCAACCTGGTCTGGTGGAAAGATGTCTCTGCACATGGTCCCAGCCCAGACCACTCTATGATTCTACGACCAAGCTTACCAGGGCTCAGACTAGCTGCCTGGAGCAGCTGCCACGGGATGCCTCCTGTGGTATCTGCCCTGTAGAGCTGGGAGTGGACCCTCCAATGAGTGGTAAACCCCAGCCTCAGGACTGGAATTACTTCCACTTTACACCAGCATAGGGAATGGAATCAGGCTGACTGCGTGTAACTGGGACAAGAGAAAATTCTATTTAAATTCTGCACCCCGCCAGTGAATCTTGAAGCAGCCTAATTTTCCTATGAATAATGCCTTGGGCAAGGCTTGTGTGGCCCAGAAAAGAGAAAAAAAACTTTGAATTTACTCCATCCTGCTTGTTTGTAACCTCCTCCCTAATGGATGGTGAATCTTGGGAGGTTTGGCCCACTGGTGGCCAAATTGGGGCTGTGATGCTGGAGAGGGCACACAGCCAGGAAACACCATGCACCTGTCAGAGCAAGGAGGGTGCAGGCACAGGGACTCAAATGCTTGTGCGATTAATGCAGAGAGCAAAAATAAAATAATAATAATAAAAAAAATTAAAGAAAAGGAAAAATTAATTGAGTAACCTCAAATTACAAATCAATTTGAGGAAATCCCAATCTAGCTGCAGACACTCTGTGAGCAGTTAAAGCTAAATTCATTGAGCAGACAGCTCTAATTAGCACACGGTGCCGGCTCACTCTAACAAGCTCCGAGTGGCTTTCTCCGTGTCAGATGTGCCTGGTCCTGAGCTGTGACACTAGTCAATTTGACCCAAAATACATCGAAGGCAGGGTATCACAACACTGAGATCGTTTAGGGGCTGCAGGAAGTCAAACTCCAAATTTCTCCGCTCCAACACCTCCGTGCCGCCTTGTCCCAGCCACCCCGGGCTGGTTTCTGACCTCATTCATGCCAGTGCAAATCTGCAATAACTCCATGTTAGCCACAGGGTTTATTACAAATTGTCCTTGTGTAAAGAGACCAAAATCTGGTTTATGAAGTTGGCTTCTTTTCCCTCGTTCCCATGCAAGAAACCCTCCTGCATCCAGAGTCAGTGGGACAGCTTTCACCTTTTAACTTAGGGAGAATTGCTCCCAGCTCACACTGGTGGAAGCAAGGGGCAAACCCATTTCCTCCATAATAGCAGCATTGTGTTGGTGGTGCAGGATTTAGCCCTTTAGATTGAGTGAGGATTAAACTTTTTTTTTTGTAAGGAGCCCAAAAGAAGATAAATACCAGGATCCCACCGCAGCGAGGCATGTCTAGTTACTGGAAGAAGGGAATGAAACACTGCACAAAAAAAACCCTGCTCTTTCAGTTTTAGTGAAAGATGTGACCTCATTCTTTTCCTGGGGCTGTAGAGAGATATGTGGCATTTTCCTTGTAGAGAAGTGTATTTTTCCTTCGGGAAAGGCTGAAAGACTATTTGGGTAGTGTATTATTTTAGTCATATTTTGCATTCCTGCGCTCCCTCAGAGGAGGAAGCTGCTCTCTCCCACTTCTGCAACACTTATTCCTCTGTATCGAACTGTGTTTGATCAAACACAAGGGACTAGATCCCTGGCTAATGCAAACACAAGCATCCATAAAGCTGTGCTGATTTATACCTGGAGATTTACACCTCCGTCATGAATTCCTGATTTTTCTATAATCGTATTAAACTCCATCCTTCCTCAAGCCTTTTCTTCTATTTTAACCTGATGTCCTCCACTGGGAAACATTTTCTGATCTCTCCATTGTGTGCTCCTGCCGATATCTGGAGCCCAAATCACCGTTAGCTCTGTTTGCATAGCGTGTGGCAATTGGGGAAATGCAGGTAATACTGTCAGGGTCTCATACTTCTTGGACTGCACTGCCATAAGAAGAGCTTGAAATCTTGCCACTGTATTGAACACATCACTGTAGTAGCAGCAGTTACTGCTCATCCTTAGTGAAGCATTTGAATGAAGCAACATTTGTGGCAAGAAATAGTACCTTTCATGAGATTAACTGGGGCAATTGTATACAGCAGTGACCCTTTGGGTCTGCAGCTTTGAGATCTGAAGGAAAGCGTGGGTGCAATGCACCTCCTCTGCCTTTCCAGCTAAAACACAACCTCATCTACCCTTCTAGGTGTGATAAAAGGTATTCCCTGACCTACAGCCACCGTCACTGGGAAGCCTTTTTCTCACCCTCTTGTGCCGGGGTTACTAACATGAGCTTGGATGTCAGCAGACAGCTGGGATACCTTGCCCAAGTGTGGACACAGGCATGGCAAATGTCACACCCAAGTCTGTCACTCAGACTGCCCTAACAGCCATGGAGAGAGGTGGGTGCTTCTAGGGGTTGAAGCCACTAACCTAAAGGACCTCAAGCAGATGAATCCTCAGGAATAGTTTTTGGTTCAGCAACTGGGAATGCTTCAGATGAGAGTCTGTCCCCCAAAGTCCCCCTGAAGCAGCGAGCTCCATCCCCAGTCTCCCTCATCCTGGTGAAAGTGTTGGGAAGGCATTCAGGATCCAGTGTGTCCATCCCATTCCTACAGCCCCCAAGGAGCTCACCTGCACCCAAAGCTGCCCTTTACAAGACAAGTATGGCTCAAGCACTTTCAGGATGGGGTCCAAGCAAGCAGTGATGGCTTGTGGAACCATCATTCACTTTTTTCCTGCCCAGGAAAAATTGTACAGGCTTCCCCAGAGGACAGCAAGCTTTCTTTTGACCCCATATCTGTCAGGGTATACACTGTTTTTCCATTCCCCAAACGCCGTTGCAATCATTTCTGCCCAGATTTATTTCATTTCATTAATGTCTCTTGGGTTTCGTCTCTATTAAATCGTTTGGACATCGGAAAGTGGGATTACCCCACTTAGCTGTAGCTCTCTCCAGTGTAAGTGACTCCATATGTGCTTGTGATCCTGGCCATGTTCAGGGACAGTGGAAAGAAACAAGTCCTTTTGGTGTCAGCTCACATACCTACAGGGAAATGGGCAGCTCTGTAAACTTCATGCCACTGAGCAGACATCCTGGGGTGACTGGTTCCCATATACATGATTACACAGGATTGCCCTCTGAGCTACCTGGACTAGTGCAAAGTGTCCCTGCCCATGTCAGGGGGTTGGAATTAGATGATCTTTAAGGTTTCTGCAAGCCCAAGGGAGAGTGGAAGAACAGGGTGAAGGGTGAAATGGGGGAGTGAAGGGTAGCAGAGGATGCTGAAGTGGCTTTGCTGTCCCAGCTACTCCTGAATGTACTGTTCTAGCAGCAGGAAACCCGACTTCATGCCATGTTGTACAACAAGATTTTTTTAATGGATGTTAAGCCCAGAACTGCAGAAACTTTCTCTTGAAAGGGCAGATTCTCACAGGGCTCAGTAATGAAGCTTCACTGATGAAAGTATCTACTGCTGTTTTATAACAGCTCTAAGAAATCAGTGTAATGTAAGAGTAACCAGAGGGGTATTGACTTTAAATACACTGACTTGTTTTGGTTTTAACTGGTATTTTGGATCAGGAATCTTAAAAGAAGATTTGACACCAGCTTTTATGATAATACTTTTCCCTGGTGATACCACACCTATCCCCCAGTCATCACTACCAGCAAAACTAAGAATAAAAGCATTTTCTTAATCTTTGCACTTTATATTAAAAAATACTCTCAATAAACACCTTCCAGGATCACTTTTGACATTAAACATTGATTTCTATGTCTGTTATAAACCTTGAAGAATTGCCTCAGGCACTTGTAATAATCTAAGCATTAGATAGGAGCATTTTCACTATCTAATTATTACCCAGTTTAATACAAGCTGCACTTCAAGAATATTTGAAAAAGGAAATTATCTTTAAAAAGACCCATCCCCCAGCAACTCCACTGGTGATGTTGGGGCCAAATGTGGTACATGTCAATACAGGGAATACAAGTCAGACCACCCAGTGACCTGAATACTTTGGAAAGCCTTCAAAACACATATAGAAATATCAGTGTCTTCTTTCTAAACAGGTAAAATTCTCTCCCCATTGCTCTTATTTGCACAAGGAAAACATCCAGTTTCATTCTTTCCTGTTTCCAGAACATGGCTCTTTGCTGAGCACATTTCAGATACAGGGTGAAGGCAGCAAAAGGATTTGTGTACTCCCATGTCCGAGGCTGATTCCTGCTTTTTTGTTTGAAAACCATAATTAATTTTTGCTTTTTTCTCCCCAAAACAGGGCTTTTATGAAACAAAAATTATGAGCATTTGCTCATAATTCAGCTCAAAGGAGGCCAGTAGGTTATAACCAGGCACAAAACTGAGTTTCTGGAATAGCTCAAATTTAGTATCTCCTGTGCTTTATGCATGTTTCCATAATTTACATGCACTTGATTAAATTGGCTTTGTAATTCTCACTCCAAAAATTGTAGACAATAAAATACCCAGCGTAGGAAATTAAATACTTGGGCTGGGATTAATCTCATGGAATCACAGTTTAGTTAGTATTGGAAGGGACCTTAAAGACCATTCAGTTCCAACTCCTTTGCCATGGGCAAAGACACCTCCCACTTAGACCATGTTGCTCAAAGCCCCATCCAACCTGGCCATTAACACTTCCGGGGATGGGGCAACCTGTTCTAGTGTCTCACTATCCTCACAGTAAAGAATTTCTTCCCTATATCTAACCTATACTTGCCTTCTTTCAGTTTGAAGCCATTACCCCTTGTCCTATCACTACATGCCCTGCAATATTAATGGGGAAAGTATGAACACTAAATCTCATGAAACAATGACTTGTTACAGAAGGAAAGATATATTTTTCCCTAAATTATGCCAGTGAAGTACTGAAATCAGTTTGTCTCTTGTGGTACTTTTGTCATAAATCCAACAGGCAATTAGAGCATTTTAAATCTTGCCTGGAGTAACTTCTTGATTTACAGATTTTCCTGCACAGCTGTGAACAGCCAAATTGGGCTTAAAACTCTCCAGTGAGATTGTGAGAAAGCTCATTTTTTTGTCAAATATGTCGATCTCCTTTTATAACCCTGTGTGGAGTTTGTATGCTCAGTGTCTTAGACAGTCAAACCACTCATTGTACCCTTAAGTGTGGAGCTGGACGTCCAGCTGTGGACAGAGCTGCCATTCTTGTTTGTTTCCCAGCCAGACCCATCTGCCTCCAAAGTCTGTAGAATCAAAGACTGAGAAATGGCTTCAGAATTTGGCCATCTCAAAGGCATCAACTGAGAATGACAAGCAAGGGTCACTACAAGATGCCAATCCAAGTTCTCTCCATTTTACGGACCACGGATGACATTTTCCCCAGAGCAGGCAGCCTTTCCTCCCTTGTCTTTTTCCTCCTTGGGTCATTCCAGCAGGACTTCCTGGTGCTGCTGTGGTGCTCACCAACAGGAATGGTGCCACTGGGAGTTCACCTGCACAGACTTCCATGCACATTCCACTCATAACAGAGCACTTGTCTGTGATGGACAATGTTCTTTTCCACCGTGGCTTTCTACCTGATCTTGTGCTCAATTCCTACAAGCATAACTTTTCCTTGTGCATCTCCAGGTTTGCATGCCTGCTATCCACAAGCAGCATTTCCCTTGGGCAGCTTTTCCTCTCTGCTGGACTGTGAGGTCAGCAGTCCATGAGGATTCCTGCACTGAAGTCAGCAGACACTAAAATTTGGTCCAGAGAAGAATATACACATATTCTATATTCCCCTGGTGCAGCATGTAACTTCTCAGTATCAGCTGGGTGATGGATCTATTTTACTTTACCCTGGTGAATGCACAGTACCCCTGGTTTCATTTATGTTGTTTCATCCTATTCATTTAGGAACCAGGTTTCACAGAATCATAACTATGTGTGTATTAAAGAAGCTGGGGTGGGATATTTTGTCTATATAGTGTAGACTTCGAGCCTTCTTACCTTGCCATTTCCCAGCTCCATCTCCTTGCTCCTGTGCTTGGATCCATCCCTGCAGTTTTGTCTACTATGTCACATAGTTTTAAGGTATTCATCTCAGAGGAATAAATGTTGAAACAGCAACATTGATGTCAGTGTGATATTTTGAATTTCTGTGAGTGCATAGAAAAGCCTCAGGATATGAGATGATGATACGCACCGAAAAACGCCTTTCACTGAAGAGAAGAGTCAGCCTGAGTGTTGCCAGCAAGCACTGGAAAAATTTCATCCTGGGCAGAACTGGGTGACAGCTTTCTACTGCTTCCCTGCCTGAGGGACAGGAGAAGGAGGAGGTCTCCTGGGACACAACACCAAGAGAGTCACTAAAGGAAGCTGAAGTCCCTGCAGCACTGGTTTGCTTCAACAGCAGAACCACTCTGTGCTTTCTTTGGTGCCTCCACCCCTGTGCCAGGAAGGAGACACCGAGGGCTGGATAACACCAGCCATCCTCTTGCTGACAAGCCAGATGTGCCCTACAGGAGGGTGGAGGTCCTCCTCTGCTGGCTCCTCTTGCCTGCAGCTGGTTGTGTTGGCCCCATCCACCGTGGGATCGCTGCTGCCTGCAGCCGGCAGAGCACGTGCCTGTGCTGCGGCGCTTTTTGAAGACGGCAGAAAACTGACGGATCAAAAGTTTAGCCCAGAGGCTGCTGTCAGTTTGCTGGAGCAAATAACTTCATACAGCTTTCAGAGGTCGGGGGGATCTCCATGGGCAGGAGGGAAACATAAATAAACAGGATAGTTTTTCTGGAGAGAAAGGCTGGTTCCTGATCCCGGGCCTCCCGCTTGGTCGTAGATGGGGGAAATGAAGGACTGTGGAGCTGGAAGTGGGGAGAAGAAATAGTGTCCCATGCTGGATTGGGGCAAATAAGCAGGAGGTGACCCCAAAGGGCACAAGAAAGGGCAAGACCTGTCACTGAGCACTGCAGACCAAAACCAGTCCCACACAATTAAATCTAACATATGTATATATATATATACACGGTTCACATGTCTCTCCATCTGGACATCACAGAATCACAGACTCACAAAATATGCTGAGTTGGAAGAAACCCATAAGGATCATTGAGTCCAACCCTTATCCCTATTTTGCTACGCTACACCACCCAGAAAAAGCCAGACCAGAGCCCTAAGTGTCTGCTGAAGTGACCAGAGCTGTCTGCAAGGCAGCCGGTACCAAGACATGAGAATCTGTGTTTGAACACTTTATCCGGGTGTTCAGTAATTCACTAAACCAAGACGAAGGGGTTTAACCAACTGCTTTAAAATTAATTTTATTGCTGTTCAGAGACAGACAGCTTTCCTCTGCCAGGCCATGGGTTTAATAAACACACTGGGCTCATGTCTGAGTTCACGGAGGATAACCTGTAAGAACTGAGTGACAGATTTGCCACTTTTTTTAAGACATAGTAGAAATCCCAGTTGCTGGAATCGATGTCAAAGCTTCTCTCCTTTAGAATTTTATTTGTAACTTCTCAATTGCTTGCCTTGGGAGTCAGGATCAGGGGAGAGGATGGGGAGAGGTAACTTTCCCAGGAATGTTGTTTTAAAGATGCTCTGTTTATCTGATAATTTGGAGTAATGTGAAACCTTGACATCCTCATTTCTTTCAATCTTGTATTGTACGGGTTCAGTTTAGTTTCTTTTTTAGTTCCTGTTCTTAATAAAACACAAGTGCTGGTTGAGACCTAAAAACAGGGTCCTGGGATGAAATGGAAATCACCTGAGAACAGGTGACTCTCACTTTGAAAGCTCAGATATGGCTTTTATAGTTCTGCTGTGTTTCTGATAGGCTGGGACTGCAGTGGTTTATCGTGGATTTTGGGAAGTAGGAGGATTCAAATAGGATCAGACCCCAGCCCAGCCTCCCTCCCACAACCTCCTGAGGAAACAGATTCCAGTCCCCAAGCAAGCAGTAATGGGGACACAATAGAAAGCATTGTCAAAGGGATGCTCTATTTCCACTTGTCCTGGACTGGGTCTGGAGTCAAGGGCTCACAATTTCCAGACTTTCAGGAATGTGGGTGAAAATGTTGTGAGGCCATGGGGTGGAGAAAATGCTCTGATTTTGCTCCTTCCTTCTTTTGGTGATGGTGGCAAGGGAGAGAGGGCACTTCTCACTTCAAGTGACACCCTCAGACCTTGCTTTGACCTCAGTGCTGGGCTTTGGTACCACCACAGGGCTGAGCCCTGGGCAAGGGTCCAGGGAGGGCTCCTGGTCACAGAGTGGCAGGCAAGAAGTAGCTCTGGCTCCTAGTGTTTTTCTGGAGACTTGGCATCCTTAACTCAATTCCAGGTTTGACCTGTAAGGACGAAGAGACCACATGCCTGGCAGCGACTGTGCTCTGCCTCCGTGCCAGGCTGCCGGTGGGGGGCTTGTTCTTTTTTGCTTAGGGTTTTATTTTTAGATAGAGACCAGAGACACGACAATGCAGGGAGGCACAGGCAGGGCTTCACCCTCTAGAGCGCAGACAGTATTTGGATATGTGATTTCACAGGAATTTGTCTTTCCTGAAATTGCACAGATTAAGGCTTTTGGAGCAAATGCTTCTTAGTTGCTCAGCTGTGTTATGAACAAGGTTTTCCCTGACTGGCTGATTGTTGTTGTGATTGTCACCATCATCATTATTGCACTGACTCATGCAGCCCTGGCACATGCAGGTACCAACTCACCTGGTGTTTTCTATGCCTAAGCCATGACACTCCTCTTCCCAACAAGCTCTCAGTCCACAGAGCCAGATCAAAGGGAGAACAGGGCTGTTAGCTACCTTTTAAAATTAAGTTACAAACAGCAAACAGAGCCATTGCTCTTTTCCAAGGTCACCTGCAAGATCACTGCAGTATCACTGCTCAACTAATTAGTTCAATAGCTGAAAACTTTATTCCAGTGCCTGTGGATCCCCAAGTACACTGTCCTAAGGAGCATAAGCACTTCATTTTGCTAGAGTTTAGAGCACATCTATCATTCAGAAACTGGATTGACTTCAGTCTGGTCTCTGTCTGGGCAATGTGTCTCCCCGTGGTGTGGCAACTCACCAACTGTTGCGGTCCAGCCCTTCTTGGATCTTTTAAACCTGTTGACTTGTACTTCTCATGCCCAGAGCAGTTACATTTAGTGTGTGATTGTCATCTTGCGGAAGATTTAATTGAACAGGCCCTCTCAGAGACAAAATTCTTGGGACCTACGTCCTTTTCACTCAGCTTCTGGAAGCACAAGGTTAGGAGCAAATTTCCTGCATGGAAAACCTGATGGGAGACCAATAACATGCAGTTCATTCTCATTAGTTATAGGAAACACCACAAGTGTTACCTAATATTTCTGGTCTCTTCCTGCATAAGCAATACCCACAGTGATACTGCACCCCTCTTTTCCAGGGCAAGCAATTTGATTTATTACCTGATAATTCAGACTGTTCCTACGGGTCATCATTCTCTAACCTCACAGGGAGCTGGATAAGTATTAAAGCCATAAATGCACGACAGAGGAGGGTCCTCATGCAGGGTATGTGTGGCACTGGTTTTAAAATGCCTTTTCTATATAGTAGCAGCTGCTCTTGTGTAAACCTGGTCCCCAGTGACTTCCCTTCTGACCGTGGGGGAGTTCTGTCAATCGGATGCTTTAACAACATTTCACATTTTGGAAACTCAAGCATTTCAAAATTGTTATACAGGTCTGGTTTGTTTATGTCAGAAACGCATCCATAAAAACCTCATGAGGTTCAACAAGGCCCAGTGCAAGGTGCTGCTCCTGGGTCAGGGCAGTCCCCTCTATCAGGCTGGGGGGGATGAACAAATTGAGAGCAACCCTGATGAGAAGGACTGGGAGATACAGATGGATGAAAAATCAAACATGACCCAGCAATGTGCACTTGCAGCCCAGAAAGCCAACTGCATCCTTGGGTTTCGTCATGAGCAGCGTGGCCAGCACATCAAGGGAAGTGCTTCTCCACTTCTACTCCAGACTAGTGAGACCCCACTTGGAGTACTGCATCCAGCATTGTGGCCCCCAGCACAGGAAGGACTTTGACTTGTTGGAGTGAGTCCAGAGGAGGCCACAAGGGTGATAAGAGGGCTGGAGCACCTCCCCCATGAAAACAAGCTGAGAGAGTTGACGTTGTTCATCCTGTAGAAAAGGAAGCTCCAGAGAGATTTTATTGAGGCCTTTAAATACTTGAAGAAAGGGGACTTACAGGAAAGATGAGGGCTGTAGTGACAGAACAAGGGGTAACAGCTTCAAACTGAAAGGGGAAATTCTTTACTATGAGGGCAGTAAGACAGGCTGCCCAGAGAAGTTGTGGATGTCCCATCCCTGGAAGTGTTCAAGGACAGTTTGGATGGAGCTTTGAGCCACCTCGTTTAGTGGAAGGTGTCCCTGCCCATGGCAGGGAGCTTGGACTGGATGATCTTTAAAGATACCTTTCAACCCAAACCATTCTATGATTCCATGAATTTAACAAGCTAGCCAAATATATCTGTTAGTCAGTCCCAAAAATGCTCACCTAATGCCCAGGAGTGTGGTTGAGACTGAGCTGAGGACTCCCACAAAGGAGCAGAGAGATTCTTTGTGCTGGTGAGCTCTTGCAAAGCTCCTTGACCCCCATCACTTTGTCTTTCCTTGAGAATTAATCTCTTTTATGAAATTTGACATTGAAATGCTTCCCTTATACAACAGATTATGGTTGTAATTAGCTTCAGGATAAATAAGACTGTATTGAGTATTACACTAGACTTCTTTATTCTGTCAGTGAAGCATGTTTTTCCCCTATTGCTTCTTCCAAATCATCATGAGACTTTTGTAAAGAGAATATTTGTGCAAAAAGCTGTGGGCAATTGCTCTTGAAAAGATTCTTGCAGTTACTTAATACTGTGAAAGGGCAAAATGAAATGCTATTTAAATGTATTTTCATGCTAAATTAGAATAATGAAACCTCCTCTTGGTGCTCTGGCAATGAAATTGGAGACAACCCACTTTACCCAGGTAAACTGTGCAGACTGGGAGCAGCTCCTCAAATTGAGGAATGGAGGTTATCAATAGATGCATTTCTTTTAATATTTTAGGTGGTTGATCACTTTAAAAAAAAATATTGTAGTCTGCTTCCCTTGAAAACTATTAATATGTCACAAGATGGAGGAAAGATGATTCTTGATGGGAATCAGGGAAGCCCTTAACTCCTGGTGAACAAGAAGGCTGGTTACTGCTTCAGGGGCCCAACATGAGGAGTACTGCACAGGGACCTTGTCCAGCAAAGGGAAGTGACATTCTCTGAAGATCATCAAGGAGACAGAAGACACCACAATTTAGCAGTACAGCATCCTCTGACTCCATGCCTGCTGCATCTCCCATCCTCCCAGCTCCTAAAATCACCTAGAAATCACAAGCCTTTTGCCATGAGTAGCTGCTGCATGCACCATCCTCTTGTACAACAAATGTCATTTTTGCCTATTTTGAGAAAGGATTGTCAACAACCCCTTTCCACTGTGAAAAGCCATTAGTTCAGGCAATGCTATGGCCCTGAACAGAAAGTCCCAGAGCTAGCTAGAGTCTGGAGCCGGTATTTTCTCTGTAGCGTGTGCCCTTGTGCTTCCGGATTTCACAGCTCTGGAGCAGCGTGTGGCCGGGCTCGCCATATGTGCTGCGGGACCTGCACGCTCCTGCACAACACTGCCTGCCCCTCCTCACTGCCCGGGCTGGAGGAGGGCTGGGGCAGCACTCCAGCCTCTATCTGTGCCTTGCTGATCATAAGCATTTGAAATGAGACCTTGATTCCTCCCCCTTGGCCCTCCCAGTGTCCACTGTCCTCAAGGTTAAGTTTGCAGGTATGAGATGCTCAGGTTGATAATTTCCCTTTCTATGATTCACTCCCAAAACTTCCTTATCCTATTCCTGAAGAAAATAGCCTGGAGTTGTGAGAAGAGAAATAGGCTTAGAAAGGCCACACATGCAAGGAAGAAGACAGGAGATGAGTGAGTGGCAGCATTTTCCAGCTCAGGTAAATACAAATAACCACAGGGAGGGACAAGGATTTCAGCAGCCCCAGGACAGAGGTATCCCCCACGTATGCATACCCCAGTAAAAATGCTAACACTCACCGTCTGTCTGTGTGTATGTATCTATTTTATATGTCTGTAGTATGTATGGATATATATATATATGTGTATATATAAAAATGGGGTTTGCTGTTAGCTTTTATATATATATGTGTCTATACATATGTATAGTTATATATATATATATGCAAACATATATGTGTGTATACACATTTATGTGCATAAATGTACATGTATCTCTCCTGGCTCCTTGATAATGTCTAAAGAACATCACTTCTCTTTGCTGGACACAGTCAATCCCTGGTGTTCCTCTTGCTGGGGCCCCTGAAACTGAGCTCAGCCTTACTTCTCTTCTAAGAGCCAAGACCTGCCCTGATTCCTGTCAGGGAATCCTCTTTCCTTCATGTTATGACACTTAAGTTAATTTTCAAGTGAAGCAGGCTATAATAATTAAAAAAACCCCAAACCCTAAAGATGTCTAAAATATTGTGAAAAATGCATCAACTGATACATATATATATATATATATAAATAAACACACACGCACAAATACAGAAAACCCCAGCCCAAATCACAGCCTTGCACTATATGACAGACCCTCCCACCTGACTCAGCAATAAGTGCTATCCTGATTATCATTTCACAATTCAGAGCACCTAACCTCACGTCAGATGTATATTTTCCTGTCGTACAGCTCACCTGAGGCTACATAAATCTCACTGAGCTGCTGCTGCCTGTCTCAGCAATGGGAATATAACTTAATGATACACTCCTTGCCTGGACCAACATGTCAGCCCCTCCTGATCATACAACTTGTTTAACCTCTTAGGAATTGGAGCTACCCTGACACCTGATGTGTCACATCAGCTATCAGGATGCAAGAGAGAGATCTGGCTGCCCCATCTCCATAAATCCTTGATCTCTGTAGCAGGGCTGTCACTTCTCCCTGCAGAGACTGTAATTTCGGGTTTGCTTTGAGCTGGCTGCAGTACACCTTGGGTTTGATATCTTCATCAGAAGTCAGAGTTTTGTGCCAGCCCAGGATGGTGTTGCTATGACTGCTCATGATGATATTGAAGTGAGGACTTCAAAGCCTTTGCAGATGCTTTTTAATGAAGCCCTGTAGTGAGATATAAAGTAAACAAACATCATTACATGTCTGCACAAACACAGAGAGGAGTTATTGCTGGCTGAGGCAATCCCTTAAGGTCACTCCATGGAGCAGGTCCAAGCAGAGTGGGGCAGCCCACATGTTCTGCCCCACCTATTAGAAAACACTTCCTTTTAACTGAATTGACACCTCTACAGCAGCAAAGTGGCCATAAATCACAGCGTTAAAGCCTCAAGACCCGTGCTGCTGCTCTGAATGCAGCAGGCAGCAAGGGCAACCCACTGCTGCCCATCCATCTCCACATCAGGACATGCCCTTGCTTCTGCTCTCCTGGTGGGGAAAGAAACCAACAACCCAACAACAACAAAAACAACAAAAACAAACAAGCAAAAAACCAGACCTGCAAACCTAGCCCAGCCTGGGAAAATCTTGTTTTCCAAATTGGAAAATGCCACCTATTGCAAGAACTTTTTCCCCCCTCTTTTCACCCATCAGTTTTTGTTTCCATGGAAACATGGCCAATAAATCAGCTGACCAGAGGCAGACGGGGAGTGGGGAAACCCCTGGGGAGGTTTCCATACCTGAAAACTACAAGGGGTAATTTGCAAAACATGGGCTTTTTGTTCCTTTGGGGCTCCCAAGTCTCTCAAAATGTTTAAATGCAAATAAAAGACGAGTAAGTTTCCTATAGCTAATAATATGCACACAGTTTAACAGCTGAAAGTTCCCACAGGAACCTGGGTGATGTTCTGGAGAGTCTCTGTTTCAGGTGGGGATTCTGGTGCATGGCCTTGTCCCTTGGGCAGATTGTGGGGCTTGGAGGTGAAAGCAGCATAAAGGTGGTCCCTGCTTTTGGCATGAGCCCTTTGGGGCAGCTCAGAGCTGTCCCCCAAGAGAGGGGATGCTGCCTGTGCCCCCATGGCCATGGTGTGGGTGGCTGCCCCATGCTGGGACTCAGCTGTCCCCAAAGCAGTGCAAAGGCATCCCATGTCTCCCATACCAGCATCATGCAGCCTGGTATTCAAGGATCAGGTCAAAGAGATTATCCTATGGATCTGGCAGCTTCCACGCCACGCTGGCTGGTGCATTGAGATATCTATATAGGGAGTCATTTAGGACATAAATAGATGTGTTCAAGTACTTATACAAACAGCAGAAGAGATTATAGCTTAAAAAACTACAAATTTAAAGTATTTTAATTCTGTTTAGTGACAGAAAGCACTGGTAAGTGCAGCTATGGGCCAGCCCTGGAAACCTGAAATCATTTTCCATCCTTTAGAAAGAGTGTCCAGCCTCAACTTGATGTACCACCATTCCATGCCATCCCATTGCAGGAAAAGCAACCTGATATGATGTACGTGGAAGCAATGCCACTGTTTTGACCTACCAGCAAATACATTCCCAAAAATATTTGCTCAGCATACCCTTTCCCCAGGATATATAACCTGGGTTGGTCCCACGTTGGACACTCAGGTAAGCAAGGCTGAGAAAACCTGAGCCCCTGCATGCACGTTGTTGCCAACCTTCCCTCTCGCTGTGTTTAACTCAGGAATCCAATTATATCATTTTTAAATCCCCAAATCTTGTGCTCTTTCTCCTGTGCACATCTCTTCTCCAGTACAGATCAATATTTCCAAGCCTCTTACCAGGGAGCAAACCACAACTGCGCTGCAGGATTTGCTCTCACGCCGCCAAAGCAAAGCTCTTCCCTGCTGCTACCCACGAGCCTGCCGTGCTGGTCAGGAAAAAAATCACTGAGGGGGTGGAGGGGTCTAGCCTACCTCTCTGTTGCTATAAAATTAAAATGAAAAGCCAGATGTGTGTCTAAAGGCAGCAGTGGCTGGCAGGCAGCAGTGTGTGCTCCCTCTGCCGTCGCGGCCGCAGCAGTGATCACTGCGGGCAGGGCTCTGCGTGCCGGGATGCACAAAGCAGGGAAGGCAAGTCCAGCCAAAGGCCTTGTTTTCCACGTTAAAGTAGGAGTCTTAATAGTTGATGAAGATGCTCTGTGCCTGGGCAGCGAAGTCAGGCTGCAATGCTCCTGGGAAGTAGAAAGGCAAGCTGGAGAAAATGGCTGTAAGAGAGCTGTAAGGACAAAGGCGTCATATGGTGATTGCCCTGGAGCCCCTTAGTCATGTTAAATCTGGGTTTCAGAGCAATATTCGTGGGTTCAAAGAACAGATATTTGGAAGATAGCAGGACCAGCAGTTTTATTCCAAAAGGCTTTGCAATGCACGCTTCAGCTTGTATCAGCATTGCTGCTTGTCTTAGGCTGTAGAATCAGTAAGAAGTCAGCTGGAGAAAAGTGGTGGTACTTATTCCCCTTAGCTCCCCTGCAGCATCAGCCCAGTCAGCCCAGAGGAACCCTGCTCTCCCATGCAGGAGATTTAGCCCATAACCAAATATTGTGTGATTTGGGCAAATCTGTCACAAGCTTCAGGACATGTCTGGGATGGAAGCAGAAGCCTAGGCACAGCCCTGCCCCTCTCACCACCTCCCAGGGCTCATCTCAGAGAGATGCCTGTCCTGAAAGCAGGCAGAGACTGAGTACTGCTCATGCTCTTTCGTGATGCAAGTGAGCAGTCAAGCCCACTGGATGAAACAGCATAACCTTTGGGGCAAGCAAAGTAGTTTATTAATTTTGTTCCTAAAAGAAAGCATCAACCTTTGCCTTTCCCATCACCAGATCCCTTCTGAGCTGTAAACCACATTGTGTTCAGCTGTAAACCAAAAACCTTGGGCTCCTTGAATTTGCTGTTTATGAATTTGTAAGTTGACAGATGTCAAAAGTGTTGGTGCAAGCACAGAAATCCAGTGGAGGAAGGAAAGCACCCAAATGGTTTTTTCACACCTCCATCCATGCCTGCTAACACCTCCTTAAGCCCCAGTCAATGTGTCTCTGGCATGCCCAGAGATTTTGTGAAGGGACTGGATCCAGTGCCAGGTGATGCACTGCAAAATGAGCACACGAAGGAGAGTGTGATGCCCATATATGAGAGGCCACATGAGCTTGTCCTGGGCTACCTGACACATCTCAAAACCAGCCTGGGGCTCCAGCCCCTGCCAGTGAGGAATTTCATAGAATCATAGAATGGTTCAGGTTGGAAGGGACCTTAAAGATCATCCAGGTCCAGCACACTTCCACTAGACCAGATTGCTCAAAGCCCCATCCAGCCTGGCCTTGAACACTCCCAGGAATGGGGCAGCTACAGCATCTCCAGGCAACCTCTTGCAGGGCCTCACCACCTTCACAGCAAAGAATTTCTTCCTTATATCTAACTTGAATCCTCTTTCAGTTTGAAGCCATTACCTCTTGTCCTATTACTACATGCCCTTATCAAAAGTCCCTCTCCAGCTTTCTTGCAGCCCCTTTAGGTACTGGAAAATGCTGTAAGGTCTCCCTGGAATCTTCTCCAGACTGAACAACCCCTGCTCTCTCAGTCTGTCTCCATAGGACAAGAGCTCCAGCCCTCAGAGCCTCTTCATGGACTCCTCTGGACCTGCTCAAGAAGAGCCCCAGAGTCATTTCTACCACTGTTTGTCTCACCATAAACATATGTTCCATATCCTTGTCTGGCATTTGGGGGGCTCCCCTGGCTCAGGGCACCCCAAGTTTCTGTGTCTAGCAGCAAAGTGGGACAGCACAGGAGAAATACCTTTATTACTTCTTTATTGCGTGCATATAATGAACAATTCACTATGTCTTTATTTCAAAACATCTTCAAATCAGGGTTTTGCCTTGCACCCAGAAGTCCTGGTGGCTGCCTCTGCTTCCCCAGCCAGGCTGTGGAACTAGCATTTCTCCTTATGGATGGGGTGATGGGGAGGACACAAGTTCCTGCAAAGCCCCCTCCATGCCTTCAGCACCAATCCCATCAGAAAGGACCCGGAGGACAACGGCTGGGGACAAATATGCATGTTTTCTCTAAGTGGGGAGGATGGCAAAATTGGCAAGGAGCCAGCGGGAAGTATTTGTAAACACTTTGTAAATGATCCAATTTTCCTGAGCATCTGTTCACGTCTCACTTGCCAGCTCCATGGATCCAATGCTGGTTGCTCAAATGGCAAAGGCTGGAAAAATCCCAGACTCACTGTGACTTCGATCGAGTCACCGAAGCAATTAATTCGCAACAGCTTCACTCTGACAATGAAGGCACCTTAAAATAACAAAAATTGTCATGAAGGTGCCTCCATTACTATTGCGTGGCTTCTCAGGAAAATGTGCTCCAGCCCACGGACACTTTCAGTTGGCCTTTCCTCAG
The DNA here is from genome assembly GCA_035047865.1 of Dendrocincla tyrannina. Lineage (NCBI taxonomy): Eukaryota > Metazoa > Chordata > Aves > Passeriformes > Dendrocolaptidae > Dendrocincla > Dendrocincla tyrannina. Next base: position 7,201,248 of record JAWWMP010000081.1, read on the forward strand.
CACCCTTTGCCATGGCAAGGGGAGGCCTATATTCCTCTAGGGAAGATGCTCACAGCAGTTTAAGTAGGTGCCTTTGCCATGCTGGAGACAGGGCTAACTATGACTAAAATCTAGTTTGGACCTACTTAGGACAACAGCAGTGGAAACAAGTGTTTCCCATAGGGGGTTAAACATTACAGCAAGCTTGACACTGTTTCTAGGTCTTTGGATAAAGATGGAGCTCAGGAATTGGCAGCAGCCTGTCAAGATGAAATGACCTTGTGTAATCTCTGATTTCTGTGTCCTGCTATGCCCTTTCCCACTGAAAGTCATCAGCCTTCAAAAATAAATATGCAATAAAGGGTTTCTTCTTAATAGAAAACCTGGAAGGAAAGCACAAGGCCATCAGGCTCCACAGATATGAGTGAGCAGTGATGATCCAGTAGGATATTTAGTGCTGCAGTCCCAGATACATCCTCATCTGCTTTATTTTTGTTTCCCCTTTAGACTGGGTTGGAATGACAGGTCTACATCTCCATTGCCAGCAAGGAGGACAATTTGGTTGCATTTGGAGTAGACAGAAGCAGTAGAAGGGATGCACTGTTCTTCATCCCATGTTGGTATATTCTCCCAAAGACCACAAGATGTTTCCTTTTTCCTACCTGGGAATTTCACCTGGCAAATGTGCATTATGGAAGGCTGCAATGATGCTAGGGATGCCTTTCATCCCCACTTTTCTCTCAGTCCAGTAAATTAGTGCTTATGTGGGCAATGAGCTCAGACATTGCCCTGGAGTCAGCAGCACCATGTGTCTGCCAGCGTTTGGCCAGTCAGGCACTGCCAGCACTGCCCACCAAGCCGTACTTTCATACTCTGGCCTGGGGTTTTCAGAGGTGATATATTAATTTTTTTCCCAGCTGAAGATGACCCTGTTCATGGCTCCTCATCTATTTGTCCCCATGCTAATAATTAGAGCAGAGAGAGGCCGGGGGAGCACGCCTGGCATGCCCGCTGCCTGGGAAAGCAAAACTCATGCCTCAGGGAGGGTTTCACCAGCCAAAGGATAAATTGCTAAAAGAAGAAAAGAAGAAGAAGAAGAAAAAAAGAGCCAGCAGCCCTTACATGGGCTGTGTCTGTCTCAAGGACAAAATGTCTCTCCCCACAGTTCTGGATACAGAAAGGGAAGGTAACATCTCCATCACAGAGAAACCACAGAAAAGATGTGGAGGGGAGAAATTGCAGTAGGTTGGGTGAACAATATAGGATCTTGTGCTAAAACCAGAAGGTATTAGAGGTCCTGATTCCACTCTCATATATCACCATCATCAGGAGTTGTTTACCTGGATTTAACAGGATGATCTATTTAAACTGAGAGGGAAAATTTGTTCCTAACTGAATTACTCAGAAATCCCCGTGGGTTTCTTTTCCCGCAGACTCCTTTATAAATGAATTCTGGAGTTGAAAAGCCCATCCAGCCTTCAGCCTGGCCTTGCTTCAGTGACTTTATGGGTTTGTGTATTACTTGTGGGAGTTGTGGGTTCACCTGTGTGGGCTCCTTGCTGTGAGGATTCTTCAAGGGAATTAGTCACAGCATTGCCATCTTGTTGCCTGCACTAGGGAGTGGTGGTGGGTTAATGGAACTGTGTTTCTGTTATTATTTTCCTGGTCACTCTTTCACTCTATCACCTCTCTTGTTTTTTCTGGTGAAATGGATGTGAAAACACTTGATTGGTTGATTACAGACCAGCTCATTGCCACAGAATAGTGATAGTGTGCCACTTCACCTGCTAAAAATCCTTTGATCAAACTTTCTCATCCCCTCCCAAAAAAGGCCATTTCAGGCACCTAACTCACTGCTAGCTTCTTATGGGGTGGGTGCAGTAGGACAAACCTTGGCTCAGAATTGGAGAGGGGCTTGTGATAAAGAAGATGATCATCTCTTCAGATTTCTGCAGCTGGTGCCCAGGACTGCCACACCTGCCTGAGCAGGTAGAACAACCATGGGAAAAAAGAAAAACACCAGGATTTCTGGCTCCTTATCCTTTTATATCTCACAGCTGTGTCAGTCACCAAGCCCAGAAAAGCAGTTTCCAAGGAGCCACCAGGGTGCTGGAGTGAACAGGACCTCACGGTCACAGCTTGCCTTGACTCGAGAGGGAACAGCTCTTCCCATTCCTAAATGAATTGCTGAGCCAGAGTCCCTGTGGTCTGCTGTGCTGAAACATGACTGTCCCTAAGGTGGAAATATCCTTTCTTCACTTGATTCAGCACAAAGCTCATTTGAGCATCACTGCAACAAGGTTTTTTAATCTGGTGAAGCCCAGTAATATGTCCTTGAGTATCCCCACACTTTGGATGGTCAGGGTGGATCTACACCCCTCCAGCTATGGCAATTTCCATAGAAGAATAGAGACTTTGCTAGCTTGCAAGATGCCTGGGTAAGTTTTTATGCCACACATAAGAATAAAATCAATCTTGGTTTTGATGCATATTTTAGGCACTGCAAAGTTTTTCCTTGAGAGTTTGCTTTGCTGAAAGCTGGAAAAGAAAAAGTCAGGTTTTTGGTTGATGTACCTTGGGGCCTTTTGGGTTCATTGGTGCAATTTTTTTCCTTGTGGTTATCATTAAGCAACCTATAGTTGGTTTTGTGATCTTGGTTTAAAATCAATGAAGTCTTGAGTGGAAAGCCTGAGTTAATTCTCTTGGATGTCCGTAGACTCTACTCAGGTTCCCAGTAGCATATTATAGTGCTGGGAATTCACTGGAGTGCTTTTTCTTGTACCCAAGCAAGGAACAGTCTGGACTTAATGTGTAATAAAATCAGAATGATACCTACAGGATAAAAGGCAATGCGTGCCTTGATCCACCATGGTGAAATGGTTGGTAAGCATTGAAAGGAAATGCACAGACTGAAAGGAAATGGCTCATATGCATCGAACAGAAAAAAAAATAAATGGTGTTCTGCTGTTGGGTCATGGAAACAGAGATAGGAGAAGCTCTTGGCTGAGCAGGTTTCTGTACCAAAGGAATAGAAAATAGTCATTATTTCCAGAATAAAGCTACACAGATTATTCTGATGGTTGCACACAGTGAATATCATCTGCCTTTGAATTTAGGTCTGGTATTTCTCTGGTGTCTGACAAATCCAGCTCACCCCTGGATCACTCTCTATTTACACCAGTGTGCAAGAGAGCAGAGATTGGCCATGAAGAGCCAAATAGGAATGGCAAAAGACAGACACAATTTTCAGTTTAGCATGTGGGTTTTTTTCAAAGATTATTTGAGCTTTATAATTCTCTGAATGCTCAGTGTCATGGCACAGACCAGAGGATTTCATGCCCTAGTGTTGGACAGTGTGCTTTGCTATATGTTAGGGCAAACGCATCCACCAAAGCAGCTGGAGATCTCCTGCTAGAAACCTCCTTGCTGTCTTGGGGGAGTATAAAGACCAAAGGAAAAGGTCTCTGCCAGAAAAATTTTGAGCCCACGCTACCCCTCATTCCTGCATCTGGAGTTGGACCTTGGCCAAGAGCACTGGACAAAATAGAAGGGGGCATTAAAGGAGGTTTTGTCCCATGTTGAGGATGGTGATTTTCCATAGGATCATTGAATAGTTTGGGTCAGAAGGGACCTTTAAAGGTCATGAGTCCAACTCCCTTGCAATGAGCAGGGACACCTTCAATCAGTTCAGGTTGCTCAGACTCCCATCCAGCCTGACCTTGAATATTTCCAGGGATGAGGCATCCACCACCTCTCCAGGTAACCTGTGCCAGTGTTTCAGCACCTTCACTGTAAAATATTTCTTCCTTATATCTAGTCTGAATCTATTTTCTTTTAGTTTAAAACCATTACCCCTTTTCCTATCACAGAAGCCCCTGCTTAAAAGTCTGTCCCCATTGCTCTTGTAGGTCCCCTTTAAGCATTGAAAGGCCACTCTAAAGTGTGCCCAGAGCCTTCTCTTCTTGGGGATGAATAACCCCAACTCTGTCAGCCTTTCCTCATTTTTTGTGGCCTCCTCTGGGCTCGCTCCAACAGGTCTTTCCTCTGTAGAGGACCCCAGAGCTGGACACAGTAGTGCAAGTGGGGTCTAATGAGAGCAGAGGGGCAGAATCACCTCCCTTGACCTGCTGGTCATACTTCATAGTGAGCCTTGTGCATCTGTTGCCCTTTTGGGGAACAGATTGCCTACGTGTAATTACGTGTTGCCCTACAGGTAACTGCATCAGAGCACAGAGGTACAGCTCCTACACAGTGTGCAGACCATTTCCTCCTCTGAATACCTTACAAAGCCCAGGATATAGCATGGGAACAGCAAGAAGCACATGGAGGAGCGGGACATTGCTGATTGGGAGTGAAGGAGGACATCAGTCCCTGCTGCCTTGGGGACACAGGTGATCAGCACTGGAGTGCCTGTAACACTGGTGGGCCCCTCCCTGGCTCATCACTGCCAGGACCCCTGGGTGGGGATGGTCAAGAAAGACCCAGTTTGGTCTGGCTTCCTCTGTGGAGGAGGATACAGGAGATAGGAGAGGCTGTGAGCAGCAGCTCCAGGACACCAGGCTGCAGAGAGAGATCATGCTGAGTGGTTACAGCAAGAAGTACTCCCTCCTTCCCTCCATCTATCCATCCTTCTTTCCTTCCCTCTGTCCTTCCTTTCATCCCTCCCACTGTCCTTACTTCCATCCTTCTTTCAGTCTTTCCATCCCTCCATTTTTCTCTCCCTCCATCCTTTATTCCCTCCATCCTCTGTCCTTTCTTTCATCCTTTGCTCCATCCTTCATCTCTTAACTCCTCCTTTCATCCTTCCTCCATCCTTCTATCCCTCCGTCCAGCCTCCCTCCAACCCTCCCAGACCTCCTGGGCCTTTTCAAACAGGCTCCCCCATTTAGAGGGGATTTCTCCACGCCAGGCCGATCAGGGGGATTAAAGAGCAATTAAACCTGATAAATTATCTGCCTGAAACATTTTTTCAAAGTGGCCACTGTGCTGGAGCAAAGTCTCTGTCGCTTCATTTCCCCTGTGAAGGGGGATCAGGGCAGATCAAACCCCCGCGACCCGCTGACCTCCGCCTGTGCCGGGGCTTGCAGCAGCCACACCCCACGGCGAGTGAAACCAGCCCCTCCGCCCCTTTTGGCAGGGCTTTCTCCTTTGGAAAGCGTGAAGGATGCCTCCCGGGCTGAGGAAAGCAACGCGGTAGCGGGAGCAGCCTGACTCCTTTAAGGCTAGACAAACAGCCTTTGCCTTCAAAGCTCACAGAAATCGTTGTCCTAATTTCTCTCCAATTCGATATTCTGCATCTGCTTTTGTAAAGGCTCCAGCTGCCTCCTGCCTCAAACACTTTCCAGCTTCTGCTCGGTAGCAGAAGCCAGAGTAAGGGGCTTTAATGGCAATTTGGAGTGTCCCCCAAACCTATACCGGTCCTCAGGGATGCACCAAAACACATTGTGATTTATATCTGGGTGCTTCGAGCTACTGTCTGGTCTCAAGCTGTTGTACCAATTCTTCGCCTCTGCTCCCTCAGTCAAGGGTCCATAAAATTCCTGCTTTTGTTTTCAGCCCTGTGCTGTTGCTCAACTGAGCTGCCATCTAGATGCGACTCCTCTCAGCCCAGTTGATTACCCACTGCCTGTGCTCGCCTACAACAGACCTCTGCCCACTCCCATCACTGGGGGTTTATCAGTGAAAGGGCTTCAGCCCTTTGGAGCCACTGCAGATTTTGGGTGTTGTAATAAGGAGCAGGACTCAGCCTCCAAGACACGATCGCTGATTTCCGTAGGAAGGTAGAAGAACTGCACTCCTGGCCCTTGCATTTCACTGTTTTGTTTTCCCACACTTTCAGTTCATTAATTAGAATAGGAAAGGATGCCCCCAAAAATGTAATGATGCCTAAGTGTCTTATATTAATGGATATTAATGTGGCATATTAATGTAATACAGCATCCACTCAAAACTCATGACAACAATACAGCTCTGTGTGGGAGCACAGCGTTGCGAACAGCCTTGCAAACTGCAGGAAGGAGGGAAAGCAAGGACAAAAACAGTTTCTGGTAGACTAATTAATTGAAAATAACTGGGGGGTCAAGGATCAGACTGTTAGGAATATGCTTTTAAATATGCCAAATGCATTTGGTTTCTACAATGCTGTGCAGCTGTATCTATATTTCATGTCCTTGCTGGAGTCCCTGATGTGAAAAATCAGCTTTGCATCTCAAGTCCAGTTATTCAGAAAGCAGTTTGACCAAAAAATGGGGTGCTCAACTCTTCAAACAACAAACGCCTCCTTTTCTCTGGCCTGTCTGCTCTACCAGCAGCCTTGGAGCCTTTGGATCAAAATATCCCTGAGTTTATAAACTCAGAATCAATGCATGAAACGATGACCATATCAAGATAAACAAGATAATCTTTGCTCTTTGAGCTGAACAGCTCAAAAATGTCCTGAGTTGCTCACTTCAATTAAAAAAATCCAATTTGCTTTGTCCATATGCTTGCCTCTTCTGCCTTTACTTTCCTTACATGGCCTAGCAGATTAATTACCTGGCTGAAACATGCCTGAAAAGGGAAAACCTAAGAAAGATCTCCAGAAATGTGACCTGGTTCTGACGCACCGTCCACCCCTTGAGGACAGATCAGCACTAACGTAACCCGTGTGTCCAGCAGCATGTGTCAGTGCTGTGAACCATCACACTCCCAGGGCATTGCTTGGCAGTGACCTATGAAAGGGTTGTCTGGCATGAAACAGGCTTCTCAGGGAAGTGGCTGAGTCACCATCCCTGGAGGGATTTAAAAGACATGTGGATGTGCCACTGAGAAACACGGTTTAGTGGTGGGCTTGGCAGCGGTAGGTTAACAGTTGGATTCCATGATCTCTGAGGTCTTTTCTAACATCAACAATTCTATGGTTCTATGATTCTATGGGCTGAGAATTACTTCAGGAATATGTCCACAGACAGTGAAATTCCCCCCATTCTCTGCTGTATCTCTATGAGCCACCCCCAGCACCCTTCAGCCCAGAGGCACCTGAAAGGTCCACAAACCTTTGCAAGGACACAGGAGTCACTTGGCTCTGCATTGGCCTTTTGCACCTCCATCAGTTTTACTCAAAACCAGCACATATGAATCTACTTTGTCCCCATTTAGAAAAGACCTTTGATCATCAGCTGTGGAAACTGGGAGCCAGGGGCTGTGCTGTGCTGTAGGGCTCCTGGCATAACTCAGTGAGGTGCCAGGCATGGGGCATGGAAGAGATGCCTGGTCAGGAGACAGCATTGTGCTGCAGGAAATGGAAAGAGAAAGACAAAGTCATTTGCTCAAGGACATGAGGAATCCTGTTGTGAAATGGAGATTTCATCCTGGAACTCTTCGTCTCTCCCCTTTTCTGGCAGAGGTGAAAAATGCAAGACATCCATGTCCTGGGAGGGTTTGGCAGTGTTAGCTGAGGCACAAAATCACTAAAAAGCAAAATGCTCAGGGACACTCATACTAGAGGAGCCCAGGATATGTAGCATCCCTTTTCACACAAGCCCATCAATTCCAGATAGTTCATTCCTTTCTCACCCCCTTCACACTAAGTAAGCTCTTCTGCCCAGGGTGCCTCTCCTTGTCCCAACAGCCACCATCCCAGCTGACATCTCAACATCCTTGTGTGTACCAGCCACAAAAACCCAAAACTCACTTTCTCATTTCTGTCTCCTGCACCCACATCTCTCCTCTGGTAGTTCTTCATCTTCCTCTTCACCTTCCTCTGCTGGGAAACTTGTGCAGGCCTTTTCTCCTCTTCTTATGCCTATACTCCCAGGCTGAGGCTCGCTGGATAACACAGCCATCATCACAATGCTCCTGCTATTAGGCATAATAACGCTGCTGGGATTATTTCCCTCATACTGTAAGTGATTCATTAAATTGATTTCACAAGGAACTGCTATTCCTGCTCACAGCACCATCCAGAGCACGGTAGGAGTGTACGACGTTATTTACATTTGTGTTTGCCAGTACCAAGGCTGACTGTACCCCTATAAATATTTATGGAAGCAGTGCATATCTACAATACCCAGTCAATTCTCAGTGTGTGCTAGGCTTTATGGTCTATCCTGTGGTTTTATATAAAACCAATGATGCAGAAAGGCAAGGGGAAAGCGTAGGACAAGTTCCCAGTCCACATGAGCCACTGGTGTTTGCCTGAGGGAGGGGAATCCACACCTTTGGGAGAGGTCCCCCCGGACAGCAGTTTGCAGATGCTTCATGACACATAAGTCCGTAAGTCAGGGGAGCTGTGTCTGAGCTCAGAGGGGTGCAGGAGCCACCTCGGCACGAGCTAATGCAGCTCCAACACCCTCGGGACAAAGGGGGTGGTAGGGGGGTGGATTTCTGTCCTCTGGCAGTTGCAGCGACAGGCGGAGTGCCAAGTGGCATCTCCAGTGAGCACGGCTGGATATTCACTAGCGAGGTTGCAGGGGGATATTTACTGAATGACACTAATAAAACCCAAAAACAAAGCAGGCTAATGTCAGTAATTCCCTCGGACAATTTAAATGCACATATTTTAGAAGAGGAGCAGCCTCCCACACATCCATTCTCACACATGCTCTCTAAATACTGAGAACAATGGCGCCACTGCACTTTGGAGAAGAAAGTGAGAATAGATTTGGGGACTGGAAACACCAAGCAGAAGCCACAGAGCACTGTCTATGTACTACCCGAATGTCGCAGTGCCCTGAGACTGCAGGAAAGAGTAGGAGAGACGGTGTCTGATCATCGTCTCTGTGCAGGCATGGAGGGACAAAGCTGTCTGCTCAGGGTCACAGCAGGAAGTGGCCACCTCACAACATTTGCCTCAAATGCTGCACACAGAAAACATTCTGCATCTTCCCGTGCAGCCAGAGCACGAATGCCCCTGTATCCACACCCTGGCAGTGCAGGATAAGTGCATGGTGCTGCTCTTGCAGCCCTGAATGAGTAGGGCAGAGGTGGTCCTCTCACCATCCTCATCCCAGGAGAAAGCATGGCCATGGCTTTCCTTCCAAATGTCCTTCCTCTGGGACATTTCCCCAGGGCTGTGGAGAAGCATCACAGCAGCTCGCCTGTGCTGGCAGCAGCCCAGGAACAAGGGAGTATCACCACCAGCACCTTGCTGTGCCGTGGTGGGGATCACATATTACCATGGACCTCCTGAGCACGGGAGAGGACAGAGCAGAACTCAAATCCCAGCTAGATCCAAGACCAATGCTTACATCACTCTTAGGGTTGTTTGCATTCCTCTTAGCGATGGAAAAGACATTTTCCACAGCTAGTGAAACCAAGGCTGCAACTCCCTTTCCTTGTTGTCCTGCAGAAGTGGCCCCAGACTACTGTCCAAGACAGGGCTGGGCACAGCCCCAGTTTGAGACAGGTGAGGGGAGTGGGCTGTGCCCACCCAGAGGGGCAGGGGAACTGGAAAGGGATCAGGAAGACAGAGGACACGCAGGGAGGATGCAACCACCTTTGTTAGCGTTGACCCCAGAGCCCCGGCTTCCGTTCGTGCCTGAGGCCAGGCAGGGTGCCGCCTTTGTGGGGACGCAAAGGAAAGTACCCTCGTATCCCACACGCTGACTTGCCTTCGCCAGGGCTCTTAATTCGGCAAAAACTGCAGCTGTCACGGATGGATGAGGAAAAGGGAAAGGGAGGGTTGGGGGTGATCGTTTGCATGGTCCTGTTTCTTTCCATCGCTGGGCTCATCTTCCCACAAATAGACGGCAGCAGCAGTCTTGGGGAGGCAGCTCAGCCTCCTTTCCCAAGCTCCAGTGTGGATCAGGGCTCCCCAAACCCATCACTCTGCATCCCACAGCCCTCTTTCTGTGTCCCATCGCTCGCCTGAGGTGGGGTTCCAAAGGGACCACTTCCCTCTCTGTGATGTTTCCTGCCGTATGACACAGAGAATGTGAGGTTTGGGGCATTGAAAGGATTTTACCTCTTTGCATCCATTCCCTTTGACAGCTGAAAGGTGCCTGTGTGGGACCAGGGACTGCCTGGAGCTCAGTGGCCTCCTCCCACCCCGGCCCCCAGCATCGCCCCCTTCACCCGCCCCCTCCACCTCCCTTCAGCAGCTCTTCTCCCAGATTTGGGGAGGCTCCAGTGCCGCTTTCCCTGCTCGGTGGAAAGATAGCTCCTTTAATCTCACCCCTAACCCCGTGACCTTCCTCCCTTAAGGAGCTTTTCCCCTTCATGTCACTGCTTTTTAAAGCCTCCTTTACAAATAAAAGCAATTTCCTTTTGGAACTGTAGCTATGACATGGGGAGATGCGCTCTTTTTTTGGGACAATAAAGGGGTAAGAATGGGGGGCCGCTTCCTTTTTGGTGTTTGTGTTCAGCCGGGTCTGTTTGTTTAGATACTTTACATAAGACAGTAAACACCGGGTAAGTTAAAAGCTTTAATTAAAAAAAGGTGGTGAGCTGGGAAGAGGAGGAAAAGGGGGAAAAAAAACCCCAACCTTTCAATTTACACAGTGACTTAGAGAAGCAGCCCCAGACAGACAGGATAAATACAGCCTGGAAATCCAGGAAAGGTAGGGGATTAAAAAATAAATAAATAAATAAAGACTATGACGGTCTCAACCTACAGAGTGCAACAGCTCAGCGCTGCAGCACCGCACGCTTCCGCAGCCCACCCAGCCCTGATGCCCTGCGATGGGCTGGAAATGGCCTTCGCCCCTTTTTGCCGCCCGTAAAAAATCCCTGCGAGGAAGGCAAGCGAGGTGACACCCTTGTCGCCGCCGCCCCGCACCCTGGCTTTGAAGTTCCTGGGTGGGGTATTTTACAATTCTCGCGGGCCTCCATGCGGAACGGGCATGTCCTTGTCACCCGGGTGGGATTGGAGCGATGCACTAGAGCAGAGGCGGGCGTCGGGCTCTGGGCGCCGGGCTGGCCAGGCTGCCGCTCTCGGACCCGCTCCCGTCGGGAATACCTCTCGGGATGCCCACGGACAGCCACGGCCTCGCCACCCACCGGCCTCCCGTTGGGAGAGCGCTCGGGGTGAGGGGCCTGGCTGGGGGAACCCCCGGGGGGGACCAGCCCGCGATGCTGCCGCCGTCCTGCCCTGCCACACGGCCAGCCCCGCCGCTGGTGTGGGCAAATCGTGGTGTGAAACAGCCCGAGGGACCGGCGGGAGAGAGGGGAACTGCGGGGAAGGGGAAGGGGAAGGGGAAGGGGAAGGGGAAGGGAAGGGAAGGGAAGGCAAGGCAAGGCAAGGCACGGCAAGGCAAGGCAAGGCAAGGCAAGGCAAGGCAAGGCAAGGCAAGGGAAGGCAAGGGAAGGG
>JAWWMP010000081.1:7220507-7225507 GCA_035047865.1 Dendrocincla tyrannina
ATAATTAAAAACAACTTTTGCTGAAGTCCAAAGATTTTTATTGCTGCATTTCACACGACTGTGAACTGAATAAATAGTTCTACTATTTGTTCTATGAGTTCTAACTTTTTTTTTTCACCCCACCCCTACCTTTTTTCTTTCTTTTTTTTTTTTTTTAGTTGTTTGGGGTTTTTTTTCCTGGTTTGGCCTTTTTTGTTTGTTGGTGTTTTTTTGTTTTGGGGTTTGTTTTTTTCTGTTGGTTTTTTTTTTTCTTTTTTTTACGTTGGAGTGTCTGGGGCTTACTTTGGGGATAGACGTGGAGAATTTAATTTTAAAAGGAAGGAAAAAATATAAGTATCGATAGGGAAACAAATCTGAAAGCACCGTCTTGAAATATGCCTGGATCTTTTTCTGAGCCTCTACTCCTTCCACACGCACAACAAGACCCACGGACATCCGTGGGTGCGGAATGCAGGCGTGGATGAGGCATAGAGACGGGGTTAATACTCCCCTCCCCCTTCCCTTCCAACTTGTTGGGAAAACTTTGGGAACCCCATCTCCGAAAAGCGGGAGCCGCTCCGGGATGCTGCTCCTTCCCGGCCCCGCTGCCCCTCTGCGGGGACGGCCGAGTGATGGGACCCGGCTCTGCCCCGGCATCACCTCCCCGAAACATTTTGGGAGCGTTTTAGCCCCCCTCTCCCTAAATAAAGTAACATTTTTAGTTCTCCCTTTCCCTCCCCAGTGCGGTCCCTGCTAGCGCGACGCTTCGTGGCAGCGGGTGGGTGTTTCTCCCCATGCCCCCCGTTCCCCACGCAGGTACCCCCTTGTAATTGGAGTTTTTCGTGGGTTCGAGGCACTGTGCTGTGTTTAACCTGTTTCTCCCGGAGAGTGGGGTCCCTCTCCCCACTCCGGACGGAGGATGTGTCCCGCGTGGGCCTGGATGTATGTGGGCGGCTGCTCAGGAATGGGCACTCCTGCATAGCAGTTTGTGGGGGGAAAAACTTCTCGCTTTGCCTTAAAATCTCTTTATTTTGCAGCTCTAATAGATACACATTGTACATAGTAGTGTAAAATTAAAAAAAAAAAGAAAAAAGAAAGAAAGAATCCAGCTATAAAATAAAAACTGTAATTTTAAATTCTGTGAATAACCATCAACTGCTTAGGAGCCAGGATTAAATGACTTTGCCTTTTAGCAAGAAAGCGAAGGGTTTTTTTTCTTCTCTCCAGTTTATAAAACATGTACATTTTACAATTGCAGTATCAAATATTTATAATCGGATGAAATATGAATGTTTCTATTTACAACTGTGTTCTCAACATTGTGAACATTCTCGCTGCATTTTGTGTGTTTCGATTCTCGAGGACTGCATTAAATAATAATAATTAAAAAAACCCAACCCAACAACCCACTTTATTACGAAATTCAAACCGTGTCACTCAGACGTTGCAAGGAAGCAGTGCTATTAGGGAATATATGTCCCTGAATGTTCCTACAGTCCTTAGCCTGCACTTCTGAGCATTGGAGTTGGAATTACAAGTATTTCGTAGTTTCAACTCTTTACAGGGCGAGGGGAGTGGGGGGAGATGGAAATCAGTGGCGATTTATGAGAGAGGTGGTTTTGCAGCCAGGCGTTTCATCAGCCCTTTGACTTAATGAGGAAACTTTGGGGGGATTCATTTCTAGTTGAAGGAGAGGACGAGCGCCAGCCGGCACTGAGCCCCTCTCGGGCACTCCTCCTCCTGCTTAAAAAGACCTGAAAATGGAAAGGAAGATCTCTTTAATCTCACGTACTGTCAACAGGTTTCACGTTTTCAAGACTTTAAATATCCGGTGGTGTGATGCTCTGACAGGCTGCCTTTGGAAAACCTCTGCTAGAGAAAGTCCTAACCCTGGAGCTCGGGAAGAGGGGATGGAATATTGCCGATGCCACGCCACGAAACCAGGCACCCTGTAAAATGCTTGGCAGCCCATGGAAATGGCAGTACCACGATTTTAGGACGGGCTGGACAAAAATAAAACGATCATCCGCCTTGCTGCGACAAAGGGCACAAGAGCTCCGAAATAGCTTTCCGCAGGCAGGAGGAGGGGGAGGAAGGGCAGAGCCTCACTCACCCTCAGGGTCGCCCCTGCTGCAGAGAAAACCAAGGGGGATGTATTTAAAATTTTATTTTATATTTTTGAAAGCTGCTATTTTAGGGCGTATTTTGCAAGGGGCAAAAATCTCCAGGAGCGGAGCTGCCGCTGGCACGGTGCACCAGGGGCTTTACCTGCCCGGAGGAGCTGGGGCCGAGGCTGAGTGCGACGGGAGGGCCGGTGATGTTACCAGAATACTGCGGGCGCCTGCTTCCCATCCGGCTTCATTTCTCCAGACTTTCTGGTTTACCTACCAGAGATTTTTTTTTTTGGTCACCTCCACTAATGGAGGCAGGTGATTTATAATCCCGAGGGAGAAAATAGATGGCAGTGGGCACTAAAGATGAGTTTTAGATCTGGTTCGAAAAACAGCTCCAGTTGCCCAGTGGTAGAAAACGGCACAGTGGGTGTGTTACACAAGTGTGGGTAAGACCCACGGAGGTGTGTTTTTTTGTTTGGTTAGGGTTTTTTTTGTTTGATTGGTTGGGTTTTTTTTTTTTAGGACGTCGCTAAACCTGCATGGGGGGAAATTTTGGCCCTGCTCCTAAGCTTGCAGGCAGGAGTGGAGTTTCCACCTGTCCTCCCCCCATCTGTAAGAAATGTTGGAAACAGAAAACAGATGTGTGACACCAGCAGGAATATGTATTTAGTTTTATATTTTAAAAAATAGTAGTGAAACTTCTCTGAGTTGGTTCAATATCTGCAGCAAGGACAGAAAATTACCACGCTGCTGCTTGGATTTTATCCAGAATCAGAGCTCAAAATATTTACCATTGGTAAGCCATGCCTTCAGTGGGAACAGCGACTGCCTCACATGGGCTGCACTTCTCACCTGCCTCCGATATTTCGGGGAAAGCTTCCATGGGAAGAGGCACACGTTTGGAGACACTTGCTCTGCTGCTGCCTTTCGCCACCCTTGGAGAGGCTGCTGGTTCCCGTGTGCCGCCCAGCCCGCGCTCCCACGCCCGGGCAGGGCTTCCCGCTGGCTCGGGAAGGACGGCACAGCTAAATTAGCCCTCGATAAATAAAAATTAAAAATTTAAAACCGTTTTAACAGAAGGAGCTGCCACACAAGCTTCTCTTGCAATTTTAGCAAAGCAACACTGCCCTTCTGAAGCAGCTTTTTTTCCTTTGGAAAAGGAAAAACCCCAATCCACAACAGCCCCGAAGCCAAGCCAGAGTCTCCCCCCAAACCCGGCTGCTCTGGGGCACACAGGACTGGTCCTGGAGTCGCCCACTGCCTGGCAGAGTTTTAATCCTGGCAGGCAGCTCTCCCTGAGATTTCCTTCCCCCAGCTAGGGGGGCAGACTCCTTCCCCTCCAACCAGCGCAGCAGACTCCCATTAAAAAAAAGAATAAAACAGGAGAAACCCCAAACCAACTAACCAAACAAAACCAGCAACCCGGGGAAGTATTTCAGGGCCGAACAAGAGTATATCTGCATTTGCCCGGCGCCAACCAGCCCCTCCTTGTAATTAATTAAGCGCGTTTTTCCCGTAACTCTGCTCAATGAGCATCTGAGCACTGAGGTTTAGTGAAGGTGTTCCTCTACTCTGCTCTCTGTTAACGCAGTACGTGGCACATGCGATGTACAAACCCACACCCAGGCACTATATATGCAAATGCCCGCGCCATTGATTGTGAAATGCATATCAGAGTTAGAGGGGGAAACTATTTAGCTAGCTCGGGTTTGTGAAAAAAAAAAAAAAAGTAATTCTGTATCCCGCTGATTTAATATCCGACCTCCACATTCAATCCCCGCCCATGCAGCTATCAAAAGTACCCCTGGGATGTTTGGATATCATCTCCAAACTAACATCTGTGATTATGAAACGCTCAGAAGGGGAAGGTTAATAACAATTTGTTTCAAAGGGCCACGAGTCAATTTTATAAACAAATTCTCGTTGCCTTAAAAACAAACAAACAAGCAGAGTGGAAGCCGGCACCCGCGGGCAGGGCTGGACCTGGGCACTCAGGGCAGGATTTGTGCCCGCTTCCCTCAGGGATGGAGCCGGGGCAGTCCAGGACGGGCCCGGGAGCAGCAGCAGGGAATGACGGGGGGTGTGGAGGGGAGAGATTCGTGTTGTGACAGCCCCGGGGTTGCCCCGTGGCTCCGACAGAAACGCACCCGTAATATTTGGGGAGAAGAAAATAGTCCCGGGTTTCTGTGCAGAAAGTCGGGACGATCCCTGACAACGGAGCTGGGTTCTGTAGAGTTGGGGAGAGGGCAGGTCTGGGCCATGCAACACTAGGGACGGGGGATCCATGCCCTAGGCTCCCCGCTCACACACACACAGACCAGCCTTGCTGTTAAAACCAGCATTAGTCCATCCTCAATCTGCTCTGTCGCATATTTGGGACCCCTGGCAAACTCAGGCAAGGCTGCCGGCCAAAACCTGGCCGCAGCTTCGGCCGTAAGTGGCCTGGATGAGCCCAGGCAGGAAGAGATGACGGAGCCGGCAGCTCCACCGACACCCACGCTCGGAGTCCGACGGCAGCCCTTTGCCTACTTCCCTCTCTGCCTGCTGCCCGTCCCTGCCCGCTGCCTGTCCCTGCCCGCTGCCCGTCCCTGCCCTCTGCCTGTCCCTGCCTGCTGCTTGCCCCTGCTCACTGTCAGTCCCTGCCCGCTGCCTCATCCTGCCCGCTGCCCATTCCAGCCACATTTACCACCCACATTTCCTCTCACCCCACCGTCTCCTCGACCTGGAAAGAAATTTAAATTTGGCGTTTGACATATTTTAAGGTCTTAAAAAAAAAATGAAAAAGGGAAGGATAAAAAGAAGCGCGTCTCATGCACACACGCGTCGGGATGATCCGCCCCACTGCGGGGCCGTGCGTGGGAACCGACGTGACCCGAGGGGGAGGGAGGGGGTCCCACTCCCCGCGTG
>JAWWMP010000081.1:7230507-7235344 GCA_035047865.1 Dendrocincla tyrannina
CAGACATTAACTGCTCCCCAGGGGTCTATTCTTGCAGAGCTCCAGTCGAGGGAGTTATATTCTGTACATCAGTAGGTGCAGCATTCGTCCCATGTGAAGGACAACTGTCATTTTATTAAATAGTGACATCAATGATCGTCTGTCTGGCAATAGCTGTGCCTCAGTTCACAGCTCTGCACTCACAAACCAGAGCATCTTCTGATCAGAAAGACCACTTTTTATAACCTCACCCCACACAGTTTTGCACGTGGTAATACATCCCAGGGAGACTATTAGACAAATAGGGTCTTAAAATCTTATCTCAGATCTTGCTCAAACATGAGATTTTTGTAATCATAAATGCTAAAAATACCACTCACATGTAAGAGTCATAACTGCAAGCAGTATTCAGGCTTGCCTGAAATTGCTGCAGTCCAGGCAATTCATAGTTAATACTTAACTCTCCTGACAAACAGCTCAGATGACAACATACCTATAATTATAGTTATATCTGATCATGTCGCCTGGGGAAAAAGGAAGGTGATACTGCAAACGTAGAGGAGCTGCATCCTAGTCTCTATCTCCCAGCCAATGCTCCAGACTCCCTTGGACCTCTCCAGGAATTACTGCTGGCTAGCCAGTCCTCAGAAGGCATCTGCTAAAGATGCTGTGTGCTCACCTCTGTATCCCTAATTCTGTGAGCCGTGCAGTGCCCACTTAACATGATGCGGGCAAATTAGAGCAGCCTAAAAATCCAGGCAGGTAATAGAAGCAGGGTAAAGGCTTGAGCTTGCGTCTTCTATCCCTGGGAGGTTTGCAGGGCTGGCAGATGGGAAGCCAAGTACTTACACCATCGTCATTACTAGCATGGTGTCGCTTGTATGCCAGCTCCCCAGGGTGTGAACCAGCTACTGTGGCTGTGCAAGGAACAAAAAGGCCAATGCATGACAAAGTGGATGGAGAGAGGCCACAAGGCTGAGAAGGCAGAGGGGTTTGTGTCCTACATCATCAGGATTCATCCTGCCAAGAGCCACCTTCCTGTGGAGTTGCTACATCGGCATCGGCCTGGGCTGTCTCTTGGCTTGCCAAGAGATGCTAATGCCCTTTGAGATTTACCCAGTCTTCAGTCTGGCAATCCCTTTGCACCTTATGTGCAATATTAAGTAGGAAAAAAACCTCACCACAACTGGTCGAGGGTCCTGTCTGTCCCTTTTCTCTCCAGGATGAGCACTTATCCCCATCAAACAAAACCCCACTGCATGCCCACTTCTTTTAGAATGACCACTCTCTCTTGCTCAGAGTGAGTAGTGATACTCTCTATTTACACTACTAGCAGAGATACAAGGCTTTGCTCCTTGCATTTGCTCTAAATACTCACTAGATTCCTGGGACTAATATTTCCAGGATGAATATTCTCATAGAGTTTTGTAACTTTTTTTTTTTCTTTTTGGCTGAGACAGCAGCATTTCCCAATGTGTAAATTTTCCTGTTTTTTTCCCTATGCATCAACCTTAAACTCTATCAATAACTAATTGTTTCATGTGTCTCAGACAAAGTGTAATCAACAGAGAGGATGGTGGAGAAGTGTGAAATGACAGAGTGACATTATATGCTTAAATAAGCAAACTACACCCAAATCGAACAATGGCTCGAAAATGTTTCTGTAATAAGGGTGCATAAATTACCTCCATTACTTGGAAAGCTCTTACTTGAATCTTACCAGCCACGTTTCTAATATTCACAAGAGCTGATACACTCCGATCATGATAGACATGCCTCTGTTACAGTAATTATAAAATGCTTTGTGAAAATATCATTGTGTCTACAGAGCTACTGAAGTTGTACCGTCTCCTTGGTATTTGTTTATTGCCTCTGTGAATTTAAAAAATATAATTAAAAAGAGGAAGAAGAAATACATTTGGAAAAAGATAGACCACTTTTTGCTATTTATTCTCTGCTAGGGGAAAAAGAAAATATACCTCATGTGGTGCCAATACATGATATGCACCAGCTGGAAAACGTAAAGGAGGGATGATTCATTGAAAAAACATGAGCAACAAATCCTGATCAGACAGAAACGTTTCAAGAAGATACACTGATGGTCTCCCATGTGTGATCTCTATCACACATATGTACCAGAAGGGTATGGGAGCAGGAAGCCTTTATCCTGAGTGGGCCAAGGCCACCCAGAGCTGGGTGCTGCTGGTGGTGCTGCCCCTGGCTCCGTGCAGCCCCTCCAGATCCCGTGGAGGGCAAAGAAGTTGCTCCTCTCTCTTGCTCTCATCTCACAGTTTGAAAAGTAATTGCTAGTCAGTGTACAAGTGTCCTTTTCATTTTTGGGGTCCTGCAACTTGAAAAATAGTAAGTTTTATTTTTTTATTTAAAGAAAAATCCAGTGCAGTTCGACCAAAAAAATAGAGCCCTTACAGTTATTTATTCAGACTATAAATCTCATCATTTTATATGGGTTTTTTCCCCTCAAATGTTTTGTTTTAGTTGAATACATCTAATGATGTAAAACTATAAAAAGTCAACTTAAAATTCTGTTAGGATTACTGGAAATCTGGAAAATAATTATATTAATAAATGAAAAATAAAACACAGCAATAAACGAGATATGATTTGCTTTTAATTTCATGGCTGGATTTATCATTACACCAAGGTAATATAAAGTATCTGACCTGAACATGATTTTGATCCTTATTACAATCGCTGGACTCATTAAAAACATCATGTTAACTTTATTTTAATAGCATCAGAGTCTTGAAGTATTTTCAAAATTAAAATCAGTCAACATAAGTAAAAGCCTTGAACAAATCTGAAATGCCTTAAAGGGTTGTTCTGAATTAATTTTAACCCACAGTGTAAGAAGAAAATGTATTTATATCCTACTATTTTTATTATAAAAATGTATGTGGATGAAGTTTGGAGAGAAATTGTCCACAAGCAGTGAAGTGCACAGTGTGAAATAATAAATATACTTAGGGTTTTTTTAAAAAATTGCCCAGTTTTAACAAGCCAACCGGGTAAGAATGCATGAACAGCATTGCCTGTATTTCAAATTAACCATAGCAAGCCCTTCCACTTACCTGGAAAACCTGATCCGTACGCTAAGATTTTGTATGTTAATTTATACTGCAGAGTTCTTAACATCTGACATTGGCTGCAACATTACAAGTTGTGCTATGACTTTATTAAGGGATGATTTCCAAAGCCCTAAAGAATACTTATTATGTTGTAATATATATTTCTGAAGAGGATTAGGTCTTTGATGCTAAAACCTAGACATTTTAAAAGCGAGTTTACTGAAATGAGAAAGATTACACACATGCCTTTGTGTTGCACCAGGTAGAGTTTTCCACCTTCATTTCAACTTCGTTTCACAAACCTCAGTGGTATCACGACCGAGAAATGCATTTAAAATCCCTCAGAGTTTCATTATTGAAATGGGATATTCCAGAAAAGGACCTGGGGCTTGTGCTGAACCACAAACTGCATAGGTAATAACTGGAAAAAACCTGGAAGAATATGAAAAAACTCAGGACACAACCCTCCCTGCAATGTGTTAATGTTAATATCAGACTGAGCAGCAGCTGGATTTCTAGGACTGTGTCTGGTTTTGGATGCCAGTCTTTAAAAGGATTGAAAAAGTTGAAAGAAGAGCAAGAACAATGAAAAAGTTTAGAAAACTTGACCTGTGAGAAAAGGCTGATGAAACTGGGTTTGTTTAATTTAGGAAAGAGAAGATGGGTAATGGTTTTCCAGGATGTAAAAGGTTGTTGCAGAGAAAAACACCATCAGTTGTTCTCCAGATCCACTGGGGGTAGAAAGAGAAATAATCAGCTTAATTTGCAGAAAAAAAAAAAAAGTAGGTTAGATATTAGCTAAAATGTCAAACTATAAAGAAAGTTAAGCACTGGGAGAGGTTACCTGGGAGTACTGTAAAAAATCTGGCACTGGAGGTTTTTGAGGCTGGGTTAGAGGAGCAGTGGGGGATGCTGCAGGTACAGGAGCTGCCTCAGGCATGGGACACAGCATGTCCTTCAGGGTACACCCAACGCTGCAGCACTGCATCTTTGTCACCACAGAAACCAAAAAATTTAACTTCATTACAGAGTAGTCTGGTCAGGTTGGGATTTTCAGGCAAGGGCATTTTGTCATTTTGCTTGAAATAGCCTGTTTGTCTATTCTCAGCATCTGGAGAAATACTATTCTTTTGGCATTTTTCCCACACTTTATCAATATTTCAGCTCTCAGGCGAGTCCCTATTTTTAATATATATATACAGATGTATGTATGTATGTATGTATATGTATACACACACACATATTTTAAACAGGAAAATAATTTCATTACCTTCATTGAAGAGAATTTACATTATATGCATGCAAAAGCAAAGAGCTTCTTGCTTTTTCACTCCCTGCAACCCTTGCCAGCCTCATCTCCAGTATGTGTTCCCAGGAGCCCACCAACAAAACCAAGCTTGGCTTTCCCTGTGGGATGGCTCATAAATCTCTTGGTTCTCAGCACTGAAGAGTACTGTATCCCCAAGGTCACTTTATGCTCTCAGATTAGGAGATACTGGATATTGGTCAACATTGCCTTCCTCCTCAGGGAAACTGCAACTACTTGTTATTATAGTAAATTTATTTCCTCAGAAGAGAACTATCTCAAACATCCATTTGAAACGGTGCCATGAGTATGAGCTCCTTTAGGAGACATGGAGCATGGAAAACCTCACTACACCTGGAGTTTTGCAGTGAAAAGTAGTGAAATCTTGAAAGGGAAGGGAAGGTTTGGGAAGGGAAGGTTTGGGAAGGGAAGGGAAGGTTTGGGAAGGGAAGGTTTGGGAAGGGAA
>JAWWMP010000081.1:7235722-7326531 GCA_035047865.1 Dendrocincla tyrannina
GGAAGGGAAGGGAAGGGAAGGGAAGGGAAGGGAAGGGAAGGGAAGGGAAGGGAAGGGAAGGGAAACTTCCCTTTCTGAGAATGTGTAAAAAAAGTAAATCACACATAGACAATAGAAGTGTTTATTAATGTACACCATGAAGGCATTAAGCAGTGCTATCAATAAAAGACTGTGAGAAACCAAGAACAAGACCTGCTCTTCCAGGCCCAGCCTGACCCTGCAGACAGTGTCTGTCATGCTCTTCCCTCTCTACCGTGATCCTGCTCACTCCCACACCTGGGTTTGCACTGAGATGTGTGTGCTGCCACATGCATTCCCATCCTCACTGCTTGTGGGCAACAGAGCTGTTGAAAGGGCTGGAGCACAAGTCTTATGAGGAGCTGCTGAGAGAACTGAGGGTGTTTAGTCTGGAGAAGAGGAGGCTCAGGGGAGACCTTATCACTCTGTACGACTCCCTGAAAGGAGGTTCTGGCCAGGTGGCAGTCAGTTTCATCGCCCGAGAAAGAAGCAATAGGACAAGGGAAAGGAGCCTCAGGCTATGCCAAGGGAGGTTTAGGTTGGATATTGAGAAAAATTTCTTTGCTGAGAAGGTTTTCAAACCTTGAACAGGCTGCCCAGGGAAGCAGTGGAGTCACCACCCCTGGAGGTATTTAAGACATGTAGATGTGGCACTTGGGGGCATGGCTTAGTGGTGGACTCAGCAGTGATGGGGTAATGGCTTGACTTAATAATCCTGAAAGTTTTTCCTAACCTACATCATAGATGAGTGCAATGAGCACCAAACTTTGTGGATGGCTGGAGCATGAGCACAAGGCCACAATGGGGGGGATGCTCATGAGCTCATATCCTAATGGCTAGAACAGTTCTTTGGGAGAAAAGACCCTGGGCCTTGCACTGAATCTGTATTTTATATTAATCTATCACTGGGTAAAATATGGAAAGGCTAGAAGCCCCTCTCTTCCTTAGGCAGTGACCAGGTTTGGTGAGACTCCTTTCTGGGGGATGCAGGGTACTGTTTGTAGATCCAGCAGGCCCAGACTCCAGACCTTTATTGTAACTAGATAGTTCCTGTTACAGGGACAAACGTCTTTGTCTTTATCAGGGCTGCTGAAAACCTGTAGAAATTTTATATGTGTTTTAAATTTATGAGATAAAAAAAAGGAGGGGGAGGTGTGAGTAGAGCACATTTGCACAGTAGCTCAACTTGAGAAGTGTGTAAATCTGCACTCTTTTCATCCAGCTCTGTTCTCTTCTCAAAGGAAATCCCCAGTGAAATACTATTCAGAAAAGAGTCACTTTCAAATACTGGAAATGACAGTGCTTTTAAAGTGGCATCTACATGTCCCAAATCCAGGGAAATCTTAAAGACACAGCATGAATCTGTGCTCAGGCACTGATGCCATCGTACTTTCAGACATGGAGTAAAACCACATGTGATAGAAAAGCTGCTTACCAGGGTCTGTGTGCCAAACAGACCCTGACTGTATCCTCTCTATTAAACCAAACACTTCTCTTACACAGTAAAAAACAGAACACAGGTCTGCAAGAACTGAGTTACACTGAAACAAACACCCATAGGTGCTATAGGGAAGTGAGGGTGCTGTGTTTAAGTGAGGTGCTATCAGCTCACGGCCAGGTCATCTCAAGATACACAACACTGTCAGGTTCCTCACCAGCACAGGGTAGCTTATTTCTGTTTACAAGCTACTTGCCCGCTACTCATACCTTTAAATTGTGACTTTCACCCTTTCTGTTGACAAGGTCCATCAAAGGACAAAGGAAGGTTTTGGAAAGGAGTATCCCCATTTGCCCCAGTAGCAGAAAGCCCCTGTTCAGAACTGCACCCCACTACTCTGTCTTATTGGTCCCCAACATTACCAATATTTGCAAAATTTCTGTACCAGATGTTCTCTCATTGTAACAAGGAGCTCTTAACATGGCCCTTTCTTACTTAGTATTTTTCCTTAGCAAATTCTATTTTTTAAAAAAGGGAAGTTTTAAAAGGCTCCTCTTACCCTCTGCACACCTTTGTATCAAATTCCAAAGACTCTTCCATGTACCTGGGCTCCCCAGCCTGGCTCCTCTTCCTGCCCTTCACCTTCTGTGAAGCACTTTGTCCCATCCCGAACATGCTTCCCACTGGGGAAAAAAAAAAAAGAAATAGGAAAATTAAAACAGGCACATTTTTCCAGATTTTCAGTTGGATCAGTACTGGACCTGTGAAGGTTCTAGTTTTCCGTTCCTCTATCCTCGGCCTTTCCTCCCCTGAGTATCCCTCTGTTCTGCTGTTTGCATGGTACCTTCCCCATTCCCATTCTCTTTTCCATCTTTTTCTTTGACTTGTTGTTACCCAGGAGCTTCCACCCATCTCTCCATGGTAGCTTCCAGGCTGAGCAGCCACACAGGGAAAGTTTTGGATGCACCAAAGCCATGTCTTCAGCCTGTGACTCTGTTGCCTCCTCCCTTCCCTGTACTGGAGGCAAAGCTGGAGCTCCACACCAGGGGTGTCCTCCAGGACATGATCTGGGTTTCAATCTCCTTTCCCTGGGGTATTTATTGCTATCTGACTTAGAACCGCAAAATAGGAGCTTCAGAGGAGACAGTGACATGAACCTCAGCTCCTATATTTGATTTTTTTCTCTTCCTTCTCTTTTCTGTTCCTGTCTCTCAATGTATATCTCAAGGGGGTTGAGCAGCCACGTTTTTCTGCAGCCACTTTGCTGCATGCCCACTCTCTCACCAGATGCTGATGCTGTTGTGAACCATGAACATACCAATTCAGTGTTGAAACAAGCAAGAAAGAAATGGGGAAAGGCAGACCCAGCTTTGCCATCACACACTCCTGCTTGTGGGGATAAGCACCTTCTGGCGTAGATTCTGCGTCTGTATTACTCTGCCTTTTCATAACTCAATCCTGCCAGCCTCTGAACTATTTTTATTGCTCTCCTCTGAATAATTTTCAATCTGTCACTATCTTTCAGGTAATGTGGTGCCCATAATTAAATACTGCAGGCGCTACCGCACCAGAGCCATATGCAGACGGGCTATTACCTTCTTGCGCTGTGAAGTCTTCAGCCCCAAATCAAATTGGCCTTTTTTTGCTGCCATATCTCAAGGCAAACTCATGTCTAATTTACTCCACACTATCATCTCTAGATCTCTTGCAGCATTACTGCTTCTTGGGTTTTTATCACTGATTGAATATCTGGGGTTTAGATTATTTTTCCACAAATATCGTAGCTTCTATTTTCTGTGTTGAATCTCATTTTATTCTCTACTCATTTTTCCTGCCTTTTTGGATTCCTTTACATTATTTTGCTCTCATCTATGGGATTTTCAAATCCACCCAGCTTACTTGAGTTTGCATATTACATCCACAAAACATTCACTTCTTCTTTAAGATCACTGAAACAGCTGGTAAACAAGCTCTCAATTCAGTGACTCATTTCAGCACATGCTTATAACCTCTATGAGTCAATAGTCCTCAGGTATGTGATGAAGCACATGTTGGCACACTCATTAGTTTGGTTGTAATAGGGAAAGCATCCTTCATGATTGAAGTGCAGCAGGTGTCTGAAGTGGGGCTGTAGTGAGGAGAGACAGGTCACATGGGGCAAAGGATGCATTGAGTATCACTAGGGAAGCAAACCCATCACAGGCTGCCAAGTGCATCCACACATCCTCACCTGTGCAGCCAGGGCTTGCATTAGGGTTTTGCCCTGTTGAGATGCCACCAGAGGCTCCCCCAGATCAGCTCATTGCCATTCTTCTGTTCTTTCTGCTGAGACACGTTCGAAACCACGTCAATCTGAATTAATGTTGGGAGTAAGACGCTGGGTGACAGCAGTGACTGTTTTATTAAAATCCAAGGACCCAACTGAGCAGTCCTGAACTGTGCTCACATGGATAATCCCACACATTTTGAGCATCAGACCTGAATTCACAAATTTTATATTTCTATAAAAAAAGAAAGTGTTTGACAGTCAAATTTTACTTTACATAAATCCGTTCTGTTTCTTTTCTCTGTTAACCTCTAAGTGCCCAATACCATCAAAGTCTACGGAAAGATGTGCTTTGGCTACCAGCATCTTCAGCTCTGGCTGTGAGGATTTATCTACTTGGAGAAAAATATCTGGAATATCTACAGTGAAATAAAATCAGTCCCGCCATCTGAAATACATTATTTGGATAATGTGTCCTAAAGTAAAAAGCATTTGCTTTTGGAAAACTCCACTCAGAAGAGACAGTGATTATGTGGAATCAAAGCCTCATTTATTTGGGGATATTACCCACATGAGGAGGTGCTCCAGTGCAACTATTTCTTAGTGTGTCTTCTTTTATTTTTTTTTTTCTTTTGGGTGGGTGGCTGGTGTGGTGGCAGAACAGATTATTTTGGCCAAATTCTCTACATGGACAAGCTCAAGCTGATGCTTCTTCTAATAATGTTTGTTGCTTTACTTGAATTGCTGTAGTAGATCTGTTATCTTTGCTAGCAAAACAGGACCAGCTTTCTTCTGGCATCATAATATTTTCATCCTAATTTTCCTATGGCTCTTTAGCTTTTCATTAAGAAAAGAAAATAAAGTGATAGTGCTTTAGGAAATTTGTTATCTAATTCCCTTAGTGGTGAAGAAATCCAGGTTAGGTAGTTTCTATATTGTCACATTTTATGGAATCACACTGAATTGCCTTTTTTATTCTGCTGGTCTCTAAGAAATTCCGTTTCAGAACCTGTAGATACTTGGGTAAACAGGTTTGTTGTAGGACTACTTGTGAAAAGCCAGTTTTAAGTAATATGTAAGAATATTTGAAGACCAAAAAAAAGTGATGACGTGGTGCTGGAGAAAAGCTGGCTGATGGCAAATTGGGTCCTCATGGGGAGACTTCCACTTGCTTGCTCAGGGAAGAACAATACAGACTGACCTCTCTGTCCACTCAGATGAACCCACTCAGCCTCAGGTTTGAGGAGCAAATGCTCACAGTGAACAGCTCGGCATCATCACACTCTTCACAAATAGCTTAGAGAAAATGCTGTGCAAGAGTATTTAATAACAGACATCTCAGCAACCTGTAACACCCTTTCAGACAGCCCGTAACCAAAGAGCAGGAAAAGATTGCACAGACAATTTACTATACATTTTCCCACTGGTTTTATGATTGCTCGCTTATTTATTTTACAAAGTTTTCTGACCTCCCTACAAAATTTGCCTCACTTTGTTTTATTCTTATTAAGAATAATTTTTTTAAAAGATGTCCATGAGTCCAGCCATTTTTTGATTCACCCATAATTTAATTCCCTTCTAATTAATTAATGGGCCTACTGTCTTTCTAGAATGTCATTGTCCTTTCATATAGGTTTTAAAGCCTTTTTAAAGTTCTTTGCTTAGCTTTAAATTCTTTTTTCCCCCTTATCCTTATTATTTCCCCTATAATCCCTAACTGAATTTGAGTATGCTTGTTTGATTCCTTCCCCTGCCCCCTCTTGCTTTCTAATTTTGACTACAGCTTTTTTCTTTTTTTTTTTTTTAATTAAAAAAATTAAAGCCTCAGATCTTTGCACAGTCCCTTATGAAGCCACATTGGCCGCTTCTTGTTCTCTCTGTTCTTCATTTTGAGAGGAGCAGGAGTCTCTTGCAGCTTAATTATGGTTTCTTGCAGGAGTCCCCCTGCTTCCCCTCATGCTGGTGGCTGTACAGTATTCCTTCTCCTCCTCCTCCTCCTCCTCCTTCTCCTCTGCAGACTTTTGTTAAATACAGTATTCACGGCGTGTACCAACCTTTTAGATCTACCAGATTTCTCCCTCACTGATTTATAAAAATATCTGTCTAAGGATTTTTCATCCAGGCAGGCTTTTTCCTGTCCCTTGCTTTCTTTCTGGAATTAAATTCACTTCCAGAAGGACCAGGGGATGCCGCTCCTTTTGTCAGGTTCAGCGTCCATTTTTAAAATTGTTTTTCAGCAATCCCAGCTTCAAGGTCGCAATCTATCCATGGCCAAAATTTTGGCACATTTTATATATTTCACCTGAATATAGCTGAGACCAGGGCCAGATCCTGTGCAGGGGTAAATCTCTGCAGCCTTTTACTCCCTCAGTCCTGCTTTCTGCAGGCAGTGGATGTGGCTCAAAGTTCCTCAAAACACTTGGGAGCAATTTCAAAGCCCTTCTAATTTTCCTGATAATATTGGCACTCCTGGGTGCTAGTTTCCTGGTAGGTTAAATTTTTTTTCCTATATATATAAACCTGCAAATGTTGATAGCTTGAGTTTCTGGAATCAACTCTCAGTCCTCATGAAGCTATTTTAATTAGAATGGGAGAGCTCTGTTAAGTAAAAGTAGAAGAAATACTGATATGAGAATGCTCTGAATTTTGTTTAGCCTAGTGAGCATCTTATAGTTCCTTTTGAATGCTGAACTATATGAAATTTGAGATAGAGTTGGTGTGGCTGACTTTTTTTTCTCTTCCCTCCCCCCCCCCCTTTTTTCACCTCTATTTCCCCACTCTCTTTATTTCTCTTCCCCCTCTTTTCTTTTTCCTCTTCCTCTACCCCTTTTTTCTTCCCTACCATCTATTATTACAACCTATAATCTTTTGTTCTCACATTTGTAAAATACCACATTCCCAGCCACCCTTTTCACAGCACACACTGATACCCAGGAGATTTACAATATCTTCCTGTCCACTTAAACCACGACATCTCCCCAGCCCTAAGCCCGCATGCGATGCCTTACAGTCCTGTCATATTTGTTTACATCCACTTGGTTTTAGTTCCTTGCTGCTCTTCTCTGTTGAGCCCTCGCCCCCCGGTTTGCCTTGAGCTGCCTTTCATGCCAGCGGAGCTCGGCTGGATAATTGTCCATCCAGGATAGGCGAGGTTGAGCCAGGCTGAGATGCGTTTCCTCTTGTCGTGACAATTGTTCGGACTGTTCGCCACTTCACGCTCGGATGAGTTTTTCCCTCTCCGCTGCCCACACGGCCTCGGTTGGCTCTCCCGCTCCTCCTGGGCTCACACACATCCCAATACAGCGCTGCTTTGGCTTCCCCATTCAGGGAGACTTTTCCTCTGCCTCTGCAGCAGATTTTTGGCTGTTTGGGGTTGGGATTTTTGCCGTGTTCTGCCAGGGCTGGAGATTTTGTCCTACAGTCGGCATCGTGCAGGCTGCCCCAGTATTGATTCTCAGTCCTTCTGGACTTTTATTTCATTCAATGTTGGCACCATATGGCAACTATGGCAACTGAATATATAACCCTATTCAGTTTCTGACTCCAGTCTGGCCTGTTAAAGGGCTCCATGTTCTGGTCTGGAGGAAAAAAAAAAAAGAAAAGAGAAGTGATTCCTATAGGTCATAGCAGTAGAGAAGTTCAAATAAGACTTCTCTGCCTTCAAAGTTTCCCTTTTCTGTTGAGCCAAACAGAAAAAAAAATAATGTAAATATATTTGACAGAGTTTAACATATGGCAAACATAAAATGTTGAATGAATAACAGGTTAATCTGAATTAATAATGCAATTATAGTATATATAAAATCAGAGTGTGTGTAAGGCCCACGAGTAACATATTTGTGTTTATTTTTATTTCATTTTATTTGCAAAGAAAGTTGTAACCCACTGCTTTTCAGGAAGCCGGCTGCTAATAAAGCAGCTGGCTAATAAAGGACAGAAATAAATGTCTGAGGGAAATATTTAAAAGCATTCTGGTGACTTAGGGACATGTATCAGTTGGGACACATCATTTATTTAGGCATTTTCAGAAATTGCAAGTGGAGCACGCACTTGCTCACATGAGTAGTTTTACTTGTGAGCTGCCTTTGAATTCAAGTTAAAGTTACTCATGTGCATAACTCTCCTCAGGACTGGGCCCTACGGCTGTTTCTTCCTCCTGAAAAGATACTGAGGGAACTAATTTTTCTGATGATTAATCTCAAATGCTGCACCTGCAGTGCCTGCTTTCACTTGAATGAGATGAGATTGATTTATCTAGCTATCTTTCTGTCTGTCTCATTATCCATCTCCTGTAGCATCGCAGTACCTCAGAAAATGATGACGAACTTATCTTCCCCACAGCCGTATGGGGCAGGACAGTATTATCTCCACTTGCCAGATGGGGAGATCAAGGTAGGAATCAGCAAAGTGACATGCCTGAGGTCATGTAAGAAGTTAGTGTCAGAACCAGGCAGTGCAAAGAGCTTTCTGGACTCCCAGAACCCATGATATAATTCCCATGCCATCCAACTGCTTTTTAGATCCTCTGCAAAGGATTAATATATCCTGCTGCTCAAACACAAGCTCCTGTTCATGGAGGAGCAAAACCTTGCTCTGGTCCAGCACGACTGATTTCCTGCACTGCTACCTGAGCAATGAGCTGCAAAACACACATGCCCTGGCAAGGATGCTGCGAGGGGCTGGAAGAAAGGAGCAGATCAAACTAGGATAAAAAGTAGACATCCCTGAGGTGCAGCACTCTAGTTAGGCAGGAGCAGCAGCAGGGAGGGTGAGCATGGGCAGCTGCTTGCGGGGATCCCAGCTAAAAAAGTTGCATGGTCAGAGCAGGACTGGGGATGCCTTTGGATGGGTGAATACCTGAGTGGCCATCTGGGTGTTCCCACCATTTGGCTCAATGGCAGCCCCAGCCTGAAACACAGGGAGCTGAAGGAAAGCGTTCAGTGTCTGTCTCCAGTGGCTGGAAAGCAATGCAGTCCTGACCATGCTGTGTGGAAAGCCCTTGTGGTAGCCACTCTTGACACAAAGTTTTTGCATGAATATTTCAACATTTGTGGGTCCGATTCTCTGCCAGCACTAAGGGCTTTCCCCACAGACATGCAATCCCATTCATTTTTCGAGGTGAACACGCAGAGAGCAGCTTCAGGATTAGGGACACCTACATCAACTTGTGGTACAACTGGGTGAAGCTGTGTTTCTTGCCTGAGTCCAAATCAGAGCTTGAATCCAGGCTCCTCCTAGTACCTAGGGGTGACCCAGACCCTGATCAGCCCTGAGCAGCTGGAGTGCAGGTTTGACCTGCTCCAGATAGGACCTGGCTTCATGGCAATCCCACCAGGGTCATGCCAAGAGGCAAGTCATCTGGTAAACTCTCCTCTCCATGGTTAGAGGAAGGGACATTTTATCAGATATTGGTAAAAGTGGACACCAGCCAGAGCACTGAACCCAGAGCAGGGATACTGAAGTTTCAGGCTTGCTGAGATGAACTCCTAAAGCAAAAGGGCAGACAGCATTAACTAAATTCCAAAAGCACCAGCTTTAATTAACTTTTGTGCTGTCCCAGCACCCAGTAGCACCTCCTACCCCCAGCATCAGGAGGATCACACTGCAGTGCCCACCAGCTAAAGGAGGTGGCACTGTGATGCCTGGGCATGACCTGGCCAGGTGCCAATGAGGCTGCTGGGGATGGCAGAGCCCATAACAAAACCAGCCTCATTCTTCTGCCCCAGCCTCAGTCAGCTCCCAGGGGATATCCCCACTGAAGGCACTGAAGGTTGACTTTTCCAGGCATGTCAGCTCCATTGCTTTCAACAGGGCTACAAGCACGGAGAACCTCACCTTGCTTTTTTCTTAATGTGTGTCTTAATGTGCAGTCGATGGGACTAGTTATCTTGTCAGGGGCCTGGGGTGAGCTGGGGCTGATGGGCCATGGCAGCCAGCAATAGTTCTTTGCACACTGCTTTGTAGTGTGCACCCAAGTATTACAAGCCTGGGTCCAATACAAATAAATAATTAAGTGCATTTCCTGGGGCAAGAAAATGAAGACTTGAAGCTGTGGCAAGAATGAATAAGTACGAGACCTCTAGACCTGCAGAGCACGCGCGCAGTCTGTGACTGACAGTGGGTTTCTTGCAGCCATCACATCAAAGACTCCAGAAAACTGCTGTGTTGGGTGTCACCGAGAGAAGAGGCTCTGGCCCTGCCAGACAGGTGACCCAGCACACTGAGAGGGATCTGTAATGCAATTTGAGGTACTCGGGATTTTGAGCATCCCTAGAAAAATTTGCTGTTCTTCATATGGCACCATCAATTCCAGCACATCAGTCTTTGAGTGAAGGGGAGGATAAAGACCTTCCTCTTCCCAGCCTCACAGGTAGAGAGTGGGGGGCATGTGAACCTCCATATGGACCCCAAGGCAGAACTGAGTTGTCATCTGTGTCCCCCCAGGGATCCTGGCTCCCTCCAGAGCTGATTCTCCTTCCATCTCTCATCAACCACCCCACTCCACCCACTCGTCCTGTCCCACTTCCGGCAGGACTCAGGGCATCCCTATCTCTAAAGAACGTTGGTACAAGCCTAAAGAAATGTAGACGCTCATATCCCCAGCACCAAAGATCGTCCCATCATGTAGGCTGTCATGTTGGCAATGCCTGGAACTGCTGCTTGATACCTGAGGCTCTGGGGAGGCGTGCTGGGAAAATGGGTCAGCATAAAAGACGTCCTTTCCCAGACCAGACCTGGGATGCCTCCTAAATGAATTTCCAATATGTAAACCAGTGTGGAGATGGCTGGGCATGGGCAGCAAGAAGGCTTTACACACACTTGTGTACTCAGCTTCTGCTATAAAGAGAATGGGCCAAATTTAGGATCCCCAAATCTTCATCCATTTCCCCAGCCAGCCATTTTGGGGCCAGCTGGAGTCTCTGCAGAGGTCTCTCAGTTTTGGAGCATGACACTTTTGGAGTGAGGGCTGCATGTTGTTGCAGGTTGACACAACACACAACACTCCCAAGTCACTGCTCAGATCTGCACATTCACCACCAGCTCCATCACAGGCTGTTGTAAAACAGATGCCTGGTATCCCTGTTTGAGTTTGCATTTTGGCCTTACCTTTTCCAAGAAACTAAGTTTTAACTCTTCTCTCCCTCTAAGTTGGTTCAAACTTACCTTTATTTAATTTCCTTTGGGGATATTGTATTGCCTTTGATTTTGTAAATTACTTTTCTCACCTTTGAAGGGAAAAGAAGTGCAGTCCAGTGTTTCCTGCATCCTGCAGCAGTTGCTGCAGTATCACCTGCACTACTGTCATGTTTCAATACTTTTTTAGTTCTGAACAACTTGGCTAGTGTTTCTATGAAAAATTCCTTAAAAAGATCATTCTAGGAAAAAACCCCATCAACAACAGTACTTAATTTCCCCTTGTACACTCAAAGATCCTCTCTGCTTCTGTGCTCAACTGGTGTGGGTTTTCCTCCCTCCAATTCCTGGTACCCCCTTGTGCCGCCCTACTCTAACTCCTGAACCCCAACAGACCTTTTGTCTCTCTTGTCTTTATTCTTCTCCTATTTCCTTTCTCCTTAGGTTTTATTCAGCTCTCTTCACTTTGCCCCAGCCTTTCACTTCTTTTCTACACCCTTGATCCTCACTAGGCTTTACCTTTTTGCTTTCCCTGGGATTTTAGAGTCTTCCCTGGAGAAGACACAAACACTCAGCAGGACACAACTGACTCAGAGGGAACAGTGGCACAGGGTCTTCATTTGCAGAGAGGGCAGGGAGCAAACGTGAGCCCTTAGACATCCATGAACCTTGGAGTACACGTTACTGAATGGGCTGTGTAGTGTAAAACTGTGCCCGAGCTCTGCCTTTGTTATTTCTCTGCTCTTTGCCTTAATTCAGAAGGCTTCAGAGACACAAATAAATTCTTTTACTGGAGGGAATGAAAAGCACTTGTCTGGAGGATTTGTATTAAATAGTCCAAAATACGTGCCCTCCTTACAGTAGGACAAGTGTAAGAGGAAAGAGTGGGAAGCAGATAAGGCTAAATGAAAGTAAGGAATTGCCTTCTATAGAAATCTGTCATATCCTGTCAGAATACCACAGAGGATGATATCAACGAGTAAGTTTGGATTTCACAATATGATAGTTGGTTTATGCACTCATAAGTAATCTGCATATATGAAACATATTTCCTTAAAAAGTTTACACCAGCTTCTAGAACTGTTGCATCCAAGCTCTGAGAAAGCAATCAGGAGTGGATAGATAGAAACTATCCCTGCCTAAGTACTAGTGCTGGATAATGGTACAAGGATTTAACATGTGCCCATTAACACCAGTCATAGTCTAGGCTGCAGGTACAGGAATGCAGAAGATTGGAGATTCCAGTGTTAGACACATCTATCTGACACTGTTTCATTCACAACATTTCTTTGTGGAATGATCCATGTCTTCTGTAGCTAGAAATGTCTCTGTGGATAAGCTTTCTCTGATTGAAATGAACAGAAGAAGCAGAAGGAGAAGGACATTATGACTCCAGGTCTCAGAGGCACAAAAAAGCAGACTTAAATTTGAAAAACCCCACTCTTATTGATTTCTGAAGGGTTGTGTCCATCAGGAAGCTTGGGGCCATGCCAACCTGGAGCAGAATTGGAGAGACTTTATGTTTTCCTTCACAAAATTAAGATCTTTTTCAGATCTTTTCCCTCCATAGGAGGAAGAAGTTGGAAAATAGACTCAAAAGAGAAAACTTAACCTCTGTATTCTGGGTATAATTCATTCATCATCCAAGATGTAGTCCCGTACAAAAGCTGCTAGAGATGGAACCTGGTGCTGAAAAGACTGTTATGAGGCCTGGGCACTTGCAGACAAATAGAAGGATGTTCATGCTGGTATGGACAATGTCCATACAGTGCCAGTGAAAAAAAGTCTCATTTGTTATTAACTTGTGCAAGAAAAGCTCAAAATATTAGAAGAGTTGGCTTGATTTGTTAATGAATTTTTATACAGAGAACTCAGATCTTTATGTATTTCTATACAACTTAGCTTTTCCAAGAGTCATCCACTCTTAAAAAGTCTAGGATAACTCCTATGTTCTGTCTGAAGCACTTCTCAGAATTGCCTTCAATGAGTACAGAATGATGAAAAAGGCTTCTGAAAGAGAGAAGCTTAGATTTTTTGGGACATATTTTAAATGAAGTCTGTGTGTTCTACTGAGGTTGATGCATTTCTGCTATCCATATCTAAGGAAGTCAAATTTAAAGCATGGCAAAGAATAACACTCCTGTGGAAGACACTGTTGTAGTCAGAAATATTATTTGGTCAATTAATCATTGAGAAAAACTCTTTCACTTAATCATGTCGAGATGTTGGGTTCATTTCTCCTTTGGGAGCATCAAGAGTAAGTTCAGCCAAAGAGCTGAAAATTTCCTGATATAAAATCAGTCGCATCAAGAAGAGAATGGAGCACTTACAGCATTTAGGAGAGTGCTATGAAGGTCACAACACATGCCACATCTTCTCCCAGACACTGGGAGAGAGTATACACTACCTGAAAGGTGTTCTAGATACCTTCTGGAAATGTTCCCATAAATGTTTTCCACAGGAACTTCCATACAAACCTGTAGCTTATACAGAGTCTAAAAAGCCTGAAAGCATTGCTGTAAATGGTAACACATCATGAGGATTTGAAGAATATCTCGGAAAAACTGGTGGCTCCAGGCCACATTGCTATATGCAATGCTCTAGTTACACACAAGCTGTACCCGAGGTACCACCAAACCTTAGCCAGATACTTTTCTTCCTTGAGTCACCCAGTAAATAAAGACCAAAAGGACAGGCCTGCCATGAAATCATACAATCACACGTCCCTTACAGCTTTTGACAACTGGAAGTATCTGGAAAACAATCCAGGTTGGATTGTGCTTTGAACAACCTGGTCTAGTGGAAGGTGTCCCTCCCCACAGCCAGGGGGAGTTGGAATAGGATAATCTTTAAGGCCCCTTTGAACCCCAACCATTCTATGGTTCCATGATAATGCCCCCTGTGTATTTCATGTGCTTAAAAGTCACCCTTCCTAATTTCTTGCACAGTCAAGACAAGGTCTTGATCTCTATGGGACAGGTGGCAGTATTGTCCATGTGGACACCCGGCTAAGGAAGTGTAACCTACCTGCCTTCCTGAGTGCAGCCATGACAAATCAGCTTCTTGTCTGGATAAACTAATATTTTATTAAAAACACTTGTCATAGACAACTAAAACCCAAAGCTGTGAAGTATAAAAGAGGCTTTCAAGCAGACTTTCCTTGAACAGCAGCAGTTTAAATCCTGTTGCCATTGCTGAAGTGTATTAGGAAATCATTTAAAGGGCTCAAAGGTTAAGAATTTGTGTTTTCATCTGGACACAAAGGTAGATGCAAAGGTAGATCAGATAGTTGATCTCAGCTCTTTGTGTTTTGTCTTTTAATCATCATCTTCAAATGAATCAAGTAGCTGTTCATTCAGTTTCATGAGAGCAGGGCTTTCTTAGATGTATCCAGGGTTTTTTACAGCCTTTTCAGGAGAGATGGAAGACCTTTCATGAAGAGAAACAGCCAGAGAAGGAAATAATCTTTGTTATTTCAACTACAGCATTATTTCAGGAAACCCCTGAATTTAGACATCTCATGACATTGTTTTGCACTAATATATAATACAAAACATGAGCTCTGTCCTTACTATCTGAAGAAAGAAAGTAGGTGGATCAAATAGGCAGATTGGACTGAAGGATGGAGGAACATCTCCCACCACAGAGACTTTGCAAAGTCAGTGTGAGGTGAGTGACTGCTCGTGCCTACAGTGCATCCCATCTGGTGTCCCACACTCTGTCCCCCACTGAGGGCAGAGCAGAACTCTCTTATTCTAAGTGTGATACTCCAAGGCTCTTCCCCAGTACTTTTAAAACTCCCCCCAGTGCAGCAGTTCTGTGCAGAATGAAACAGGTTGAGAAATTCCCCACTGAGGTGAAGCAGTCTTAGCCTAAAAAGACTTCTTCATGGAAAGAAGATCCCACTTTCTCATTCCACAGGTGCTGTGACGGAAAGGCATACAAGCACATAAATCTTCATCTGTCCCTCTTTTGAACCTGAAGGGCAGCAGGCATGTAGGTTTCCTGAGAGCTTAAGGATTGACTGCACAGGAGAAGCACAAACAAGGGGAAAATGAGTGTCACTCATTTTGAGAAGATGAGGCAACCTGTGAACAGGAACCTCCCCTTGCACCATGCTTTGCTGTTGTACCAGAAAGCCTCACAGACAGAACCTCCCTCAGTTCATGTCTTTTCCAAGTGTTCCTACTGCTCTCAAGTGTCCCCAGCACAAAGGCAGCTCAGCCCAGTAGGATCTTGGCTGCCAGCCTTCAGCATGCTGCCTTGAAATACCTTGGTTGTGGTCAGCACCACCAGATTATTTCTCAGCCTAGTTTCAAGCATTCATTAGAGCCACAATATTCATCATATGAAAAAGCCTGCAAGTGCAGAGATGTCACTAGTTACCCTGGAAAGTGAGCAGAACTGGAGAATCTCTCTCTGATGGGAATGAAGGTCAATAATCCAGGTTATCTGTGACCACCTGCTGTGCTGCAGTTCCCCTCTCACCTGGGCCAGTGTAATTGAGGGCTTTGAAAACAGGGAAACAAATCTGGATTTTGGTGCAGTATGCCACAGACAACCTTCCAATGTAAAGTTACATGCTCTGTGCCAGAGAAACATAAAGATCTTTATAATAACTAATAATAAAAGCAATGTATGTCTGCAACTCAGTACCTATGTTTGGTTAAGTAATGTGGTGCAGCAATTCAGGAGCTGGACAAAAATGAGAATATGTGATTTCTAGTCCTGCTTATGCCAAATTTTGTCTCTACTCCTTGTTATTTTAAGTTGTGAGTAAAGATAGTTTTTCATGCTGGTGAAGTGCTTTGGCATGCTCAGGCTGCTCTGAGGAAGGCTGTATGAAAGATGACTCAGGCTCAGAAAACACCAAATATCTTGAAATTTCTTTTATGATCTTACGTGTCCATGTAAAGTTGTCTTTGAGAGTCAAAGCAAAATTACCCTGAGAAAACCAACCTCACATATTCCCACTCCCTGGGATTCAGGCATCATTACCCTCCTCCCAGGCTGTGCCATCCCCAGGTGACCATGAATCCCCCTGCTTCCACGTGGGTGTGAGGCACAGCCAGGAAGGCTTAAGTCAAACCCCATACCACATAGGTGAGTGTTAAAGTACAAGCTGGGTGTTGGGGTCTAATTATGCATGGGAAGCTTCTTTAGGAAAGGCATCAGGCTGGGAGCTGAGGGCTGGCACTACTGCATGCACTGGGATTAAGCTCAGGGAGCTGGAAGGAAGGAAGATATTTGAAATTATAAGACCTACCAAAACCAGAAAGTTCAGTTTTATATTCTGAAATTCAGTGGTAGTGGAGGAATTATGGGGGAAGGACACACAGAGTATATTGATAACCAAAGCCACACATGAGGCATAGCTACAGTTCCCCCCTGTCTTCAGCCTTGTAGGCACAAGGTACCTGGAGGCTCATGCAGGATACTCAGGTGCCCTCTTTGCATCCATCAATCATAAATTTCACAGATTAGGAATGACATTGTTTCTTCTTCTTCCAGAAGAGTGAGGAGTGTCTAGCTGGATAAAATGGAGTATATTTTGCAGTTCACTTCATGGGCTGGAATGGGCAGTGCAGCAGGCTGGGGACACAACCACCCTGTCCTGCTTCTGGCCAACACCACTGAGCACAGCAGAAACGCCCTAGCTCAGCTAAATGCAATGGAGAAGTATTCCTTAGTCATCATGATACAGCTTACACAGGGAAAGAAGTTGAGACAAGTCTCCATTTTCTTTGGTATCAGTAAATAGGCATTTAATCACGATTTGTGCCCCCAAATAACACTTTCTAATAATTTACTATCCCCGTGAAGGCCAGAATGTGTCCCCATGTGGTTAAGGCCTGGCCATCTCAAGGCAAAAGTGTTTAATCTCTGCATATTCTCAACCTGTGTTAATGAAGGAGCGATGATCTTGCACCAGCAGGTGTGTAAAGACAGGAGAAAGAACTCTGGGTGAATTAACTCTTCTGTTTGTGCAAAGCCAAGCACAGGGGATCCCAATCCTGACCAGGGCTGAGGGTCATTCATCAATTACTAATGGTAATAACGAAACTCAAAGACAAAACAGAACAGCTGAAGAACCTGGTCACTGTGTGACGCCCTTTGCACAGTGCTCAACCCTCACTTTCCCACTCTTTATGAGCACACTGAAAATTTCTGCAGGAATTTGCAGAACTGATCAACACAGGTAGTCAAGTAAATACAGCCCTGCCAAGCACCAAGGCTTTCTGAACTCTCACCTTTTGCTCATTTCACATTTAATATGGCAGGGAAGACTTTTTTTTTCCTATTTTTTTACCATTTAAGAAATACGGCCATATTGAAATCCCTTTCTTTCTTCCTTCATTAATGTCTGTGTCACCTCAAGCGTTGTTATAATTCCTTATTGGCTTCTCTTCCAGAATTTGCTTTAAGAAAACTTCAGCTAGTTTTGAATGTGGCTGCAAGGTTAACTAGAAATAGAAAATGTCACGAACATGCTGGATATATATCCCTTCTGCTTCCCTGCCACTAAGCCAGCTTTTCATAAAGTTTGAAACTGATATTAATATTTAACTTTTAACTCACAAGATCTTTCATGGTCTCAGCTCTGCTTAATTAGCTGACATTTAGCTCCCTCTATTCCACGGCACACACCTAGGAGTCCTTGGGTACTGGTTTATTAACATTCCCCAAAGTAGATTGGAGCAGGCGGTTACCAGAACCTTTATCAATTGCTCCCGAAGGCGATGGAATTTATTGCTGAATGCCATTAAACCAGCCAGGTCTGTAAATATGGTTAAAGGCACGAAGACACTCTTGTTTTCCAAAGCTTCTCGCTCAGTTTAAATGAGCTTTGTGAATTGGTCTCTCTTTTTTGCTCAATCTTTCGCACGCAGCCTTGTTGAGGCGCTCCTAAAGAAAGACTCTGTATTAACCTATATTGAATTAAGCACAGTTCTGCTGTTAATCAACGCTCTTACAGCGACATACACGGCTGCAGCGCCACTCCAGCACAGGCATGGCTGTGGGGAAGTTACCGGGTGTAGCAACTCCACCTTGCACTTATTTTCTAACCTTCCACACTCTTCCTCTACTAAAAGCTTTCCTCTTTTTCATCCAGCCTCAGAAATCCCCTGCTCAGACAATACAAGGGGTAAGTGCTCGTTTAACATCCACACTGTGCCCGCAGTAGCACCCCAGGAGCATTTCTCCCCTGGCTCCCTTTCCACCCCTGGGCTGGTCTCCCATTGTCACCTCCACCCCACCAGTGTCAGGGGTGCTCCTGCCCAGTGGGGAACCACAAGAGACTTGTTCTAGAGGCAAGTGTATCCATCCCAGCACTAAAAGTAAGGGCAATTTTCAGAGACCAACACAATTTAAGATCGCACACAACTCCATAACCACAGTGCTAATTACCTACTTAAGCCTCCAGAACAAAGTATGCTGTACTCAGATGTGTGTGCCGTAATTACAAGGCTCTCCGCTCCTGCCGTAAGACCCCTTAGTAGCATTTCATCTAATATGTATCTGACTCTCCTTATTTCTGGTAGACTAATAATAATATGTATTAGGAACACCATACAAGTTAATATTTTTCTCATAAAATTCTAACATGCTTGTTCTTTATGTCAATAAAACAGTGACAAGCAATATGCATTTTCTAAAATCTGTATTTTGATGAAGCCATTACAGTGTGAGCAAATGTCATACCACAAAGACAAATATGAATAAAAAATACAACTACTTAGTGAACAACCTTGTTTTAGGGCTCATCTTAATAAACAAAGCAATGATCTTGCCCGTTTAGGATCTTGCCTCATCCATTTTCGGTTTCTCAGTGAAAAGAACTTTGTGACCTCCACTCATTCAGCATAAGCCACATTTGAAATAAAATCTGTCACTAGAAAAGAATTCTTTGCCCAGTATATTTGTCATGGAAAATGAAATTAACTGTTTTTAAAATGTATATATATTAACAGTCCTCATGAACTGCGGAAACCCAGGTCAAATGTGACAGCTCTATACCAAGTCAACAGACTAAAGCTACTTGCTCTGGGCAAGGATCCTGTCCTCCTTTCTTGGAAATGACCTTTACACTTCTGTTGCATTGATAAAAGAGTAGATCATGCCTTTGGATACATTTCTCCCTTCATCAGAGTAGGGTGAGATGAATAAAGGAGAAAAGACAGGGTCTGAAGTCACAATGTATTTCCTTGGTTTTCCATACAGGTTTTGAGATGTTCATTTCTTGAAGGGAACCAAAGGGACCAGCTGAGGACAGCTACATAAATATCTGGATAGATGGGATCCCAAGCAATCCATGTCATTTCATATCATATATCATATCAGATCATATCATTTTACCTAATCTTCCAATTCACAGATGATAAAACGCATGAATCATTTTTAAGACTGTGCACTTCTTACTGAACCCAGGATTACTTTGGCTTCATAAAGGGTCTCACAAATACTAAGTTTGCATCTCAGTATCTGCTTCAATAAGATGATAGTGAA
Source organism: Dendrocincla tyrannina (assembly GCA_035047865.1). Classification (NCBI taxonomy): domain Eukaryota; kingdom Metazoa; phylum Chordata; class Aves; order Passeriformes; family Dendrocolaptidae; genus Dendrocincla; species Dendrocincla tyrannina. Next base: position 7,255,087 of record JAWWMP010000081.1, read on the forward strand.
ACAATCTGAGTGTTTACCCAAAACCAAACACTCCAGGCTGGGGAAAGTACGGATCAGATGTGGTCCACTGCAGGTTACACCAGGATAAGACTGGGGTGATACAGGAATGAATCTGGCCCATACCTTATCATTGATGTGAAACCGAACAGACACCAAAATTCTCTTGTAGTTTTTCACTGTGAAATCCAAAGACAAATTGTAAATGTGTAAATTATAGTTTAAAGAAAGACTTTCCTTCTGAGAGACATATAATCTCACTATTATCATCTTGTAATGTTTTCTCAGCACAAACCACACCAGCTGCAGTGGTTGGATGCACGTCGAGCGCAGCACTGAAGGACTTGATGCTCAGTAAAACAACCTGGCCAGATTGTTCAGGAGCTCTTTTACAGCAATTTTCAGAGCACATCAAATAAAGCACAAGGCAGCACTCAAATTTTAAAAAGACAGAGAAGAAAATTCTCACATACCTACCTGAGAAATAATTTACTAGCTGCTGTTACAGAAAGCATGAAAGTTCCCTCAATTATTAAAATACCCCAAAACAACCAAACCAAAAAAAACACCCAAAAAATCCCAAAGTAAAAAAAAAAAAAAAAAAAAAAAAAAAAACCCAAGCCAAAATTGCTCCCTGTTGCCACCTAAGTTTATTTATTTTGGTCTTTTGATAATGGTCAGCCACTTGCATTATGCTGTTCTCCCAGAAAATCAATTTTCTTTGTTACTTTTATGGGTTTTTCATGTTGAATACTGAAAAGCAGATGGTTGAGAGACATAAAATATTTTTAGATTCTTTTTTTTTTTTGAAAAAAAAAGACTAAAAATAAGGTGAGAATTAGCTAGACTTTGTAATAGCTGCACTGATTCCAAGCACCTGTGTTCCTTTTACATGACCTGCTAATACATGTTTTTTTGTACACACTTGGAGCCAAATCTGTCTTTTAGGCCCACTCAAAAATCAACAGATTTCACAGAATTGAAATAGGACTGGAATCCAAACCTTTTCCATTAGTTTGATGCACATAGGTCGCAGTTTCATGTGCAGTGTACAAGAAATATTTTCGTGCTCTCAGACTTTAAACAGAGCCTGCTGACTGTAGGTTTTGCATATGAGGTGAGCTCAGTATCCACACTCAGGACCTCATCTCAGCATAAATTGGATGTTTGGTAGCAGAATGAAATGGAAAGAGATTCAAATATTTGAAAGTTTCCTCAAAATTCACTGTTTACTTACTCATGAAAGAAGGTGTTGAATTGGATTAAGTGTGAAAAAAGTCTTCCTTAAACACGGAAGGCATTATTTCAATTTTATATAGCATAGCTGCTCCACAATACTCAAATTAGAACTTTGATGAAGTATTCTGCAAAATTGGTCTGTCAGTAGGATGTGGCAGAAAATATTCCACCTCGAGCAAAAACTTCAGTCTTTTTAAAAAACATTAAACCAGGCAACAAATCTTTGTGTTACAGATTTAGGGGACCAGATGTTAAACTGTTGTAAATCAGCACTGCTCTATTGCCTTCTGTGAAGCTCGAACAATTTACACGCACTGAGGGATGAACTGTATTGTTGTTGAAATATTTAACTTCCAAAATACTGTGAAAGTCTGAAAGTAAACTTTAAAATTAGGACTTCTTAACAGATTTTTAATCAAAGGGTTTCTTTTTCCACATGATTCATTTTATATTCTTCGGTGCTTACTTCATCTGTAAAGGTGACCTATGCATTTCCTGAACTTTTTCTTTGTTATTAAACTTACTCTAAATATTCCACTGTTTTGAACAAACTAACCTGGTTATCTTAAAACCTCAGCTAAGTAGTTAATGTCTTTTGAAACTGATTTCATAGAGTATTAGAGCCTGAAGCAGGTATTCTCCTCCTTTATCAGCAACAACCTGAGCCGAGTTCCAGCTCTGGGTGAGATTTATGACCATATATTTTATACTGATTAATAAATACTTTGGACAAAACCCCCCGACCCTAATGATGAAAGGCATAATCTCTGTCAGGAATATTTTGATGGATTTTTACCATTGCTTCAGCAAGAAATCTTTAATTAAAAAAGTTATTACACTAGTGGTGCTCAGGTCGAGTGAACATTTATATCAGGATCAGTAGGACTTTGATATGGAAATTTTAAAGCAATGGCTTGTTTTAAGAAAACTGCACACATTCCACTAAATTATTTCACCTTTAAAAGGACAAATATTTGGAAAGTTTCCCATTGTCATCTCGACAACAGTGACAGAAACTTTGCAGCTCTTAGCTATAAACTCTGAACGCTTTCTGGTCTGGAAATACAGATGAAAAGATCATCTGTTACACACATACAAAAATAATAAGTTTATTTAAATTTTCTTAGTTATCTTTTTCTACTGGAACAGGAGGCTCAGCTTTTACAGACTCCAACTCTGTGACAATCAGATGTTGATTTTGTGAAAATTGCTACAACTGAGATGAATACTTTGGGGTAGATAAAAACCCGAACACAGAAGTAAAGTCGAATAGACAATTCCCCGTTAAACTCCACATTCTCATCAAAACCTCTACACATTTCATGTCAAAACACCAGAAACAGAAGAACAGTTAAAATAATAGTAACAACAATAAAAATAACAAAAAGACTAGAGAATGTGGGCACATTTAAACATTAAATGTAGAAAGCAGCAGAGACACTACACTGGCAAAAATTGATTATGCAAGCAAAAAAGTGGTCCTTTCACTTTACTTCAGTCTGAAATGAGGAGCTGATCTTTTCTGTAATCTTTGTGAGCAGCAGCTTTTGCTCAGGCACCTCAGGAAGGAAAAGTTCCCTGTGATTTACTGATGTCCTGCACAGTAACGCTTTGCTGAAAGTCCCTGTTTCTTTAATTAAAAAAACCCTTATTTTTCAAATTAGATTAAGACAGGTTTTCTTCTTGAAGCACTTCCACCACTGGGTGTGTGAAGTTGAAAATTAGAGCATGTTAAACAACTTTGGGCAATAAATCAGAAAGGAGGAACAGCGTGAGGAATAACCATGGCACACTGACAGCAAGTCAGGCTATTTTAGATACAACCTTTGAAACAGATCAAGTAGGATTTTTAAAAAACAGAATAAAGCAACCTATTCTCAATTCCTGCCCTCAAATGTGTTAAATAATTCAGTGTCTGACTCTTCCCTTACAGGACATGGACACAACTTGTGCATCCCTCGTGAGATGGCATTATTGAGAAGCCCTAAAAACTCTCACTCATTTGAATTGAAAAATTACCCCAAAATGCCAGGTTCTCTAGTGATTTTCACATCACACAAACACAGTTTATGGAGAAATAGTTGCTAGAGAACCACCTGGGAAGCACCCAAGCTCTCACGGTGAACCTGTCGCTGCCCAGGTGGGTTTCACATCTGGCTTTGGGCCCTTGCTGGTGCTCCTGTGGATGGGGTTGGTCATGGATCAGCCTTGGGGAACAGACCCTGGTATGCTGCACCCTAAGACATCCATGAACACAGAAAATATCCCATCTCTCTCTCCAGAGTGGCCTACATAAGTGTTTAAACTCACTTTCCCTTGTCTTCCCAATATAACCTTATTCCTGCAGCTAAAATCTGATGGTTTTTAGATCAAACTTTGCATTTTAAAACAAGAACTGTCACAGCCCTGTTCTTTAGTAAACCCCACTGATATGGATCCTCCAGTCCCTTGCAGCATGTGGGGAAATCTGTGCTCATAAATCCTATTGCAGGGCAGGGATGCAAAGGCTAATCTCTCTCTCTCCACTGTTCTTTTTCCTAGTTGCACAGAGAGAAAAATGTGAGAAAATATGTAATTCCAGAGTGCTGTGGCAGCATTAAACCACAGCTCCGCACCCCATTTATTGCCTTTACTAAGTGTAATCCTGCAGAGTGTTAAGGTAAGTGGTAAATGGTTTAATGGCAGTTTAATATTCTGCACATATCCATAACAGACATTTTAGCTGCTTTTAATTGATGTAGCTGCTAGCTTTGTTAAACTCTCCAGGAGAGTAGTTCTCACTGGGAACGAGCCTCCTAGAAAGTATCAGTTTGCAAAAACACAATAGTTTGGGCGATAATTGTGCAGAAAGAGACTTCTGGATTTCTTTGCAGTTGAATAAGAGCGTTTTGTTTCACTTTTCTATAACTAAACATCGGGTGCCTAAATTATAGTCAAACTTGGCAAACAGCTAAATAAAGAAACACATGGGATAAATCACTTTTAAGATAAAGTGGGGACTAGAAGACTTTAACCAAACAGAACATTTTTATAGCTGTGAGCACATAAAAAGAAAATTATGTAGGGTGAAGTCCTGGTGTTACTTAAACAGTAGCTTTCAGCACTCATAAAATATGCGGTGTTAAATTATTTTCCACTTATAAATCAGCTGGCTCTGGTCTGTACATTAGCACAAGCTTTCTGGCTTCTTACTGGCCTTCACATAACTCCATTTAACCCTGAATGAAATGCTGCTGGCATTGCACTGAGCCCAAACTATCATAACCAAAAATATATATATAAGTCCAGAAAGAGCACACAGAAAATGATTGCAATCAGCAAAGAAAATTAAAGACCAATTAAAAAAAAAATCTCTCTTATTCCATTGGGCCACCCAGCAACCACACCGTCTGTTTGGGGGGGGATAAAAAAAAGAGGTAATCTCCACAAAAATTAACTTTCAGATTTTTTTTAAGCTTGTAAAAAATGTAGAGGATCTGAAGGTGTGCCTCAGCAGGTTTTGCCTGCCTGTCTAGCACTGAGACTTTTTGCGTGATCAAAGAATACATGACAGTGAATGGATCTATGCTTGTAAATATCAAACGGTTTGATCATACTAAAAGACTTCATTGAAGTTCCCCACTTTTTAATCAAACAAGAAACATCCACCTCCAGTTGCCTTAAAAAAAAGTCTGCTATGATATCAAAATTATAGAAAAGTACCAAACGGGACTTGTGGAGAAAGGGGTTTTTTACCATAATGTGGGACTCCCATTAATATCATGTTTCTAGGATGAGAGAAAACTCCAAACCTTATTATTTTACCATAGGATGGTATAAAAAGGGTTTGATTACACCAATACTAAGTTCACTATGGCCCACAATAAATTAGCCACGTTCACATACACAGACTTTAAAAACAAAATAAAAAGCATAATAATGAAATTAATACCTCAATGACTTGGGTTGTTTTTATTATTTTTTTTTAAATTCCTGTTTAATGGTGAAATCCACAGCATCAAAATCTACAACTGGCCCATGGAAAGGTAGTCTATACTATTTCTGTCACTTAGGAAGATAATTTAGCCCAAAAATAAAAAAAAAAAAAGTTAAAAATGCCATTCTGAATGAACACACGGAGCTCTGAGTAAAAAGAGCCAATAATTTACAGTAGGATGATAAGAGTGTTATATTGCTTTAATATAACATATTAATGAAAATTGCTGTTGTAAGATAGATAAGACCTAATAATATAAGTCTCATTGTGTTCTGTGAGTTGGAGGCTTTGGTAAGTTATATGTTAGTGCTGCGTGGCTGGCGTGAAGCCTGACACAAATTCGAAGACTCGCCGTTTCCAATGCCACCAGTGTCTGAATTTATTTTCCCTGGAAAAACACAGACAGGCACTTTCTTGCTCTGTCAGATATTACTGTGCTCCTCTGCCATCTCCTGCCCGCTGCAGAGTTTACGAAAACATGTTTTCATTATTTTTTATGCAATTTAATACATTTATTTTCATCCCACTTCATATGTAGAGCGAATTAGATTTTAAAAAAGTCTCTGTGGCTTTTTTTAGTCTTCATTCTTTATCATACTAACATTTGTTAAATGGGCAACGGGGAGATATGGGGAATGGCAGTTTAATTTCTTGCCCTTATTTTTATGCCAGGGTAGCTCAGCATCGCTCTGTAGTGTTCCTGTCTCTTTTGCAAGCATCCTATATTTGCAACAATGAGGACTTATACTTCTGTTTATTAAGTGGAAGCTTGTTTATCTGTGCTAATTGCCAGGAAGAAAACTAAACTACTTTTCCCCTCTGTGGACCACTATTTATAGCCAGGAAGAGCAGCCCTGCACATATGCAGGAGGGTATTTGTGTGAAGGAGGCGAACGTGCAGTTACAGCAATCTCGTCTGCCAGAAGGGAGGAAATTATCTTGTTGATGTAAGAAGGCTGGATGAGCACACGGTGTGTGTTTTAAACCCAAAATGTGATTTTAAAGGGAGGGTAGGGGGGAAGATTTTGAGCACATCCACTAACAAAAAAAAAAAAAATAAAAAGGGATTTTTAGCAGTGTGAGCTTTGATATCAATATTTTGCCTGCGCCTTCAGAAAATATTTTTACAGTTGCTGAAGATTCACAAAACTGCAATTTGTTCTCCAAGAGGGCTAGAGGCTGCTATTGAGGGGAACCAAAGAGGAGAGGGGGTTTATCCCAGTCTTCTCCTCTCTCAGAAAAACACTCTGGGAGATGACAATTTTTCTACACTATCCCACAGGCCATTCTGGGTTTTGTTTTCAAAATGTCCAGAAAGTTTTTATATGCAAAACCCACTACCAAAACTCTGACGTCCATTTTGGAGGAAGTACGTTGTTTTCCAAATAATTACTACTCTGTGTGTCTTTTCTGGGACAACTGAGAGTAGCTGCATCATGGCAGAGATGACAAATAAGAAATATTTGTAATAAATCAAATTTGTTCTAGAAAGTTTATTTTTTTTGAGATTATTTTTTCTGGGAAGATTACAGAGAGAACTTTGTGTCATTACAGATGGAGTTCCCCAGTGCTCCAGATTATGCATTTTCAGTGAGTATTACAAATACCTTGATGTTCTAAAGTATACAGACTTATTTCTAAGAACTTCTTTTCCAGCTTCTAGCCCTTTTTATGGGCCCTGTTTCTTACATCCCAAGTAATGTTTACAGCCTTTAAATCTCAAGCCCACACACCAATATTTACAAGTGTTGATTCAGAGATCAATATTTTTATGCATATTCCTCCACTAAAGGCAGCACATTGAGAAAGGATAACCCCAGTTCATTTATAATCTTATAGTACTTAGTGCCTTATGTTATGTGCTTTTTAGATTCAGAAATAAAAATAAAAATTAAAAAACCCAATGAAAATGAGGTAAAGAAATAGAGAAAGGGAGGAAGATCTTAAATAAGTTTAAGGAAGCATTGCCTTAAGTTGTCAGGATTGAGAAGAAGCCTTACTTTTTTGGAATTACATATTTTACAGAGAAAGAAAACATTAAACATTTATAAAATGCATTCTCTTTAGCAGGTGATGGCAGTGGGCTGGCCAGCCCTTCTAAGGACAACTCTTGTCTGATGGCAACGAAGAGTCCACCTAAAAATGAAGAGCACATTTCTAACCTTGCCCTCTCACAGCTCACAGTTCAGCTTTAGCGGCTGCAATTAGCAATTAGGCAGAAGAAACAAATGCCTGTATTTTGTTGCAAGAGGGTTAGTTTCATTTCTGACCTAGAAATGACAGCGCAGACACACAAGGAGCAAAAAATCATGTAACACCAGGAGGAAAACACACCACGTTAACTGGGATGCTCAAATTATGCTGCATTAATGTGCACGAAAGAATTAAAAGAATTAAAAGCCTTTAAGAAAGGGGAGTTTTGTTTTTGGGGTCTTTTTTCTTAAAAAAAAAAAAAAAGCCATGTAGTGTCATTGCTTATTCAACAACAGCCCACTTCTCCTCCAAAGCAGTACGCTGGGTTTGAAAAAAACACCCAACCCCACACGGCTATAGAGAGAGCACATGTTACATCAGACACAGTACCTGATTTTTCACTGCACAGCTTGTCAGCTAGATAGTCTGCCTCTTGGGCGATAAGTGAGAATATTTCATCTTCATACTCCTCTACGATACTTTCCCACTGTAAGGATGAAAAAAGGAGGATACTCGTACTGTGCTTTTCTTTATTTTTTTATTTTTTTTTTTTAAGCTAGAAATAAGCAGGGTGGCTGAGAGGAGCCCTCAGCTCACTCTGCTCTCCCTGCCCTACGCAGCGTGGGGATGAATGGGGACTGCACAAGAATTCATGCTACCAAATATTACTTAAACTTCATGCCCAGCCTCACTGTTGTTTCAAAATCACATTCACGGACTTGGGGGGGGTGGGGTGGAGGTGGGGGGGGCAAACCCCTCCAAAAAGCATTTCTCTTGGTTAGGGACATCCGATCCCACTCCCCCGCCCCTTTCAACATAGACTTATGGAGGAGGCACTCGACATTTAAATGAAACAAGCCCATTTTGTAGTCTGATATTAGTGGTCACGATGTGCAATAAGTACAGCTCCCCTGGCCTTGCAGATGCAGCTCTGATTTCAGTGCAGATAGAGCAGTCAACAGCACTGAGCTGCTGAGCACCCTCCCACCCCAGCATTGGGGGAGCTGCTGGGAATTCACCCCAGTGCCCCCAAATGGGTCTCTGTCCCCCTGGGAACATTGCGGCTCCAAGGGGGTACCCCACCCAGCCTGGTGTCTGGCACCTGGAAGGAAGTCAGGGTGCATGTTAAGAGGGAATTCCTGTCTCCAAAAACCAGCCTTCAACCCGTAAACAAGGGGAAGCCCTTTAACATGGGTGGAAAAAAAACATACTGAAATAAAATCTGCTTGCTGGGAAGTCATGCTCAGTACACACACACAGACACACAGACACAAACACACAGAGAAAGGCCCTTTGCTGTGCTTGGCTGAAAAAAATCAAAGCAATACCTGCCAGAACACGCGACAACCGTGAGCTGGCAGTGACCAAGGCAGAGCTGTGTCTGTGCTCCTCGCTGGCTCAATCTCCTGCTTCTTTCACATCCCAAAATGCTCAAAAGGCCACGAACAGCACAACCCCCTGGCTTTTTGGGGAGCACTTTTTTTCTTCCCCCCCTCCCCCCAGTTTTCATGAGTTAAAAAAAAAGACCTCAAAATCATTAAAATATATATATATATATATGTTTGAAAAAGGCACTGGCGTGAAGCCAGTCAGAGCACCTCAGTGTTTTTAGGAGAATTAGCTGAGGAAAATCCTTCCCTATGCCACAAGGCCTATGAAAAAAAAATATTATGACATCCCTCCCCTCCTCCCCTAATTTGTCCATAAATATTTGAAACTTCAGTCAGCAATCTGAATTTTAGCCACTATTACAATTCCCTTATTTCCTTCACATAAATCAGCAGAGAAATTTTTTTTCTATGAAATGCTGATTTATATTTAATTGCTTAGAAAAAAAAAATCCATGAGTAAAATGTAGTTTTGAACTGTTGAAGTTTAGGAAATTTGCAATGTATAAAGCATCTGGTTTAATCCATGGGTTACTTCAGCAAGTGGTGTGCTTTTTGTAAATGCTTTATTCATATTTATGAAGCCCTAAACAGATCCAAAAACATTTCTAAATAACGTTATAAAGCATCTGACGAAATGCAGTGTTATCACCAAATATTCAGCTGGTTTTTGTGAGGAACTGGTATGGAGTATGTTAAAATATGGCAAGAATCTTAAAACAAGGCACGATCTGCATGAATTTGCTAGTGACGAGAAAGGGTGGGCACAGCTTTGACTGGAAAATGAAAGGTTACTCATTTGTTATGTTGGCCTACCCCAAGTTTCAAAGCTTTGTAAGCATCAGATTAAGCACTGTTTTGCTTTGTTTTGTTTGGGGTTTTTTTTTTTAATAATCTGCACAGATTTTTCTCCCTTGCCTAGGAGCAATTCTATGCCATCTCCTTTTCTGTCCCAACAACTCCGTTAAGTTGCTCTCTGACTTTGCTAAAGGAACCTCATGAAGGAAAAAATTGATTGTTTTGCTTATTGTATCACCAAACTCCCCCCCACTTCATACAGATAATGCCTGGTTAGGTTGCAGAAAGAGGTAAAAAAAGAGCATCCCTCTCGCTATGCAGAACCATTGACACATTACATTACACACGTAATTAAAAACGTCAGCTCCAGCTAAGGTGGCCCTGGAGAACCTTCGCGGACCCTTCCTGCTCACACCCACCACCCTTCGCGCCCCTTGCCCTCCTCCAGAAGCCATCCTCCCAGTCTGGAACCTCCCGGCAGGAGACGAAGGGACGCGGCCGGCGGTGGCGGTGGATGTTTCGGGCCATGAAAGCCCTTGGCGCTCCAGCCACTTGTTTCTCTAGTTGAAGCGGAGTTTGCAAAAGTCCCGGGCTCTCAGTTGTTGCTCTGTGTTTTAGCCGCTGCTCGCCAGCTCAGATGCAGCTGTTTAATACCTCCCAGGGGTTTTGTGCAGAAAATAATAGCTTACGAAACCTAGCTTCTCCCAGGTTCTACTATTTCAGCTTTATTTCCGAACAGCTGGTCCGTGTCTTTGTCCATCCCCTTCCCTCCCGGCCGCGGCGAGAATTCAGCAGGAAACCTCTGTCCACTACCTACGCCCTGAGAGCCACCACTGCTGGTGGTGGGGGTCAAAGAGCAACCCTCGCCCTTGGAAACAGGGCCAAAATAAAAAAAATCCCAAACTTCATGCTCCGTCTAGACAGGTCAAGGTGCAAGATGCTCCTCTCCCTGTTGCGTCTTCCGGAAAGGGGCGTGAACCGGAGCCAAGTGCACAGCAAACACCCGCGCTGCATCCCTGCCCCTTTAGAAGACTTCTTTTTTTTTTTCCCCCCTTCTTCTTCTTTTTCTCTCCACCCTCTGCTGATCAAAGTAGGAAGTTTTCATGACAACCATAGTCAAAGGGCCTGCATCGCAAATGAACTCGATTTCGGCGATGTTGATATATCCCGGCTCCATTGTCTCTTTTCAGACACAGTATGAACCCTTCCGGTCTCAATGATTACATTACAGAAGGACTTTCACATGTGGGCTTCATTTGCACAAAGGGGTTGCCTTGCTTCACCACCATCTGGCCACAAATCAGATAAATAAAGGCAGGAGAATTAAAATTAAAGCTTAGAGGGTTTTTTTCCTCTCTCTCCCCCTTCATCTTCTTCTTGCACCAGGGCCCATTATGAAATCCCTCCCTCCCCCGGTCACAAACGGATGGGGAGCCTACTTTTTTATGAAACCTGGGAAGAGCAAAAAAGTACAAAAAAAAAAGTCTGGGAAAAGTAAAAAAGTGCCTAGTTAAAAAAAAAGGACAAAAAATTATAATAAAAAGACGGCAGCCTTTCCCTCCCAATCCTGTTTGTAGGGTAGCATGACTTATTTTACAGGAAAGACAGTCTCATACAAACCCCACATTTTACTATTAAAATTCCATCTCATGTACTGGGATGCAAATGTTTGTTAGCTTTTTTTGGTGTTTTTTTCAGAAAAACACAATCTCTCACGAACTGAAAAAAAGACAACTGGTGGAGGCAGAAAGTGGTGGCAGAAGTGGTGTTTGAAACTTGTGCTCCAAACTCTGCCACTTCTTCCTCCTGCTGGGATGGAGAGTGCAGAGGCTCTGGCAGCTCAGGGACAGTGCAAGCACTTTTCCTCAAAACCCCCAAGAAATACATGGCAGTTTCTGAAGGTAGAAAATAAAATATGTGTGAACACGGGACGAAGGTTTTACAGCTCTTACGACAGAAGGTGAGATTCGACCCCACAGTCTAATTTCAGCCCTGGCATTACTTCTATTGAGGTCAGTGTTGCTTCGGGAGGGATTTTCTTTTTTTGTAATCTGACTACTATAGCAATAAACTGCATTAAATCATCCCCCTTCTAAGCTACGTCCAGGACAGTAACATAAGTTAGTTTATGGGGAAAGCCACTTTTCATGGCTGTATTTCTTTTCACATAGAGAGATTCTGTATCATCAGCAGAAGGGTTTTACTCTGCAAATTCTGGAAAAAAAAGATTTTTCTCACGTCTATGCTCCAGCCAATATTCAGGTTTGTAGTTGTATCTTCTGCGGCACCTCTCCTGTGGCTTCCTGGCCCATTGGGAACACACTGAGTGTGGCTGAGCCAAAGCCCATGGGTGCTGCAGGTTACCCTACCAAACATGGGGTACTCACATCTCCTGAACATACCAAGGACTGACCTGGGAGAAAATGTATCCAACATCTGAAAAAAAAAAGACCCCTCAAAATTTGTGTGATTATCCCCACAAATTTACAGAAAGGGTTTTACTGAGTGTGCTTTCTTTTGGATGCACAAGTAAGTTTTTACACATGCGCTGGCACCTATGTGATGTGGTTCAGGCTTTTATTTAGCATCCTATTTAGATTTGGGCTGTATTCCCTGAAAATGTAATGAAAAATACTGAGAGATAGCATATACATACAGAAGATGAGTAAAAATACAAGAGCTTAACTTGCCAATAGTTGGTTTTATTAATTGTTTGTTTCTGTCTAATAAATGATATATCAGATGCACAATCTTTGTATAACTTTATCTTCCCTCATTTGGTTGGAGTCAGACTCACACTTCAGGTAGGAACTACCATTATATGAACATGTTTCTTTGTAAGCCCATGGAGGCAGAAGGTGCAAAGACAATGTATTAATTTTTGGTGTCTATTTGTTGGGTTTTACTGGTGGAAATTTTTGCAGAAATAAACACAACTTGAATTTAAGCAAAGTGTTTTTGTGCTGTGCTGTGCTCTGCCCGGTGTGCTGGGCTCTAGGCAGTTGAGAGTGCTCTTTCTGAAAGTGTTTTAATAGTAAGAGAGGAATAGGTATTTGGACAAGTGGTGGAAAACTAAAGCCTTTCTTTCTATACTGTGAAGATTTTGAATAGTACTTGTCAATAAAGCAACTCCTATTGTAATTGTACCGGAGACATGGGCCTCCACCCCGAAAAAGCTGTCTCAGAGATACTAACCTCATTAAAATATGAATGAAAAGGCAGCCATCATTGTAATGGGAGAAAACCATTTACTCAGCAACAAACTTTATCTTCTATCTTGCGTAAAAATATAAATATGATATCCAGCAGGTTTTTCATTACATTTGACGAGGAGGTTGATGTACACATGATTTTTTTTTTAAAGTTTCCAAATAAGTCACAAAATTTGCTCCTTCCTTCCGTGCTTTTTCTACCGAGCATTTGAAAATTGGAAGCACCTTCAAATCATTTCAAATCTTTAAAAGGGGGAGAAAAAAAAAGTGTCTTTGTTTCTTTGGGGCTTTTTTTTTTTTTTGGAAGGTTGAAGGAAACTTTTGCATTTGTTTTTCTGCTTTGCCTTTCTTTTTTAACTTATTTTTTTCCAGAATATCTAATTTCAAAAGAAAACAAGAGAATTCATTACAGACTACTGTGACAACACCTTAATAACAGTCAATTATAGGATGCTCAAATGCCTGTTCATTACTATGTCTCTGTTAATCTAGTCCTAAATTTCTTGCTTGATAGATACAACTGGCCAAGAATACAATTGCATTACAAAATGCAATGAAAAATATACAAAATGTAACTGCACGAAGCAGGCAGTTCCAAAATAACCGAACTGTCAATCAAACATTTGTCAAAATAATTAGACCTATCTGGTCTTTTCTTTTTTTTTTTACAAAATAAGGACAGACTCAGAATGGATAATATGGGAAGGTTTAGGTTTAAATAGGAATTGTTTCAACGACTTGGAAATAAGTCTTTTAAAATGTTTCATGTAGTTTAATCATTATCTTTTCATCCACAAAAGTGTTCAAATCATTTTTGATATTAGTTAAAAGTCAATATTTAGAAGTGAAAATTCAAACCTCCTTTGCTCTAGGCTAAAACAGGAGCAACATGAATGCTGAGCTACTCTAAAGGCTGATGGGATATATAATTAGCTATTATGTTAATTGAATCCACTGTGAGTTTGTTGTATGAGATTTCTTCATATAATATGCAAATAGCTTCGAAGGTTTAGTTTTATTAGACAATATAATTAGAAATCTTCTAAAGGACTGAATTCTAATGAGGCATAATAAAGCTCTGTAAAATATCTGTTTGCTGAGTGAGCAGACCACCTGGGCTTAATCAATACCGGGAACTTTGTTGTGTAAAAACACATTTTAAAGAAAGTTTAAGAATGTACCTTTCTATTCCTGTTCATCATAATTTTATTTTAGGAAAAGGACAGTTCATTTTGGCAAGGAAGGAGATTAAATTCTTGTAATAAGGAAGGAGGTGAAATTCTTGGAGTCTGAGGGGAGGAAGTAACTTAAAAAATAAACGATTTCAATTCTGCTTATTTAAAAGAAAATAAAAATAAATTAAAAACCCCTGTCCCAGCTGCAGCGTCAGTTATGTGCATCTCGAGATGCTTAAAGTGAAGTGTTACATGAGCAAAATTAGCCATTATTCCTGCCGTTAAATGCCTGCTTCAAGCAGATGTACATACTTCAGCTTCTGTAGTGTAACTAATCAGCGTAACTTCACTTTTAGTAAAATAGCCCAACATGTTAATATGTGGAATTAAAGACTCTCTTTTAAAGAAAGAAATTCACACCAGGGTATGCCGGAGCTGGTCCCAAATTCCACCTTCACATTCCACTTGCTTTAAGACCACCACCACAGACAAAGCTTAAATTATTTTAGCTAATGCCAGAATGCCAAAAATGCGTAATCTCTTGTCTAATTTGCCTTGTTCGCACTTTAGACTGTGCCAAAGCTGCACTATTCAGTCTTAATATTAATTGAAAATAATAAAGACAGGATACTTTGCTCTAGTGTTGCATTCACGGAAGGGCATCTTTTTCCCCCCTATCAACAATAATCACTAGCAACACACTAAGAAAAAAATCAGAAGTGCTGATTAAAGCAGTAGATCTAATGAAACCAAAACCAAGCACAGTCAGAGTAAGTGCCCTGCCAGCATGCTGGGCAGGAGAGGAAGAAAACCCAAAATACAACCAGGCTGAGGCTACCTAGAAAATGTTTCATTTTCATTGTGCCGTGCCCAAATACTTCTGGCCTTGTGCTTCACAGAGATGCTCTCTGCAACGCCAAAATTCTGACAAACCCACACTTAATAAAGGTGATGAATATATTGCTGCGAATATGTTATAAACTTCTCTTGCTTTGTACAGAGTATTATAAAACTGTCGTACCTAGGTCTGGGTGGACACCTGAGCGGTACCAGTAGCTGTCCATTAACATTTCTCTGATCCATACAATTAAAACCTGCAGCAGCAAGTGCTTATTCCTCTGAATAAGGAGGATCTCAGCACGGCAGAAAAGAATAACATCAAACACATAATTTCCAGCTGAAATTAAAAAACAATTAAAAAAAATATTAAAAAAAATCACTGAGTTCATTCTTCCAAGTTCTGCTCCAAGATATCCAGAAGTTGTTTGTGATCTCTCAGAAACTGTTGCTGCTCCCCACCACCATTTGAGGAAACAAATAGTCAGTCAAAGCCAACCTTTCTCCCCAAATATGAACTTTATTCACACTCTGTTTTTTATTTCTTCCTTAGTTTCAAAGCGTCTGGAGAAGATAGCCTGGAGCAGCCTTCAGAAATCAGGACTGTGCCCTGGAGAATTAGTGTCAGAAGAGGATGTTACCTGTTTGCCTTGACTGCTATCCTCTCCTTATCCCCTAAGGGAACTAAACCAGGCAGATTCTGCCTAATGTTAATTAAATCACTCTGTTAATTAGAAGTAAGGTGCTTTAGCAACAAGCAAACAAAGGGCCTATTCCTCCCTTGCTCTGCAGGGTGGACTCAAATGCACTCAAATGCTGACTGGATAAACCCACGAAGCAAAAGGAACATGAGGAGGAACCCATGTGCTTTGATCATCCTTTCCCAACCCTTCCTCAGGCAAACTGAGCTCTCCTAACGAAGGGCTGCCTGCAAGGGATGCTGGATATTGTCTGGAAAGGTTGACTGGGCAGAGAACCTGGGAAAAACTCATGTATGTGACAGAATATTCAGCAAAGGAAAGAAAATATGCAATAAAATTGATGGTCTATTGTGTTGTAGAAGGCTTAAGTGTTCAGACCCATTGGTCATGTCTGGGCTAACAGACCTAACAGGCATTGTCTCGGGCACTGATATAAAGCTGTCCATACTGTTGGGCTTGGACTTGGGCCAGGTCCTTGGAGGGAACATCTGGGGAGGTCTGTGGGGTGAAGGGCTGAGGATGTCAGGCTGGAGGTGAACATCTCTTTTTGGAGCTCGTGGACCTCACCCCTGTCTGGAAGCCTTGGTGATGGAGAGTATGTTGTGGAGTTTCACTGACGGAAAGAGACTACGATAAAGAACTGGCCTGCTGGGATTCTCATGGGAGACAGATCTGAGCTTAGTAACAGTGCATTCCTGGAGCCATCGGTTCCCAGCTAAGGGGCGATGCTCCCCACTGAAACCAGCCAGGCCACCTCATCCCTGGGAGTGATACCCTGGACTTCCTGAACATCTTTTTCCATCCCTGAGAGCAGGTGAATCAAAAGGGTTCCCTGGTGTTCAAAATAAAATGGCAAGTTCTTCTCACTGCTCTATTAAGGTTGTAATTTTAAAGCAGCAACACGCCTATCAGGGGACAGGCTGCGACTAGAGCACAGGAAATAACACTGATAAAGGGAAACCCTGCTGGAAATTTTTAACTAGTCTTATACGTGACAGTAGATAAAATTTTCTAATCCACGGACAATTTCTATGCTTCATAGATTTCCGTAGCTAAAAGCTCAGAATTTCTCAAACTCCTCTGTCCTCCTCTGCCAGCACCCTCTGCTCAAAAAGGCAGGTCTTCAGTCTGCCCCCCTGCTCCCTGAGGAAATCCTCCACATCCTCCACAGCACTAAACCTGCACTGGGAATATCACACGAGCCTCCATCCACTGCTGCTTCTTGCACGCTCCCAAGGCAAGTAAAGGGTGGCAGGTTTCAGCTACTTGGCTGCAGCTTTCCAAGACCACCTATGGACTTAAGCCTGTTAAATTAACCTTAATACCTTCATTATTCCTCTGCTGGATGGTAACCATCTGGCCATGACTTCGAGTTACAGTTAACCTAGGCTCCTGCTTAGGTTTCAGCTGAAATCCCTGGTTTTTGCCAGCACTATCACAGCAGTGATTGAGGCTGGGATAGGTTTAAGCTGGTCTGTGTCTCCCCAGCCAGCATCAGTAGGGATATGAATAGATGAATCCTCTTCCAGCTTACCCCAAAGCTGGAGCTGCCAGCTGTACAGTGATACATGCACAGTACATGCACACTGCTTATCCTCTGGCTGTCCTCTGGTGCCCACACTCATCCTTACAAGGGGTACAAGGGGTATCCTTACATGAGTACAAGGGGTTGGAAAAACAGGTCTCCATGTAAATGGTGGCTCCTACATACTTTTATCCTGTCTTTTCTCTTTGCTTGGCAACTCACTTAATGCAGTTTCATTTTCATTTAAAGCAACCTCTAACGTGACATCAGTAGCAGGGATGCTGCCCAAGATAGAGCTCTCTGTTTTACCTTAGGGGGTGGAGTTTGTGTCTCCTCTTGACTACTCCATCCTCACTCACTCCACTTGTGTCTGAAGCTACTTACATACCCCTGACCTTTGCACAAGGGCCACTTCTCATGGCCCCATTTAGTGAGCCCTCCACTACAACAGTGCCATTTCTGTCCTCAAGGTCCCATATGCACCTTCCCACATGTACAAGGAATGATGAAATACACCACACAGTCCTTGGGGACAGCAACTTCAGGTGACATTGCCTGTTCTCCATCAACAGCAACAGATATTTACCCTTTTCTGTCGCAGGATAGAAGGCAATACACCCTTTCCCTGCCTGAGAAAGCTTTTTTCACCTCTGTTAAGCCACCTCAGCCCAGTGACACAAGACTTTTGAGGAGAGAATCATAAGTTAGCAGACAGAAAGAAAAAGACTTACTAAAGAAACACAGCCTTGGCTGGGCTACTATGTTTTCTTATCACATCTTATCACTTTTTATAATTTCTTTTTCTTAATAGAGCTTTCAGTTGCATGCTGCACTGGCTTTTGCATGTCCAGGATACAAGAAGTAAGCAGGAGGGTTACTTCAAAGATATTGTTGGGTCACAAAGTACTACAAATGGCAAATTATCCATTTGAGATGTGTTTTAAAACATTGCCCAGACTCATGTTATTCCCCACTTACAGCCAACGCTTCAAAGCATTGATCCTTTGACTTTGGTGGGACAGAAATGTGTGCCTATACACTTAACTACATGTATCATATGTGTATGTGTGCTTAAATATTTGTATCATGCTAACAGAGTGTATCTAAGTGCACTGGATCCAAAAGGTCCCAGAAGAGCCTCACACCAATTCCACAGCACTAAATTGCTGTGAGTGTGCCTGTCCTGAGAAAGGGCATCCATATGAAGTTTAAGTCTACCTGAATGATGGATCAAGAGCAGAGGTGATCCAGGTGAGTTCTGCACAGGGAAGAATAATTGACTGCCCAGGAGATTTATGTATTTTATGCCATATTTTCTGTATCAATGCACAGTCCCAATCTATGTCTTGTATGGTATAAATCCTGCTCAAAACTAAGGAGAGCAGAGTGTGTCCCAGCTTCAGAGCCCTTCTCCTGCCTTCTGCTAGAGACAGCTGTAACTCAGAGCTGGGCTATTTGGGACATGGATAAGGAGCACAAAAGTTGTGGGCCTTCTCACTGCTGCCCCAATGAGCATTGCCAGCATCCCAGCAGCCATGAGAAAGCCAGATACTGCCTCTTCCTTCAGTCAGCCTGAACAAAAACAAGGGCATTTAGCATCTGTGAAAGGTATTCCAGGAATGTTGAAATTTTGGCATGCTTTTTCCCTTTTTCTTTCTCCAAAAAAACTCTATTGCAAACATTTAGAGCTGCCCTCCAACACAGCTACCTGCATACCTGCCCAGAGGAAGCCAGCAGGAATTCATAACCTCACCTATGAGCCATCTAAACTAAGCTTTCCTACCACCCAAAAATTGACTCTGATTAACTTAGTGGTGAAAAGAGCCCCAGCTGATAAATAAACATCACCAAGTAATTCTGTGCAGACTTATCAGCTATCGCTTACCAGAGGCAAAGGGGATTATCACCCCAGCTGGCAGGAGCGGCCGCCTCTCTGCTGCACTTACAGGTACCAAAGGTCAGCTCCTTCCAGCCACTTGTTGGGACTCCCCACCTTTCTCCAGGGAGTTAACCCCATTCCGCAGAAAACTAAGAGCTGGTTTTACTTAAACACTGAGAAATGTTTAGACACGTAGGGAAAGTAACAATAAGAACTAGTTTCTGTTTTTATCTTTAAAGGGATGGTTGCCCCTGAAGCACCCCTTGTGTGCAGGAAAAAACATCTTGCAGGAAAAAAACCCCAAGTCTGACTGTTTTTCTGTTCAGTGCATGAAGGTATTTGATAAAATTGGAGGTTATTTTGGTTTTAAAAAATGTGGAGAGCAGTTGGTGTCTGAAATAATCCTAATTTTCTACAGTTAAACCTCTCTAATTTCTAGCTTGGTTTCTAGAATGTTTCTAGGGATGGTAGATCCAAATATTCCAAGCACATGCATATTTTTATGAGCCATCTGCTCTAAGGATACATTTGATAGTGTCTTAGATACAGCTGTGTAACTTTACCAGATTAGGCATTTATGAGTGCTTTCCTACAGCAAAAGTGCATATAAATCTATAAATACCAAAGTCATCTGTTTTCAAAGCAAATGTAAATTAATGGGGATGATTGCATACACAAAAACATGATATAATACTAGGCATACCTGCATGCTGTGAGCTAAATACCATGAGCATAAATCTGTGTTGAGCCCCAGCCACTCAACCCCCAAATACCCATTCATCACTGATTCTCCATCCCACAGCAACAGACTCCACGCCACATTCAGGAGATGATTATGAGCTATTACCCCACCTAGCACTGCTGAGGAAAGGCTCCCACGCTGAAGGGAGTCACAAATAATTAAATGTTTCAAAACACAATGGATATGACATGCTTTCAAAATAGCATCTATAGAATCACTTCCACTAGGGCGAGGAGCTCTCGGGAGGAAAAGCCCTTTCACTCACTTCAGTTGATTACCTGTATAAAAGGGCTTAATTTCTCTGGAGCGTTTCTTTTCCAAATCACCTCTTTTTACCAAATCCATTGCAGCATGAGCAGCAAGTACTCATACAATCCATGAGGTAATGCTTCCCCAGACAGATCCATGAGGACATGAGTCTTGGCTAGACTTAATTTTTAACATGCAATTAAAAAAGAAAAATAATAAAAAAGAAAATCGGTAAAAAAGTGCCATTCCTGATCTTGTAGCTCACTAGCAAAATGTCCAAACTGTTAACCAGAAGGTCTGACCATGGCTGAAGACTGTGGGGTGTTTCTGCAATGTCTGGGAGCTTTTTCTTGGAAATTGCCTTTTCCATCCCCACTCTGCTAACCTAGAGCTTTGTGAGAGATGCTCTTCCTTTGCTCAGCTTAAGAAGCAGCAGGTTCCTGAAGGGTTTTGACATCCCCTGTCTAAGAGCCAGGCCAGCTCCTGGCTCCCTTCAATACCCATTTGGGAAGAAGGGGTCGCCCAGCCCCCTTGGCCACAATTCCCTATGAGTCACTTCCACACTAAAATCCTGCATTTCTTTGGTGGGTTCCTGGAGTTATGTCGTAAACTGGTGGTGCCGTTTTCAAATTCATTTCGATGGGAGATGCTGAATGACCAGTGGTTTTAAAAGATTGCCTCTCCTCTTTCCAAGAAGAAGTAGTTGTTGGGAAATGTAACTGCAATTACCCTTTACAAAAATATCGGTCAAGTGAAAATAATTCCCTTAAAAACTATCTCATTATGTTAAAATCAACAAATGAATTAATGCTTCAAGAAAAAAAAAAAAAGATGAGTCATTGAAAAGCTGTGTAAAGCAATCACATACAGAAAATCATAGGGAAAGGCAGTGCAAAACCACAAGGAACTAACATCAACTTTTAACATCTGCTGTGAACAGCGATCAATTTCCCATGATCAATAATTTGAACAACTGTCCCTCCTCACTCTGTCACCCTATGGCTAAATCAGGATCTGTGTCTCACTGACAGCAATAGTACCCTCCTTTTAATCTGACGGGAGACAGATCAGGTCATTGGATACTTCTGTGTTTAATACCTTAACATGCTTTTAATTCTTCGGTGGTGTATATTTATATCTGGCTTCCTGGGGGTTTTATGACCCTTTTAAGGATAATTACAACCTGTTAGGAAAATGTCTTTAAGTTCTATAACTATATTCTCAGCTCAGATCTTCATTTTATACAGACGTGTACACTGTGATTTTCTCTCATTTAAAAACATAATATTTAAAAATACATACGTAAAGGAGTGAGATTAAGAAATACAAGGTTTTTGGTACACGTGTGTCCATGCATTTGTGAGCTTTTCCAAGGACTTTATGAGACCTAATATTTTTACAAGTTTGAGACAAATGAGGATAAATCACATATATTTTCTAGAGAAACCTGATGCAGATAAATGTAGCCTGTCTGGGCTGTCTTATCACTGACGTTACATTTCGGAGGGAAGGTTCTGTGGTGGCTGACAGATAAAAATAGGATGTTACTGTCCCAAAGTGTACAGAGGTATGAGGCTGGTGCCACTAGAGGTGCAACTGGAAGAGAAAAGACATAGATTTTAGCACCGGTGAGTTTGAATTTGGCATTTACTTAGTGCTGATTTTCTTCCTGGAAGGCTGGATTGGCCCAACTGGCCCCAATGCCCTTCCTTGGAAATCCCCATTTGTCACAGTTAAACCTTTTTCCTCAACCCCTTTGAGCTCTCTCTTCAGGAAACTGGAAAACTCAAATCACTGAGCAACTAAACAACTTAAAACTCCAAGAGTGACAGAGAAAAGAACAAAAGAAGAATAATTAAGCATTAAAAATCCTATGTGAAAATGACTTCATTCTCAAGTGGGTATAAAACTAATATACGTGTGGGACATTTGAAGAACACCAAAGGCTCATGAGATACTGCAGTGAAATTTAGACCACAGCTAATTTTATCTTCTCTGATGGAATGGCTTTTCCCTTTATCCTCTGGTTTCCAAGTTTTCAGGGCAAACTCTGATTTCATCTATTTAAAATATACCTATTTTTATTGTTTGGATTAGAAACATCTTTGGGCAATAGCTGATTTCTGTAATGTCTTTATGCTGGGCCATCTAGAGTTGGTTGCTCCATGATTCAGACTGTTGGTATTGCTGAGGTGCCTGCACAAAATAGGAGTAGCTTTACAGTGCATCCTGAGTGGGTCTTCCTTCAGGAGAGATGGTGTAAACACCACAGAATGGCATTATTGAAGAAAAATCAATTTGCTTTGTAACAAAACACAAAATTCAGTTCTTGTGAAAGTTTCTCTTTAACTTCCATACAACACCACTTTGGAAATGTCTGAGAGCAATGAAGGATCTGCTTCCTTCTCAAAAAACCCAGGCAGCAGCTCTCCACACAGGAGATGATGTGGTCCAGTGGATGGTAGCGCCAGGCTCCAGATCCCAGCTCCACTGTCAAGCAGGTGAGTCACAGAGTAGTTATGTCCTTGTTTGCCCATCAAACTGTCAGGAAACAGTAACCCTGCTTCTATGTGTGTCAGGGACTGAGCTGGGCTTGGATGGAGATTTTTATTTCCATTTGGATTGCTTGGAGGGATTTGGGGAAGCAGACCGCAAGGATGATCTGTGTCTATATTTTACCACCATCCTTAAGGTGTTGGACTATGTCTCTGCCTTCTCCTCCATGCGAGGAGTGCACACCAGGAAAATGGGTGGCTCCCAGAGTGGGAGATTAGAGCTGTTCACACCCTGGGGGATATTGGAAGTGACAAGAATATCTAAGAAGAGCTTTAGAAGTACAGCCTATCCTCCTTACGTTGCCAATCTGCCTTTTGCTGAGAGCTGCTTGGGAATGAATTTCCCACTGGATTAATTAATTCCAATTATGACCTTCCATCATCTACCCATAAATTGGCTTGGTGTGGACATAGGTGAGATTTCAAATACAGGCTACACATTAAATATACATAGATATATGTATATCTATATGTGTGTGTACATACACCAGCAATTCGCCATCTCAGACTGCACAGCAACTGTGCTGGATGCTGTGTGCACACACCACCAAAGGATATTCCTGTCCCCATTGAATAATACAAGTCAACCAGTCTGACAGGTAGGCAAAGAGTGGCATTTTATAAGTCACCTGTAACAGGTTGGGGTTTAACCATATTTCTTTTTTCTTGATTGTTTTTTCGTCAGAGACACCCACTCACCGCTTTCCCCCAAATACAGTCAATGTGGGTTTAGTCTCTGGGTTAATTTTCACCTCTCAGCTCTGTGTTTCTTTGTTTCCAGTGTGCTCCAGGATCTCAGTGGCATCTCCTGGGGATGCAGCAGTGCCTTCCAGGCTGTCCTCGGGGTTGTTGTAGAACACTTCTAAAAGCACCCACAGCCTACTCTTCCATTACACTGCAGAGCATGAAAGGTATGGATATATATAGGACACTGGCATATAAATTAATATTAAGAATGCTGTTTAAAATAACACACCAGTTAGAGCCCGAGGGGTGCCAAGCCAAGAAAATTACTGTAAATCTTCCATCTGCAACTGACCCCATGGAGTGTAGAATGTGCAATGTACCTTTGCGTGAGGAGCCCAACTTCCCAGATTGGACCAAGGGAACAGGGCTGAAACCCTCTTGCAATTTCTTGCCCTTGGAAGCAGAGGATTAAAGAAATAATTCTCCTTTTCCTGATACTCTCCTCTGATACTCTGCTGCAAATCTTCTAGCACAACAGTTGCAGTAAGTATCAGCTACTGTTTGTAATCCACATGTGTGGAGCCATATGTATTACAGTCTGGATTAAGGCAACCAGAGCCCATCCGATCCTGGTTGTCAATAAATCACACAGGCCCAAAAGGACTCAGAGGAATCTCAGCAACTGAAAAGCTATAGTTACCTCTTTGCCTTATAATATTACCAGTGATTCACAGAAAGTTTAAGACTGGTGATGTAAAGAAAACTCACAACTACTCTGAGAACTCCAGTCATACATAGCTACTCTGAAAATGTTCAGAATGGGTCTGCTTTAAGAGTGTTAAATCCAAGTTGTGGGATATTTCTGACAAAAATAAGATCCAGTCTCTTGTAAGTTTATTTTTGAGTGAAAAATAAATATTTGCAAGGTTTCATAATTTTTGCAATGATTATAAGAAAATTTCCCCTTTAACATTTTTTGCAAGCTCAGAAAAAGGGACAAGTAAACCTCAAAAAGCCTCATTAGTTTGTCTGAGTTAAGGAAATAAATGGCACAACAGCTCTTCTTTAAACAGAAGCAAAATTTTTCAATGCATCAACTCCACAACTCCTCCCACAACTCACCTAAACCAAGTGCAATTTTTTCCTTGATCAATTTTTTTTTGTGGGAAAGGAAAAAAAGAAAGAAGAAAAATTGTCTGAGCTTAAGAAATGGGTACTGCCAGCCTCAAAAAAAATTTTAAAACTCTCCTTTTCCCCTGTCTCTCAGTGCAGGTCCGGTCATCTTTTGGGACATCCTTTTGGGAAAGCACTGCCCGAAAGAGTGCCTGCCCTGCAGCCCAGAGGTGTAATGGCAGTAGTGCAGTCCAACCCTGCTCAGACCTCGGGGTGCCTCAGTGAGCCTTTTATGATTTGGCTGATGCTTCACATTTCTGTGTACAAAGACACGTCACCATTGCACATATAGAGTATAGAGTGGGGTTTGTTGTCCAGAGGCTCCTAGGAAGCCTTATCACTTCTCTCAGTTATCTTTTTATAAACCACAACAGAATGAGACTATGTACTCAAGACTTTAAGTTTCAATGTGTGAAATATTTAAATACAGGGTTTTTTCTGCCCCTCCTCCTTTTTTTTTTTTTTTTTTTGGAGGAACTCTTGCTGGTCATTTTACAGTTCAATGCTGCACCTGGAAGCAAAACTCCTTCCCTTTTTAATTTTCAGAACCCAGGTATCACAGGTGTACTGAATATGCCCCTGAGGGGCCCTGCCTTAGCACCTCCGAATCACATTCTCCGTCATTTCACCATCCAGGACTGGAAACCCAAGGAGTTCCTCAGCAGGTCTGGGAGCCCATGGCCCGGGCAGATCCCAGGGCTTACACTACCGTGGAGACTGGGAAAAGCTTTCATTGATCCCAGCACAACGTGCTGCTATTTCCCCCCTTATTGTCTCTCATGCTCACAACGTGCCACCTACGTGTTTCCTGCTGCTGTTATGAGACGCTTCGATGGTTGCACAAGTAATTTTTCTAGTCTTTTATAACACAGTAATGCCTTTATTTGATTGCAGGAGTGAGATCTGCCCTGCCGGATATTTTTTGCGGCTGAAAGACCAATGCAATCAAATCAGGCAGATGCAGCATATAGGAAATAGGGATTTGATGCCAGAGAGATGACACTTCACATCACATGCCATTTTAGACACAGGAAATGAAATTCCCAAAGAGACTCTGAAGAAATGGAAAGACATTTAACATTTTGATATTTCTCTATGAAAATCTCGAGGTAACGGCCAATACCAGTCTTCACCAATTCAGGAGGCTTAGCAGCACCACAAGGAAACAGGGATGAAGACTTGCAGGATCCGAAGACTTGCAGGATCCAAATCCTGGCAGCAACAGGGACAACAGTGTGTGGTTTATTTGCTGGCAGATGGGTGGCATAGAGTGATAGGCAGGCAGGTAATAAGTCAAGCTATTGTATAAAACCTCTTCCTTTTATCTAGTCTTTTAGCTTAAAAATGTTATCTCTTGTCCTATCATTACAGACCCAACTGAAAAATCTATCCCCATCTTTCTTACAAGGCTCTATCAACACCAACAGGCTGCAATAAGGTCTGGCAGGAGCCCTCTCTCCTCCAGGTTAATCAACCCCAACTCTCTCAGCCTGTTGGAGAGGGATTCCATCCCTCTGATCATCTTCATGGCCCTTCTTTAGACCTGCTCCAACAGGTCCATGTAGTTCCTGTGCTGATTAAAGGCATTTGGGAAGCTGCCACTAGAACTGGTGTAATGCTGCTGATGGGACCTCTGTGTATAGGATTTGAGCATCCCAAAGGTGACAGCAATATCTACCTAATTTTGGGGGCAAGAAGATGACAGAAAATGACTCTCACAGCACTCTGAGAAAGGGATGCTCCGCACAGGAGCAGAAGTTACTTTTGAATGTCATTACATTAATATTTTGTGAAATGCTTCCACAGGCTTCCACAGAATATCTTAGGCAGAGTTACTGCTTCTAGCAATTTGTCATTTGGGGAACTGAAGTCCAGGCCAGTCTCCTGTCACCTGGGATATGGGGAGGGAGAAGATGTGGCTGCACTTGGGCATCTTGGCCAGGATGATGGTGGGGTTAAGAAAAGAAAGATCAAACAAAGGTCAGGATGTGCTAGAGCTTTGCAGATTTCAGAGCTGACTTAAGCCAAGAGCTATCCTGACACATGTTAGAGTGCCCTACACTGTCATTGCCTGACAATTTCTGGCTTGCTTTGGAGGCTGCCAAAACCCTGGTTACGTGATGCTGTTGTGGAAGGAGCTGGAATTGGCTGGACCAGGTGTGCTGCAGAGGCACACAGAGGGAGACACCTGAGCCTGAACGGCCTTCCCTGGTGCTCTGTCATGGTCTTTTCTGTCCTGAGTTATGCAGAACCACCATCCCAGCATAGTGAAGTTAGTCCCGTGGCTAGTCCAGGCCAAGTAAGACATGAGATGGGACAGCTGCTAAATTTGTCAGATTAAACTCCAGCTTAGACCAACATGTATGTCAGAGTAGTTATTTGATGAGTATTTCACTGTGAAGACCTCACAGAATATCAAAGGGTCTAAGTTTCAATGCCCTGAGGTTAGACAAAAAAAGCTCAAAGAAACACAAAGCAGAAAACCCGAGTTTCCCTGACAGAGGACTTTGGGGACAGGTAACAAAGAAAAGCAATCTGTATATGGACTATGTGATAAAACATCCCAATATTCCTGGACAACATGCCTGTTCAGGAAGTTGAATAGTGCTTGTCTCTGAAAAAAGGTAAGGGTGCATCACTGGGGGGAAAATAAGTGGAAGTGAGACTCCTCAAACTAAAACAGAGATGTGCTCACTGGCTCATTATAGCACTGCTGAAGCGTGTTCAGGAACTATCAAGAGCAAAGTTTTTCCCATTTTGCTGGCACATCCCAGTTAATATCTGTTTGTGGAAAACTGTAAGCAATGTAACTGATCGGCAAGTAAATGAGAGACCTTTAATGCCTGCCAAGCCTCCTGGATCATTTGCCTTTAAAGGCTCTAAAATGCATAGGATTTCTCACAGATGAAAGCAGAATCGGCTCATTTGTTGAATGCAAACTAAAGCCTCTCAAAAGCATTAAGTCCCATTGTAGGGTTAAAAAAAAATCCAGTTCAGAAGTCAGCCTGCAGATTTCTGCCTTGGGAAACAGAAAGCATGATATTCCTTGGGCTTCACCTCTGCAGAGCCAGGTTTCACATGCCAAGGCTCTGAGAGCGTTTTACAGCTCCAGTGAGCAAACAACACTATACCTGATGACACAGAAAGTGATGTCTGTTGAGTTCCTTAAACACCAGAGTTTGATTCAGTCCTTTAGGGGAGCTCAGGTTGAAAAATATGGGAAGTTAGGGAGTGCAAGCCAGCCAGGAGAAACAGAGAAGGCAGAGCAGAGACCTCACAGCATGAAACAGTGAATACTTTCAGTGAGCACTGAGGTCCTCTTTTATTGAAAGTCAATAGATAAATCTTGGATATCTTGATAGGGAATCCTAGGAATAAGGCAGCCATATATAGAGAGGAACCAAAAACCAGTTCCAAACCTATTACATTACAGGTCTTTTCACACTGATTAGTCAGTGCTATTCTGGATGAAGACTTTATTTTTACTATGTTTCTCTTCATATTCTTTGATCTTGCCTGCAGTATCCCAGTATCCAGTCTGTGTCAGAAGTGGGGCCATAAAACAGTTGCTGAGAAGTGTGGTAATGCCTTCGAGTTGATGACCTGTAGGTAGAAGTCCTTATGGGGAGCTGTGCATTGCACAGGAATTACAAGCTATGGTCTGGAATAAGAAATTGAGAATTACAAGGAAGACTTGTGCTATGGCTGTGGATTAGAGAGCTAATTTTATGCTACCTGTCCAGCTTGCCTTGGCTTTGGAACTAATGAAATGGTATTGTACCAAAGGAGACACATGAGTCTGGAAGCCTAGGAATATAGTTCCACTTGTAACATTTTAAAGTATATATCCTTGCCATGAAGCAATGGCTCTTTCTTGATTAAAAGCAAAATCTTTCCATTACTGAATACACATACACTGCTGGCTTTATGGATGTCAGATATCTCTCCTTGCTTCAGATTTTTCACTGAAGGATCTTATAAATGGGGGCACTACATAAAATGCACATATAACTTTTTAGTGGAAGGGGAAGGGGATGCTGGCAGTACAGCCTTTCTGGAAAGTCTTCCAGCAGAGGATTAGGAACTATGGATGGTATTTCCATAAGCCCTTGTTTTTGGCCTGACTATGACTCCCAGAGAAGCTGATGGTAAATCTGCCATTGTATCCAAGAGGAACAGACTTTAGACAGCACTGAGCAAACTGAAGATCCCAGCCTTTGACTCAGGAGTGTAAATATTTTGCCTTTACAAGCAGAGATTAGTAAATTCAGGGATGTTATTCAAAACTCAGTTTGGTAGCTGCTTCACTGGGCAGGGTCCATACACACTGAGCATACTTATCTCCCACGGTTTTAAAAACTGCTTCATGGCGTTAAGGAACAAGGACTCAAATCACAAAGGCAGCTGCAGTCAGTGTCGTGGCGGGTAATCTCAGCACAAAGGAGACAAATGCTTCGCAGACATCTTATTCCCTTTGCACCCCTTCTGATGCTTCCCACCCCCAGGAAGGGTCCATGGCTGTAGGGATGGGTGCTAGGAAATACCAAGGCTGCTGCTGGCACAGGTGCTCGGTGCTGCAGCAAAGCTGGTAGCATTGGTCTCTCCTGTTGCTGATGAGCTGATTTTAGTGGGAAAGGAAAAGAACTGTGCGGGAAAAAAGGTAAATCTCTGTCCATGTTCGAAGCCAGAAATATTGTTGTGTGTAAAGAGAATTTAATCCACCCAGCAGAAAAGTGCCTGTCTGAAGAGGTATCCAATAAAGATGTTTAGATCTGCTAAAATGAGTTGGAGAGCAGATTTTCTGAGTTGTCTATCCAACATATGTAGCAAAGATAGGAGACGAGCAACATTTCTTACCTCTTAGCTATAGCTGAAGCCAGAGTGGTCACAAAAAACTTAGATATCCACAGACAATATTATCCACAAAATGCCTCATGCACTCAGTGTTTGAGGAAGAAATGGGATTTCAGGCTGACATTTCAGGTAGTCAGGAGAATGTACTTGTGCTTTCCTGAAGCACTTCATTTGAGGAAAGCAGTCTGCAGATCCATATCAGCCTTCATCTGTGTACTCTGCCTTGGCTAGGACGCTCTTCAGCCTTATTACTGAGGGTTGGAATTTGGTAATTAATTGAAGAATTTTAAAAAAATAAAATCTTGATCTTGAAGAATTTTTTATTATTATTTTTTATTTTGGGAGTTATCAAGATTCTTCATCTGGCTTAAAATTGCAGTAATGGAACTTGTCAGAGAATTCAATTCAGAGAAAGTCCCTGACTTAAAATTCTTGTGCCTGGAGGCTTTGCCTATACCTGATGAACAGAAGTGGTCAGCTGGCACAGCAATGTAAGGTGCAGAACACTGTTACAAAGCTTTGGTGTAAAACTTTGTGGGGGAAGAGCAAGAAGTATTTATATAACAGCAGTTTTATTACTTGGAGCTTTTCCCAAACAAGCTGGTAACATCATGGCTAGCAGAATTGACGTTTCATGGAATTGACATTTTACTTAAATATTTTGCTGCAAGATCTGACCCTACAGTTACATTTAACCTGCCCAGAGTATTAGCTGAAGAGCAGCCTTTCATGTCACACACTAGATTAAATCCTGCTCAGTGACTTCTCTGAGTGTCCAAGACAGCATTAAGAAGTCCATCCATCTCTGTATTTTGGTCTGACAGACACTTGCCTCAATGACTTTTTGCAACAGAAAACTTTTGTTGTGAAAAACCCAAGCCAAAGATTCAGAGCAAAGTCTTAAGAGAAATCATCAGAAAACCCATGTGACAGAAAGGAATGGACAGTAGCAGAGATTTTCGGCCTTTCTACCTTCTGTACAGTTTTGGAGAGCAGTGGAAAAGTGGCAAGGCACTAATTTGAGCAACAGCCTGTGCTTATTTATTCTCATTCATCTCAAATCTTGACAGATGTAGAGAAAGTCTGACACCAGTCCACAGAAATTACTTATATGAAATAGGATAGCTCTCTAATTTAATTTGTTTTAAATGAAGCCTCAGAGATAGCCACCCTTGGCAGCAGTGCATACTGGTAGAGCATTTGAATTAGGAAACATCTCTCCGCCCAAAAGCTGATATGTCTGAGCTAGACTGGGCTGTTCTTGTTCCTCTTAGTTTGCTTATGCCTGCCCCATCAGGCCTGCTGACACTAACAGCCCAAGAGAGTCTGTCACCGTCAGACATGATTCAGAATCTTCACAAATCACTGCTTTGGCTGCTGGAGCCATAGTTCACGGATTCATGAAGTCTTCCACTTATTCCCGAGATAAACACTGGATTTCAAACTGGGATTTGAAACGGTAACTGCAGCTGGCATCAATACCACAGACAAGGAAACCTCTCCCAGTGTGCTGGCAGTGAGAAAGTAGAATAGATGACAGGAATTACTGCCCTGCCCTCATGGGTACGTGAGATCAGAATCCACCAGAGGTTTCCATGGAAAACTGGATTTGTTTTTCAGTGCAACCACTTGTTTGCCTGTATGGTCATTGCAGTCTTCTGTCAACTTTCTGCTGAGGTGACACTTCTCATGCAATCCTGTTTGTTTTCACTTCCTTGGCTCCATCTGCCTGCATTTACAATGAGTTCAGGATCCTCTAGAAACAAGTATCCTGGTGCTTGTTCCAGCAGTGCTTTGAGTCAAAAACCTTGATTAAAACCCACAATAACTGTCTGATGAATTCCTCTTTCTGAAAGCCGATATTAATGCTACCATGATGCAGAAAGAGAACTTGCCAGATCAAACAGTAATGATCAGACAAATGATCAGACATCAGGCAATGGGGAAAGCCACCCTCCAGATACAGCGTGGAAGAACCATGTAAGGGGAATGTGAAAACCAGCCTCCTTTGGGAACAGAGTCAGACATGGAGCTCTGCTCTGTTGGTCCTACCGACACGGCTGGAAATTGGACAGAAGAAGGATTGTACTGCCATGACCCAAAGCAGACGAAAAGGGATTTCATTCACACCCTGGTATTTCCATGCTCTGGCTTAAAATTGCAATGTCTCAGCACAAGAATGACAAAGTGGTGTTACATAACTCCACGGCGTAAACTTTCTGGACAACATCCAATGACATTCTTCTGAATAAAATTACAAGTAGCCATTTTCCTCCAAGCTGGGAAAAAGCTTTGCCCCAGTCCTTGGGTATGACACAGGGCAGAGGTGAGGTGTTGGGACCAAGCTCTTTGTCTTACATCTCTCCCTGCCCTTGGCCTGGTCACCGCCAGTTGAGTGGTGCCTTATCTTCATGCTGCTCAAGGACTCCAGACATTTCCATAGGGTTTGTGCTCCTGCCAATACTATAACTTGATTTTTTTCTGATGTCTGATTAATCTGAGCTTTTTTTCTATGACTTTCTGCCCCTGAAAGAATTCCCTCTCTGTGCCAGCACTAGTGCCTGGCCAGAGGCACTGGTGATGGCTGGCCATCTCCTGTCTTCTTCACTGTGCTGTCACCCTGTGTGCCAATAGCAATATCTTTCCTTCTGGATGGATGACACCCCTGAGATTTGTTCCCATCAGCCCCCATCAGAAGGGAGAGACTGAAATTCTTCCCAAAGCAGTTCTAGTGGCTACTTGTGTCCCTCACCTCCAAGACAATGAGCTTGTTCTTCCTTCCCAACTCATATGGACCCTCCTCAAGAAAGGACCTGGAGTATCTCTGGGGGTTTGGGCATGCAGGGAAAGGATGGGAGGGGATAGGAAAGCTGGGATGGGATGGTGGGGTTTGCCTCGGGAGAAATTTCTTGGGTTTTTTTTCTCCTTTTTTCCACCCAGAAAAAGAAAATCCATGCACCCCAGCAAATTCTGTGCTATGGGACCCAGTCCAGCAGGCCAGTTTGTCTTGCCTACAATAAGGAGAGCGTCAAGAGATTTAGAATCAATGAATCATAAAATCATAGAATGGTTTGCATTGGAAAGGACCATAAAGATCATCTAGTTCCATCCCCCCTGCCATGGGCAGGGACACCTATATATAAAGATACTTCTTTTTCTCTTTGACCAATAGCCCCATTTCCCTGTGAAACTTTTAGGCAGAGGAGCCAGTCACAGTGTACACATAGGTGACAAAAGCTCTGTTGAACAATCACCTCAAAATCTAAGCGCTGCTCTGGCACATATGTTGTGTTTGGTAAAACCTTGAGTTTAGACATTTGTGGCATCTTGAAGTTTTGTGAATGGAAATCCTGGCCAAGCCACCTAACACCCACCTGGGGTTTGTATGATGGCTATGGGATTTGCCTCCAGGCTTTATCAGCGGTTTGCTTGGGAGGTGCAGTATCATGCAGGTAAATATTTTTCTTTTACTTTTGGGAGGCTGCAGAGAACAGGGGAACCTGGTCCTACCTCCAGACTCACCAGAGGCTGCTGCAACCGCTGGCTCTTTGGCACAGCAAAGGCACTGCGGCGTTACTGTTGTTTTAGAGAAATAATGGCTACAAACTCTGTTGGTCAATAGGCAGCAATGAGAAAGCAAAGTTTGGGTTTTAATAAAACCCAAGTTTGTCAAATCTGAGATGGAAGTGCAGATGTGCCTAAATTCCCCATAGCTCCCTCACTCTAAATGGTGTATAAGTTATGGGGCCTTCAGCCTGATGGAAAAGCAAGGGGGAAAGTCCTCCCTGACCAAAATTCTTTCCCTGAAACATGTTTACCTTTTCTCTCGTCTGATGATCACAGCATCTCCCTCCCCGATGCCGCTGTCACTGTGACACGTGCCCGCACAGATTATGCTGCTGAGATGTGTGTGGCGTTGACTTTAAAGCACCGAGCAAGTGCATGTGTAACCAAGGGGGGTGAGTGAGTCGGAGTCAGCCTTGGCATCACTTTCCTCACTGGCCTGGCCTGGGTGCCCAGACAAGGTTTTTATTCTCAGTTCTTCCTCATATGATAGACCTCCTCTAGCTTAGTTTTTTTTTTTTTTTAACCTCCTTTGACATTTAGGGCTGGTCTATACTGGGGATTTAATTCAAATTATTTGAGGATGTGAATTTAGAGAGGAATAATCATTCTTGATTAACTCCCCATGTGGACAGTCCTGTTCCAAAATAAAACTGCTTTATTTCAAATGGATTTAATTGACTCCGAGAAAATCAATAGGTTGTTTTCTCAAGAAAAAAGGGATAGATACAAAATAAAGAATACTTTTTTCCTCTTCAATTTGTTGAAAAATACAAGGACTTTTGAATGTTATGCAAGTTTTAACTGAAAATTGCCGTATGTTATTATGTATAATTTGCACCTCTGATAAACTGCATGCTGGTAAAATTATTGTTCCATGAAAATAATTACACAGCAGCCAACATAATTAGACAAGCAGCGCAAAATCAGAGGCAGAAATGTAGAATGAGACTGTGGTTGGGAGGGCTGTTTATAGGGAGGTTGCTCTGAGGTGTATGTTATTCTGTCCACACACTCACATACAGCCTGATTTGCTGAAACCAAAACTGATTACAGGATGTAACAAGCTTTACAAAACTTGATGAAAAAACAAGCTTCTTAGCTTTAGGATGAATTTTCTGTTAAAAAATAAAAAAAGGCAAGAAAAAAAGATAGATCCCAGAATAATCAATATTCTGCTGGGAAAAATCTGAGATTGTGGTGTCAAAAGATGTTCAGCAAACCCAGTGGTGGAGGCACTGAAGCTGCTGAGGTCTGTGGTACCCAGAAGGGAGAGCTGGTGAGGCAGGGCTCTGGCTGCCAAGTGTCACAGGTGAGCTCAGGCACTGATCTTGTATCATCCACATCATTGAACTGATCTCACCCCAAATACCACTACTTTAGTGTGTTTTATGGGGACAGCGCAGCATTCGGTGAGCAATTTAGAGTGCAGAATATTTAGTATGAATCCAGACACAACTCATGTCATACCTTAGATAACAGGGCAGGGAGCTGGTCCTTGCCCTGTTGGTTACTAGGACAGACCTGCCCTTAAAACCTCCTCTTTCTAAATATGTGCTCTGTCTAGGTGGCAATCCAGCTTTGCACAGGAATGTCCTCCTGGAACTAAAAAATCTTTCCCTTATGAAACTGTCATCAGAGCTGGTCCATGAGATTCTCCCAAAAAACTGTCATCATCAGCAAATCAGCATTTTCTGAATTAAAGCAAGAGAAAGAAAAACAACAAAAAAAGCGCTACCCAAAATATTCAAAACTCTTGAGCGAATCAGTTTATGGGAAATCTTGTTCTGGGGCTTCCCAGATAGCAGGAGCTACAACTCCTGGCCAACGGGAACACACAAAACACAGACTTTTCTGAGCTTCCTTTTTTTTTTTTTTGACTCAGCAACAGTTTGCAGTGAAGCAGTGAGAGCCCCTGGACCTCAGCCCTGATTTTGAGAACACCCTGGAGCTTGCTGGGATTGTGATAATACAGAGGTCTACAGAACAGCTCATGTGCATAAAAATATGCAGAGTTCTGCAGAAACAGAGCCTAGAATTGAAACTTGGGCAATCATACCAAGAGAAGTGGGGATCTTAAGGCTTCCAGAGAAGACTTTTTCTTTGCTCTTCTGGCATTGTTCTCAATATTTGGTTTCACTGACCCTTCTTCTTTGCCAAGATGGAAGAGCAATCAATAGGCAGTAAAATAGCCAGTCTTTCCAGCTGAGAAAAGAAATCCGATATCCACATTTATCCATTTTCTATGTTCACTCCAAGGTACATTATAAACCCCTACCCATTCATACCAAGCCAAACCTTTCCTGTCTTATTTATCCTAGTAAAATGCATCCTTGTCATTGTCCAGCCCATCAGCCCCAAACAGATCATGGTCAGTTCTGCTTCACTGCATATCTCACCATCCTTGTCACCAGGTTCAGAATGAGCAGGAGCAACTGCATTACTCCTCTAGCCTACACACCCCCAGCTTGCGGTGGGAGGGAAGGCAGTGGGTGTGCAGACCTTACTGTGGGATGGAAATTGGATGGGGTAGATGCAAACATCTGAACTCAGGAGCTCAGGAAGGGTCTCCAGTGCCACACTTCAGATATGGCACTAGTAACTTTGGGGACTTTCAGTAGAGGCTGGGCTTTCTGGAGCCTGAGCCACTCTGAAAATAGGACTTGAGGATGCTTTTGTAAATTTTAGTCATGGTGAATTTATACTAAAGTCTAAATCCACAGTTAATTACAATGAAGTATAAATGGTTCTGAAAGATTAGGGATGAGCTTTTGAAGGAGGCCTCTGAATTTTAAGTAATCAATTCTCATTGAAAAGGTTTGGGCATCTAAGTCCCTTCCTCACTTTTGAAGACCTAAACCAAGGTCTAAAACTCATTTTGTTAACAAACTAGCCAATATTTATTTCCTGGGAAAGCAGTGTTCCAATATCCTAAAATTAAGAAAATAGAGAGCTACATTTTTTTGTTTTATTCTCCCAGGCAAACACTGAACCGATATAGAAATTGTGAAAAATAAACTACGGCAATTTAGATATTTAGTTTTCAAATCAGTTGACAGGCATAGCAAGGAAATGTTTTTACCTCTGAAGAAATAAATGTAATAAAATACTGTTTAAATAATGTTTAAGAGATGTGATGAAAGACAGGTTCACGAACCCTCTGTTATGTTAACAATTAGCAGTGCAGGACATGGATTTTGTTTAAGAAATGTGTACTGCTAATGCTGGGGTCAACATATGAATAAACAAGAATGGCAGTATGTACTAGAGTCAGGCTGTATTAATGTATGTTTTGTTATATGCATTGCTTTAATCGTACCGAGATCTGCTGCAGTCAGATCCTGTGTGTCCATGTGTCCACAGGCAGGTATGGGCAGTCATTCATGCTCTTGCCCACACCGAGACATCATGGGAGTTGGAATACATGATCCAAGGTCCTGTCAAGCCCAAACCAGTCTATAATTTGTGTGCTGAAATGAATTTCTTGTGTGAGGAAGTGGACACATATCAACCCAGTACTAAAGTCTGATGCTGACCCACACTGTTAGAGGAAGCAAAGTCCATGGGCTGGGGCACTGGCCTGAGACCACCTCAGCAGCTTGTACTGCTACAGACTAACCATGCAATGCCAGCCAAGCCCCTGTGCTCTCCTCTCACATTCTCTTAGCTGTTAATCTTATTTAACATAAGCCGGTCTCTTGCTGATGGCCACAATGGTACTCCGAAAGTGGAAATTCTCACTGACAGTAAAGATAAACTTCTTGGAGCTGGACCTCAGAAGACTCAGACCTCTTGGACGGCTTCCAACACTTCTACCAGCTGTGGCCTCTTTCCAGACATATCCTTGGATAGCTTGCTCCTCAGTCCTTCTCAGTGGTAGTTTGGGAATAGACATGTAAAGCCAGGCCTGAGAAGCACCATCATGAGAAAGCTGCTGCCATTTGCAAAGAAGCAGCTTTCACCTTCATTACACTTTAAATACTCTCTTAAGCCTTTTAATTTACAGACAATAAATCATCTGAGTCAACAACAATCCTCTGAAATATTTGCTGAATGACCTAGCTCACCAAACATTTCCAGGGTTTTTTCTGTTTACATGTATCTAGCATGACCTCTATTTTTCATGCTGCACAACACACAGAGTAAGCCAAGCTCTGCTCCTGGATGTTGGCAATGTGATGGCTTGTCCCAGCAAAATGTTGGCCACCCTCAGTTCACACCACAGGTAATGGAATTTGAGGGTAACCAGCACCCACAGGGAGCTCATGGATGTCAATGGACACTACGTGGACCTCCAGTGCAACACCTGACTAGATAAGTCTGTCCCTAGTCAGAGTGTGTATTCTCTCTCTTTCATTCTTCCTTTTTCTTTCTCTGTCTTAATAATGCGTGTAGCTCTGATTTATTTTTTATCAAGATTAACAATGGAACAATACCGCTTCAAATATTAAAAAGGCAAAGAAATGTAGGTACTGAAAAGGAAGGAAAATACCTCAATTTCAAGCCTAAAGATTACTTTGGGTCCCAGAGGAAGCAGAAGCAATTTAGTGGCTGATACCCTTAGCAAGAAAAAAGGTTGTAAGATTAAGACCAACTGCTGTTTGGATAAGTGGTTGGTAATTGCACATATCAGCAATTATGTGCTGTCATATCATTTTTCTGCTACCTTACTCCTCTCTTGTGTCCCGTCAGGGTTTACTTGGAATGACCCTACATCTATGGTCCTCTTTGGATTCACCTTCTTAATGTCATACAACAGTGCCTCGCAAGTTGAAAGAAAAAAGAAGTCATTATTACAGGAGGTGCTTGTGGAGGTGCTCCTCTTCACAGATGTAGCTAGAGGCTACTGCTGTAATAACCAAGCTTCCAGGGAGAGAAAGAAAAAAAGGCCTCCTGAACCTGCAAAACCCCTCTTTGTCCTCCAGTCTCACAGCGGGAGAAGGATGTGTGTGGGGGGAGAGTTTTAGTGGGGAGAGGTTTGGGCGGGGTAGGAGAGGATTGTCTCCTTGCATGGTTCAGGGATGCTGTCCCGCCCTGGATGGTGCAGCACCTGGCTCCAGGTCACACTGTGGGTACTCAACAGGAGCTGAGTATGCTGAATCTTCCCTGATCAGGGCAGTACAGGTTATACTGAACCCTCCCCAAATGAAAAGGGGAAGTTTTGGTTCCCTACATATAGGCTGCTTATAACTCCTGCCCCATCAGGGGACATTTTGAGGGGTAACAGTGGCCCGCCCTTGAGCTGAACAGTGGGGTTCATTTCTGTGGCTTGTCAGAGGCTTTGCATCACTCAGAAAGGCAAGTGCCACGAGAAACACCTTTTTCCTCACAAAGGTAACTGATTCCACAGCAAAGTGTCAAAAGATAACAAAGTCTGTTCCAGCTAAACTCATCTGTTCATTGCCTGAGGGAAGCCTCCAGCTTATATGGCACTGGGTGCTCCCATGGAGCAGAAAATATTTAGCTCACTAATCAGATCCAGGAAGGAGGTGTAGCTGCCTGCAATGTGCCTACGATACACCTAGAGAGGACAGTCACAGCTGGCTTTCAGGTGTCCCAGTGCTGACCTGCAGTGATGCCTCTGAGGTCAGTGACTTTGCAGGAATGCAAAGGAGAGCAGCATTTTACATGGGCATCCCACCACACAAGTATAGTCCTGTCTCTTCAAGGGCCACCAAGATGAGAAGCCCTGGGAAAGACCAAAGCCTCGGTGTCAGGCTGTGGGAGATGCCAAAATGCAGCTGAACTCAGGAGTCTTAGCAGTGATAGTGAGGTGTAACCTCACAGCTCCTGGAAGAGCTAATACCCTTTGAAAAGCAGATAAAAGATTCATCAGTACAGATGAAGATATGAGAGCTTGGGCTTAGACAGCCCGTAGTTCCTGCCAAGAAATTGTGTGGAAGGTAGAAACGAATTTAAAAGGTTGAGTGGGGGCCAGCAAGTCAATAACTGAATAATCCCACCCAGATAGGAAACCAAAGCATAAACAAGAGTCTCCACGTACTGACAAGTTAGCACTGGTTGCACTCTGGAAAGGATCCTAAAATAACAGAGATTCCTGGAGACAGAATAAACACATCTCTCAGTTGTCATCCTGAGCAGAGGGTAATTGCCTAGATGTCTGATTGACTCGCTGCTAGAACTAAATATGTACTTCTCTGACATGCTGTCACCTCCTTCACTGTGTGTCTGAGATTTTTCAGTAAAGCACATCAGGACTCAAAGCAAACGTCCACAAGGAAAGACGCATCTCAACCTTGAACTTTAATTGCTGGCAAAGGGCTGAAAATGTATTTAAAAAGAAGTAAAATTACAGCATTCCTGAGAGTGACATTTAATCTCAAAATTCCCTAGGGCCTTGTGCACATAAGACCCAGCCCCACAGCAGAGGAACAAGACTGGGAGTTGGCATGTGGCTTCCTGAGCTCCCCAGTCACACCACAACACGGTCCTCAGCTTCCCATCTGATCCCCATTCCTTTCCATGGGTTTTCTTCAGGATTTCCTTCAGCATGTCTCTTCCCAGATTGCACTGCTGGAAGAGACAGAGCAGCAGAGTTCCCAGTTTAATCCTCCTTCTAGTTCTAGCAGTTCTTTTACCCCAAAACTGAGTGTTTGATGCCTTCTCAAAGACACTAAAGGTTCTTGGTTAGTAATTCCTACCAAGTGCTGAGCAGTCCTGTCTACCTTGCTCATGCTTTGATCCCTTTCCACCTCAGAGCTAGTCTCAGTTTCAGCAATGTTAAACTTTTATTTACATAAATAAAAGAGACCTACACTGACACCATAACACTGGAACATTAATACGAATTTTCAATAAGTGTTGGAAGTTGCAGGGGGCTGGACAACTGTCAGCATAATACTGATTTTCAACAGTAAAGTGACCTGGCCAAACCCTAGGCTGGCAAGGTTCCTGGGAAGGATGATGTGCTGGTTTAGAGTTCAATTCATAATGGATGTAAAAAATACTATACTAAATGCAATACAGTGTGAATTCATGAAGGTAATTGTTTGCTAACTTGATATATAACATGTAGGAGACTTCTATAAAACAATTTAATCCATACTCTGACAGCTTTGGTACTGAATTCCATCAAAATTAACCTGGCATATCATATGTGAAAGGAAAATGTTTACACAACAGGTCTTTAAAGGTAACTATCAAGTAATTGCAGGTAATTCTGAAAGAGTCCTGGTTATAAGTCCTTCGTCTTTCATTCTATGCATTTGGAGAAAAAAAAAATCAGATTATCATCAGAAGGCATTTGAGGTGTGATTGGATGGGGCACTGAGCAACCTGATCTAGTGGGTGGCATCCCTGTCCACAGCAGGGGAATTGGAACCAGATAACCTTTAAGGTGCCTTCCAACCCAAACTATTCTATGATCAACAGCAAAAGGATAACCATGGATGTGATCTGCATCATCTGGTCAGCTGCATATGGACAATCAGTGTGGCTGGACATGAAGTAACTCCTCACCAAATGAGGGATGTGGGCGAGGTTCCATTCAGGCTGCACTGGAACTAGGCAAAAGTGAGCGTGCAAAATGGATAATGTAAAACCTGGGCAAAATCTGCAAGTGGCAGATGGGAGAAAGGAGGTTACATCACATCACAACACGGGTCTGCTACACTCCCTGCTTCAAAACTGCCT
This sequence comes from Dendrocincla tyrannina, assembly GCA_035047865.1. Taxonomy (NCBI): domain Eukaryota; kingdom Metazoa; phylum Chordata; class Aves; order Passeriformes; family Dendrocolaptidae; genus Dendrocincla; species Dendrocincla tyrannina. The sequence goes on from JAWWMP010000081.1 coordinate 7,295,484, forward strand.
CCAGGAGGGCAGTCCAACGCTACCATCAGGTCATGGAGCCAGAGAGGCTCTGAGAAGCCCTGCAAAGAAGGCAGGAATCATGGCATGAGGTAGATGGAAGGACAACTTCTTTCTCCCCCCTAAAAGAGCAACACTGGAGGCACAGGAGGGATCAGGCACGTGGCAACGCAGAGGCAACCATGCACCTCAGATCTGGGTTGGTGGGCCAAGAACAAAACTAACTCCTCTATCTCTCTGTATTTGAGAATTCACCTTGGAGTGAGCTGAATTCCAGGTCAGAGTGAGGTTGTGAAAGTGGTTTACAAACCTGTTCCCTCCCCTCACCTCCAGTCTGTGCAGGAAAGAGGTGTTTTCTAACAGAAACTCCAATGGAGCTCTCACTTTGTGAACACTGCAAATATATATATATGAAGCAACTTGTCTAATATACATTCAAGATAAAAGCTTGAGATGTCAGAGAATTTTATCTGAAAGAAAAAGCATTCATGCACAAGAGGATAACTTCAAACCAATCTACCCGTCTATTCAACTCCGAGCTTTAGGTAGACAGAGAAATCAAGCAGAAGCTAAAGCAGGCGGACACACGTAAAATGAATTCTGCAGGCAGAACAGGACATTCCCACAAGTACTGCAAAACTGAACTTTGGAGGGAAAAGTAGCAATTACCCAGCCTGTGCCTCCTGGCCTCACATCCACAGCCCTGGGAGTGAAAGGATGCACTCAGCTGAGACAGGTAAATGTGCCCCAGGGGACTGGGATGGCACACACCTCCAGTGCAGCCAGCTTCTTTTCTACCCAGGATGACCAACTCATCTTTCTCTTTTCTTTTAATTTAGGAATAATATCACAAGAATCCGGGGAAAATGGGGTTAGGAAAGTGTGCAGAACAGACATGAGTCCAGCCCAAGCAGAAGACAAGGTGCTCTGTCGGTGTTCCTGTGGTCTGATTTCATACCAGCGATGGCTGGAAATAAGCCCAGTGATTTAAAACCAGTATAAATGAGTCCTGGCTTGGGTTCACTTTGCAATAAATTCTCTTTCTCTCCAAAATGACATTTGTCATCAAGAATCTTCTCTCACAGTGACTGCAAAGCCAGAAGGCTCTCTCCATTCATTTATATATTAAAACTCAATAGATGATGAAGGAGGAGCAATTAGTGGAGACAGGAATAGTAGTTCTCCTAGCTGTTTTTTATTAATTTTCTTTTTTCTCATTGAAGTCTACGCTCAGCAGAAAGCTGATTGTTTGTATACAGCACATTACGTGACTTAATACTGTCAAAATGAATGAGGAAATGCAACACACAGGAAACGTATGACACTTAATAAGCAGAGAGACCCATCTTTTCAGCTGGCCTGTGTCTGCCACTCTGTCAGAGGAGGAGTTTGTCCAAAAAGCCAAGCTCTGAGCAATACCTTGAGGAAGTGCTCAGGTGGAGGATGCTTCTCCCCTGCCCTGGGCAAACACAAGTTCAGCTCTGTCCCAGCAGCAAAGTTGGCTGTTCCAGCTTTATCCTCATGATTGCTAATGGGATGGGTGCTGTCTTTCACCCAGACCTATCTGCACAGAAGATGGATCATGAAGATATTTTTAACTTTCATTTTCCCTTAAAGATCATTTGGATTTATTTTTTTCTCTCCCACGTTGTTTCACATTAACTGTATTCAGCTACAGGGAGTATCAGAAAATATTACCTTAGCTTGAGAATAGATTTACTCTCAAGTGACACCTTCCAATACTACTGATTTATACCCTTTTCCTGCATTGATCTGTTGGGAGATTTCGTCATCTATATCTGACATAAACACTGTATTACTCTGTATTGCATTATACCCTAGAAATCCACTCAAATCCCTTTGCTCCTCAAATTAAAGCAATATGCATTACAGTGTCCTGATTTCCTTCTATTCTTGCATTTGCATTTTTGTATCATGCTCTAGATTACTCATGTATATTTTGGCATAAGCATCTCCCTGTTCATTTAAGAATATTGCCTTTAATCTTCCTTATACCTTGAAGCATACAAAATCCTGGCCCCAAAGGGCACATGGAGACATTTAGTTCCCAGAGTGACTGAATTTCTGTGGAAGTTATTTAAAGCAAATGTCGTGTTGTTCAGGAGCCCAAGCCTTGTTCCAGGGCAATCCTGTGGACAGCCATAGCGTGCCTCTGGTCTCACTGCTCCACACAGCCAGTGAGGCTCGTCTGCCGCACTGCAGATCCCCACGTTTTTGAGAAGGGACTGCTCTTCCTGACACAGTGGCGCAGACTGCAGCCCTGCAGCCAAAAGGTTTTAGTTGTGTGGCTGTGCTGGGATGCCTGAACTCCTCAGCAGTTCTTAACCATGGAGTTCATTTGCTTGCAAGCAGCTTCTTCATGGCAGAAATAGAGTAGCAACTCTCAAGAAGTACCTTGAAAGTTGCAGTCCCTTACAAAGAGCAGCAAGAAACCGACAATGTCAAGGAAGATCCAGTGGTATCTGCAAGCCATGACCCATCACAGTGAGCACATGTAGCGTGGTCTGTGAGTCCAGTGTCAGCAAAAAAAATGGAATATTGACCATGGTCCTTGGAAAGGAGGACCCTTTGCATAAGGAAAAACAGAGGTTGAAGATAGTTTGACAAGAAAATCACTGTCACTTGGAGTCATATGGGAAATGTGTCTGCAGCTTCCACATCAGCACAGGAAACTTCTTTCTCCACCCATATTTAGGCAACACCCTCCTGTAGAGCCTCTTATCAGTCCAGCATTGCTTCAGTCACTCCCAGTGATGTGAAACTTTCCCTGGAGGACAGTCCAACATCATGTCCATGAGGATGGCGTGTCCTGAAATCCTCGACAAAATGACTCTCCCTGGCCTGTTCAAATACAAGGGCTAAAAGCTGCTATTACTGCTGAAAATTAACAAAGTTTTATATCCAACCAAAGCAGAAGAGATCCACCTCTGCTAATGTCCATGGGCTGAGGAACAAAAAGGACAGACAAAACGAAGGCAACAAAAACAGTTACTTTCTGCCTACAAGAGCAAGAAAAATACCATTGTATATTCATTAAGATTTGTTCAAAAGTTCAGAAAATTCCCTCCAGTAATATAATGGGTGATGACTCAATTTATTTATGTTTTTAAGGCATGAAGACTAGCTTTTATTTCCCTCAACTGTGCCTCTATTATTATTAATCTACTTATCTCCTAAAAAGATCATCTAAACTACACTTCTATAGGGAATGTGATCTTTGGCCATGTAGGGCTTTGCAATTATCCAGTTCTGAATGAACTTGTTGTTAAAACATTTTTTAAGTCTAATGAAAACATTAGATCAATTCCTCGCAGTGATAGTTGTCATTAAATCAATAGTGTGTGTAAGTCCATTATACTGATATTTGACATGAACTGCCGAAGGTCTGCTAACAATGAAACCATACTGAAGCATGTCCTCTGCTAAGCATATTTTATACAAGATAAAAATCTGTTAAGTCTACAGTAACTGAAACTTTTCTTCTTTAACTAAAATAAACAGATATGTGAAATGTTGCTGTAACTCACACTAGGACCACCATGATCACACAGGTTTTGTTGCTGGTCCTTTTATCATACCTTTATCACAGCTGTGCTCTCAAATCAGTCAGAAAAGCTTTTTTTTTGTTTGTTTATCTGTGTGGCTTACAAAGCACAGGCATAGATTTTGTATGAAGCTCTGCTGAGCATGGAGGGCCTGATCCTACCCCCTCCAAAAGCAACAGCACTGTCACCAACTTCAGTGAAAGTCAGACTGCTCCTCAAGTCCCTGGGAAAGGGTCTTGAGGAACAGTCTTCTGACTGTGGGTTTTCCCAAGGAGGAATAGCATTTTTGCATTGCAGTGGAGCAGCTTGCAGGGGCAAGAAACACAACCAGACCCATTTCCCCCTGGGAAGGAGCAGTTTCTTAGTATATGCTGTTATATTGCAAAAGGGAAAGACAACAGAAAGATCTCTGGCTCTGTGCTCTTTAAACATTTTTCCAGTGGCCTACAAACTCAGTTTCTACTCCTACCACGGGTGCTTCAGAAATGGCAGTGCTGTGATGTCTGATGTAATATGTTATGGGACTCTTAACCATGAGAGAAATATAAAACTTGAGAAAATGGCTAGCTGATGGAAAGGCTGAAGATTGCTCATCATATTGCTCTTGAGATTTATAAACCTAATAATATTTCAGTAGTAATAGGTAACATTTGCTCACAGGCAAAGGAGCTGTGAGTACACAAGTGTAAAGGGAAATAATCGTCAGTGGCAGACATCGACAATTTTCTGGCTGAAAAGTGAAAATTCAAACAAATTAATTTCAAATACGTTAAAGATTTACTATGAAGTGGGCAGAGGACTGCTTAATCAATGTTTGGAAATTTGATCCTTAGAAAAGGCATTTTCTCTCAAAAAAACAAAATCATCGATCTGGGAAAAAGAAGCCCAACAACAAAACAAACATCTGAAACATTCTCTGAGGCTTCGGTTTCTGTAATTTTTGCAGCGGAAAATCCCAACCGGTGCCGAAGTGGAGCGAGCCTCGAGCAGAGATGGGTCCTGCCCTGCCCTGCCCTGTGCGATGGCTCCCACTAATGGCAGCAAGGGAAAGCTCGGTCGCTCCCAGCAGAGCAGAGACAAAAAAACCCCTCTGCAAAATGTTCTTCAACATTTTTTTAGTGTTTGGTTTTAAAATTCTAAAAATACAGTTACCAACTAGATTTTCATCAGTTTTTTCCATACTCAGAATATGAGTGTGACCGAGAGCATTAATCTCCTTGAATGGGTTTTATCTCGCCATCAGACATCTGCAATGTAGACTTCTGGAGATACATCCTCATTGTAACGAGGGGAGCAAGATCCAGAATGTGACACCCATTGATGGTCTGACCTGCTTCAGACATAGGATGGATTTCCCTACCACCTTCTGCCTTGACTATATGTGGAGCAGGGGTGACTGGTCCAGAGATGTGATGGAGATTTCACCAGCGTGACAGACACACAGGAGATGCCACACAGAAAATACATCCTTGTGCCCAGCTGGAGAGAATGACAGTGGTTAAAATGAGGACATTACTTAGGATTTCCTTTTAGGGAGACTGAATTGTGTGATCGAGCTATGTGATGAGGGTTCTTGCTTTTAGCTGAGGATAGTTTCAACCCCCTTAGCATGGGATCTTGGGATTTTGGTTGAGTCTGTGCTCCAGTCCTGTTACAAAAAAGGAAACTCCAAAAACTTCAGGTGATGACTGGTAACCATGGAAGGCGGTGGAGAAGTATGTTTTACATTTCAATTTTTGGCATAACAGAGATTATCAAAACAGCTGAGTAATTTTTTTGTTGGTAACACTGCAGAGATATCTCCCTGCAATCAGACACAGAGACCAGGTGCAGACTGACTGTCCTTGGGTTCCATTTCTAAGTCTCAGATACATTTTTTAAGGTCTCTGACTCAAGGAATAAACATGAGAGGATTACAGCTAATCAGATAAGTATGTCTTTATTTAACTGTAACACCAAAAATTAAGTTTGCAGTATGTTCTTAAGAGATAGAGTCTTCAATCTAATTCAAAGATTTTTTGAAAAGATTTTTTTCCTTTTAATTAAATTGTGTTGATTTTATTTGACATTTGATTTCAAGTGAGCCGCCAATGTCTCTCCTTCACTGTCTGCCTCAAATCCGTGTGTAACATGTCACATTCAAAAGGCCACGCTATTTCTCCTGAAGGTTGCTCTATTTTAGGTTCACTGTGAGCAACACAGATCAGCCCAGGTACAGATCAGACACCTGAGCATTTCCCACTGAAGAGCCAGATTTCTGAGCAGGGGAGCAGAGCATTGTGCAGGTAGCACAGTATGCATTTGGCATATGTACATGCAGGGATACACAACACAGCAAACACCCTGCAAATAACCAGGAAAATGTTTTGAATAGCTTGCTCCTCTGCACTGGTCCATAGTGGGGCCAGACCAGCACCCAAAAGCCAATAGTGGGAGGTTTAAGTGAAGTAATATTGCTCCTCTTCAGCAGCCTGTCCAAAATGAATGTATTTTGTATTTCAGCTCCGTGGATGAAGCCTTAGCCTTAGGTCTTAGCTTGGGTCAGTCCTCTGGTGTGGCCCCATCACATGCCCACCATGGTGGCACGGTGCTGGAGGTAGGAAGGGCAGAGCTTCCACTCTTGATGGCAGCGTTCCTTGCAGAACCACAGTGGTGACCTCATCATGTTCAAAACCACACATAACTGCAGAGCCCAAGAAGGAACTTACAGAGATACTCTATAAGAAGCAAAAGGAAGATTAGGGAAAATGTGGGTCCGCTGCTGAATCAAATGGGTGTCGTGGTAATGGAAGACACAGAGAAGGTGGAATTTCTGAATGCCTTTTTGCCTCAGTCTTTGCTGCTGATGTTGTCCCTCAGGAGTCACAGACCTCGGAGGTAAGAGAAGAAGGCTAGAGAAAGGAAGACTTGCCCTTGGTCATAGAGGGTTGGGCTAGAAATTGGCTAGACAGACTTAAGACACATAAATCCATTGGCCCAGATGGAATGCATCCACTGAGAGAGAGAGAGAGATGGCAGATGTTGTTGCTAAGCCACTCTCCATCATCTTTGAAAAATCATGGAGAGTAGGAGAGGTGCCCACTGATTGGAGGAAGGCCAATGTTACTCCTGTCTTTAAAAAGGGCAAGAAGAAGTACACAAGAAACTACCGGCCAGTCAGCCACACTTCCATCCCTGGGAGGTGACAGAACAGATAATTCTGGAGGTCATCACCAAGCATGCAGAAGAAAAGAAGCTCATCAGGAGTAGTCTGGATTCACCAAGGGGAAAGAAATTGTATTTCAACAATCTGATGGCTTTCTATGATGATATGAGAGGATGGGTCAATGAGAGAAGAGCAGTGGATGTTGTCTACCTTGGATTTAGCAAAGATTTTGACACTGTCTCCTATAGCATCCTCATAGGCAAGCTCAGGAAATGTGGGTTATGTGAATGAACAGTGACATGGAGCAAGAAGTGGCTGAATGGCAGGACTCAGAGGATGGTGATCAGTGGAGCAGAATCCAACTGGAGGCCTGTAGTTGTTGGTATTCCCCAGGGATCAATACTAGGTCCAGTCTTATCCAACTTGTTTATCAGTGACCAGGGGAAAGGGATAGAATGTACCCTCAACAAGTTTGCTGATGATACAAAACTGAGGGGAGTGGCTGATACACCTGAAGGTTGTGCTGTCATTCAGTGGGGCCTTGATAGGCTGGAAAGTCTGGCAGAGACAAACCTAGTGAGGTTCAACAAGGGCCAGTGCAGGGTACTGCTCCTGGGGAAGAATAACCCCAAGTACCAGTATAGGTTGGGAGATGACCTACCAGAGAGCAGCTCTGCCGAGAAGGACCTGGGAGTCCCAGTGGATGACAAGTTGGCAGTGAGCCCACAGTGTACCCTTGTGGCCAGAAGGGCCAATGGGATGCTGAGGTGAATCAGGAAGCATGTGGCCAGCAGGTTGAGGGAGGTGAACTTCCCCTACTATGCATCCCTAGTGAGGGCACATCTGGAGAGCTGTGTCCAGTTCTGGGATCCTCTGTATGAAGAGTACAAGGAGGAGACACTGGAGAAGATCCAGCAGAGACCACAAAGATGATTAGGGGTCTGGAGCACCTATCTTGTGAGGAGAAACTGTGGGAACTGGGCCTATTTAGTCTAGAGAAGAAAAGATGGTAAGAGGATCTCATTAATGCACATAACTATCTCGAAGATGCATGCTAAGAGGATGGTGCTGGACTCTTTTCACTGATACTCAGTGACAGGATGAGGAGCAATGGCCATAAACTAAACCACAGGAAGTTCCACCTTAGCATGAGGAAGAACTTTTTAATATCGAGGATGGCAGAGCACTAGAACAGCTGCCCAGGGAGGTCATGGAGTCTCCCTCTCTGGAGACATTCAAAACCCACCTGGACGCATTCCTGTGTCACCTGCTCTAGATGACACTGCCCTTGCAGATAGGTTGGACTGGATGATTTCCAGAGGCCCCTTCCAACCCTAACTATTCCTTGATTTTGTGATATGTTAAGGCAGGGTGTAAGTTTATCAGAATGGGATCTGATGTACCAAACCATAAGAGAGGCAAAAAGAGTATGCTGTGCTACACAGAAGTAATCACATAAATATATTAAGGTTGCAAATCAGGATCTCAGAAGTCCATAAATGCCTGCCTTAGCATCTGCCGGGAAAGAGCCATGTATCGACTCAATTCCCCTCTCATTTGTTGCTGAAACTGGAAGCTGTCCAGGAAATGAGGCAGGAAATTTGAGGAGGAGGAAGGAGACATGGTGAAGGCAGCTGAATGGCGTCCTGGGGCATTGGCTGCTATCTCTGTCCCTGCTGAAGACTTTCTCTGAGATACTGCCAAGTCATCCAAACCATACATTGAAAGCTTCGTCTTGGTAATCGTGTGGGGTTTTGTTTTCTGAATGCATAAATTAATACCCCGAGTTCTGATTCACAAAACTGCTGAGCACTCGTTGCTGTGAAAGAAAACAAGGGCACTGTCCTTTCAGCACATAAAATGCTAGAGAACATGAAGTGTTCAGAAAAATCAGGTCATTAGGCATGCAAATTGGGTCATCAAAATTACTGGATCTTTTTGACATTAATCTCTCTAGACTTCTTCCTGGGAAAACAGGGAGATCCCATACCCTACAGGAGAGTTGTGAACTAAATTAATTTAATGTTTGTTTCTCCACCAGCTCCCACTCCATCTGATGCTGATGCTATTTGCATGTTGTGTGGGCTGCTTCTTCTTCTTCCTCACTCACTGCCATCACTGAGGACACGGTTGATGTGTGGATCACCGCTATACTGGTACAAAGCGTCTCAAGCCCTGGGCAGACATGGAATTGGAGCCCTGTCCTGGCCCCTACGGACACACCAGGTACCTCAGGTGCTGATGGGTCTATCTGGGCTGCTGAGCACTATGATTTTCATTCTCCCACATTCTCAGATTTGGTCATATTTGAGCCCTGTTTCACACGCCCAGGGTATCGTGAAAGCCAGGATGACCTGCCCACAGCCCAGCTTTAGGGCAATGTTCCTCTACATAGAGCTTCCCAACAGCAAAAGCAACTTCTGAAAGCACTTGTTCCTCAAGTCTTTCTGCTCCTCTTCCATTTAGCCCAAGCCTACTCTGCCCGAAGAAAAACGCTAAAACTCCTATGCAGATGTTTTAAGTAAGCACTTCTCAGAACAAAGAGCTTATTCAGCCTGAAAAGACTACCTACAGAGAAGTGCTAACTTCCCACTTCTCCAGTCCCCAGCATCTGGGGGCCGTCTCAGTCACTGCTCAGCCTGCCGCCCCAAATCCGGCTGCCGGCAGAGGCAGCAGGGTGGGACCTCTCAAAACTGCTGTGCCTCCATCACCCACAGCTTTGTCAGGGGATTCGGGGAGAGAGGTATGGCTGCGTCTGAAGCCACAGCGATCATCAGGGAGGACTTATTTCAATATGTTGTTGAAACTATCTGATGTCAGGTTATATGTCTCAGGGGGATGTGTTTTTCGTGTAGTTTGTTATGCCATCTGTTAAGAAAGGCAGCCACTCGTCTCTCCGCTCCGTGACCACAGATGGGGAGTTTTTCCCCCTGTGTGCATTACTGTCAATATATGCCAAAGCCTTCTTAGCTGGAGCCAGGTGGAATCACCACCACGACGAGCACGCCTGGGAAGAAGGGTGCTGAACAGGTCTTCCCAAGCACCTTGGCTCACAGTGTGCAGATGAGCTGAACAAACATAGCCAGCCTACACGAGCAAGGGCAGGTCCCCAAAACCCCTATGGGCTTGCAGGGCACTGAGCAACAACTCCAATAGCAGAGATGGAGGAAGAGGTTGCACATCTCCATGAAAACATGGCATTCAGTCCCGTTGCAAAAATGACCCTCCCGTTGGCTGTCTGTGGATGGTGCTTGCCCCAAACCACCCTCTGACAACAGCACTGTGAATCTTAGATGCAGAAAAAAATCCAAAGCTTCAACCTCTGCCTCTGTGGAGATGCCAGAGCTCTCAGTGGCGGCTTGGTGTGCACTTAACTAAACCTGGTGACCCCAGTGCTCCAGACTGCGAAGGAAACCATGCTCTGCTGACTGACCGAGTCCTGCAGGGGAAAAAGCAAACACGGAGCGAGCAGCAAGTCCCCCAATGGCTGTAAGCAGCTATTGACTTAAGCATCAATAATGCTCCTTTTTTTTCCAGGAGTGATTATTGCACTTTTTAATATTGAGCTGACACTTTTCCAGTGTGACTGCGTCCATTTCTGAGCCTGCAGGCTGGAAGTTTTAAAGGGAGGCTTTAGAGACAGGGGACTGTACCTGAAAGCTTTATTGAAAATCAGAAGATTTATAGAAAACGGACTTTGGTTGGGAAGGCAAGTTTTACAGAAAGGGGATTTAATTAGGAAGGAAAGTTTTACAGAAAGAGGACTGCAAAGCCAGCCCATCCTGATCACTCTTCAGTTGCTGATCTCTTTGGAACAGGTATTTCAGGAAAGCAAAATAAAAACTGGCATTGTATTTATTTTCACTGGAAAGCAAATGGCTGTCCTGCTCTCACAGGACTGCTCCCATCACATGGGCCATAGCAGCCAGTGGCATTCCCCAGTGCAAGCAGCACTACTATCCCATGGGAAGACCCAAGTCAGCAGCAGGAGCAGCAAAGCAGCTCCTTAGGGATGAGGAAGCATTTCTGAGGTGGGCATGCCAGAAAGTGCTTCCACAAACTGAACCAAAAAAAATGTAATTTTTTACATCAGTGTTAGAAATACCTTTACTGCTTCATCCCAGCCCTGCTCCCAGCAGCCAGCACACTCATCCCGTCTTCAAACCTTTCAAAGCTCAGATCTGGATGCTGCCTTAGGATGCAGCAGTTTGGGGTACCAGCAGTTGTTTGCATCTATCACTTCTTACAAAAGCCAAGTTGGCTTCAGTGAATGCAGACCACCTCTCACCCTTACAAAGCCTCAAAGACTCTTGCTCCCTGTGCCTGCTCCAGCTAGGCTCTGTGCATTCTCAAAGGCAGGTGAGGTGGTCCCTGCTTCACATGTGCCACACTGGGGATCAGGTGGGAGCCCCAGAAACTGTGAGGGATTGGGAGAGAGCCTGAGATGCCACAGAGTGGTCTTGAGGCACCAAATGACCAACACTTGCTCATCCTGGTTTTTGCAGCCAAATGCAACTTTTGATTGGTAGTCAGTTCGTGCAGTGAGAGGAAAGACACCCTACACAAAGATTTCACCTTTGAAGTCTGTGTGGACTTAAGGCTCCTTCCTCCCATCTCATGCTGTAAAATGGGGGTTTAATTTACCAAGTGATGTAACCAAATAAAAAAATGAAATCACTTTAATAGAATCCTGTGACTAATAGAAAGGACAATTTAATTTGCAGATCTCCTCTCTACTTCCTCCATTATTTTACTTCTGCTATAATTTAAGTTTGCATGTGCCCATGGAACAACCCAAGCATTCACAAAACCTTTTTCAAATAAACAGATATCTTATATGCATATGTCTTTCAGGCATGTAAATCCCTGTATCTAAAGCAACTTCCAACTGTGTCTGCCATGAGCTCTCAGCAGAGTCTGCCTGCACACATTTATTTTGAATGCCCACATATTGCACCGGCATCTAGGATGGCATGACAAGGAGACAAGCTGGCAGGATCCCCCAGCTTGGGGATGCCTCAGCCATGGACCAAGTTAACCGCATTTGTGTGGAGGCCCACGAAGCTGAAATTTTCCTCCATGTCTCTTACAACTGGGAGGCTGCCAGTGCTACATCTGCCTCTACAAGTTACGAGTTCTGTAACAAGTATTTGGACTCCAAAAAATAGGGCCCCAGGAGGGAAAGGTTTAGGCACAACCCTTAAAAAAAATGAAGTTTTTGTATTTTAATATCCGCATTCACTTCTCAGCCTCTGTCAAGCTTTTCACACAGTGCTTTGGGTGGGGGGCAGCCAAGAGTCATGGCACCTCAGAGGGGCTGCTGGCTGAGGGAGCATGTCCTTAGATACCAGGCAGGGCAGAAATAAAGCAGACCTTCAAGAAGAGAAACACATGCTCCTTTCTGCACCTGTATAATTCCCCAGGCAGACACCCACTAGGATTGCCAGATTTAAAACATGAAAATACGAGGTGCAGCAGCCACAGCAGTTGGAGGAAGATGTGAGAAACTACTTTTCCATCATGTCATTCAACAACAACAACAACAAAGGAAATGAAAAAGATGGACTAGAAGAGAAAAAAAAAAAAAAAGAATAAAAACATCAGGGATGCCAGCATAGAAAGGAGAGGAATAGAACTAACAAATCAGAAAAAAAAAAACAAACACCACTTTTAGTCCTGAAAATGAGTACATTTGGAGAAAAATAACAATTCTGCTCAAACCAAAATTTGAAAGCAAAACTCAAACAAAAACCCCTAAATGGGCAAAAATACTGGCCCTAATAAAAACTCACAATCTCCTCAATTTTTTAGGCAAATGACCAGCAACATGACAACTTTTGTGCATCGATTCTTAGGAAACAGCACTCCTCCCGACTCCTGTCAAGAAGGACAAGGGATTAGCTCAGACACTGAGGAGCTGACATAGTTAAACACTGCTGCTGGCAGATACAATCCAGTTTATCACTGAGGTTGTAAAAATACGCATGAAAGCAAATTCATAAGAAAGATACTCTAATGAAGATGTATAGAAGGGCTGTAATGCCATGTAGCCTCTTGATAGCTAAGGCCCTGATCCTGCAAATTAAGCTAAGTGGAGAAGTTAATCAGATGCATAAGCATTTGCAACATCAGTGTTTTTTTTTTCTTCCCCAAATGAGCTAAATTTAAAAAGCCTTGGTTTAAATTACATGAAGATATTAGCAACATCAGTTCTTTATTAGGAGCAGTTTATTCATTCAGGGTGTACAGTACGGAGCAACATGCCTGGCATGGTTAGCGATGCGTGAACCTGAAGGGGAAGAAATCCCTTTGCATTCCCTCCACAGCCAAGTTGCACAACAATTCAGGCTGCTGCCTCAGCAGTCAAATGGGCATTTTTCCAAGCCCAAAAATCAGCAATGAACCCAAATGTTAAGGCAGCTTTGTTCTCCCTTAAAGCTGACCAGATATCCTTGGAAAGGTCACTTGGATCACTCTTTCTCCTCCCCATCTTCTCCTCCACAGCCTCTTTCTCTAGAATACCACAACCATGATGTTCTGCTCTAAAGCAATGTGTGAAAACATTGCATGGCTTCACAGGGTCAACAGCAAAACCTTTGGTTCATGGCAAAGCTATACAAGTCCCGGTGAGGAGGACAAAACTAGAGCAATACGGCTACGGGATGAGAAGGAGAAACACTCCAGGCTCTCCAACTCATCTCCTATCTCAGAAGTTAAAGCTGTGGCAAATGTGTGTTAGCAGCAAGCCTGGTAGGGTAAAACTCAGGAGCCATCCTGCACTTGTCTTCATGGCAGGGAATGAAACACTAACTCAAGGCAGCAAATCCTGCTTATAATTTGCACACCTCAAAGACCTCACTAAACCCACCCCTTTTGTGTGATCCAGGATGTCTTGTTCAATGAGAGAGAAAAACTGTCAAAAGCTGAACAGGCAAAGGAGAGTGAGAAGCCAGCTCCAGGAGCAGAGCATCTCTAAGAGTAACATAGCACAATCAAGGCTGGGAGGACGAGTGGCCTTGTTGTTCTCTCAGCACACCCACCAGCACCCCGGTAAGGCTTTTTGTATTGATCAGTAGAGTGGTAATGGTTTCTCTTTTCAGTAAATTTTTAGAGAGGGTAATAAAGCACATGAGCAGAATTCATCAGGTACACTCATGAGATACCATGTAAGGTGATCAGGGACTACCTTCTCCGCAGTGAACTGTAGGTGATGTTGGGGTGTGATGTTTAAGCTAAGCCATGATATACATCAATGCTGTATAAAGGGAAAAACTGTACAAAGCCTTTTAGCAAGAAATTATTCAGAATGCAATAGAACAAGCACCAAGGGGAAAGACGGATACAAAAAGAACACGCAAACAAATGGCTCTTGCTCTTCTGTAACACTTTTCAAGAGGCTTAACTGAAAATCTCTAAATGTTTTTTTTTTTTTGTAATATATATCCTCTCCATTTTCTAGTGGCTCTGATAAGATCAATTTCTCATTCAAGCATTCCAGCAATCTCCTTGACCAGTATTGCCTCTTCAACAAATACTTCCATCCCACACCACCATGGCTGCATCCCAACCACTGCCCTTTCATGTGAGTCTGCGCTGAATGGCCACAATGCATTTAGAAACCAAGACTGCCTATAAATATTTCAGAGAAATTTTAGGGAAACCCTCAAATTCAATGGTCACTTCTAGCCATTAATGACCTAAATTTTGCAAAAGGAGCAAAGGATCTAACCTTTTCCTTGAACGTTGATCTCATACTGATGCCTTAATATTTTTATATTTCTTGTAGATTTTAATATCGGTTTCTCACTCTTAAGGTAGCAGTTTTTAAACTCCTTTCTCGTGGTTTTTGCCACGTTCTTGAAATTGAGTTTAACATTCTTTTCAAAGAGCAAGATTTCAGCAAGGACATGTTGATTGGGGCACATGCACCTGATTGTAGTCAAAGCAAGACAGAAGGGCCAAAAACCTTGGAGAAACTTCAACAGGGCAGACCCAGGGAGGTTCTGGGTGTGGACGATTCTTGAGTTGGATGTATCCATTAGATATGATAATTAATTAGTGTTATAAATTTGTGAGAACCCTATCCTGGGTGTGCCTCTATGTATTTTGCTCCTGAAAGTGCTTTCATTAAAGACCAGCTCTCTATTTTATCTATACGAATACTGTCTGGAAAGTTCTTTACTCCCATCTTAGGCAACAATACCAAGAAGCAAGATAGCAATGACAAGAGTGAAACAAAGGTAAAATTTCTAGTTCCTCAGTCACAAATGTATGGAAAATATTTTGAGCATATATAATTGTTCTTGCTTCCTTTTTTTTGGTGTTGGCTCTACATATCTCTTACTGGATTTTTCTAGAGATAAATACTGTGCCAGATGGACTTTTCTGCTGACCTCGTAAATAATTTCTTACATAGAAGACCTAGATTTTCCAAATTACCCGGGTTTGGAAGCATTGTGAATATAAAAAAGGAAAAGAAAAAGAAAGGTCATCAATCTAGTAACATTTTTAAGTTTTTTTTTTAATTATTCTTCTCTGCATCATTTGTAATAACGAGAAAAGCAATAAATAGTTACATAGATGCAAGAAGAAAAGTAGAGGGAAAAAAGAAAAGAAAAAATTCCATAACAGCTGATTTTATTTCCTACAAGGCAAAAAGAGATTATGCAAGTATTAAAATTATCTTAGGAACTGAAAATAAATAGTAAGAATGATTAGCAAAACTAAATGCTGCTTCATTCCAAATCTGCAAGAGAAAATCTGCTTTTTAAAATTTATCAAAAATGAATTAAATTAATTCAATTAATTCATGAGGCAACCCCTTCATTTCAGTCTAACCTCTCCACATCAGAGTGCCAGATGAAGGGGACATGGAGGGAAAAGAAGAGGGGGCTTCCTGGAGTGCTTTGTGCTGAGCCTTTTTTGGGTTGCATAGCAGCTGGTGGGCAACTGTGGGCAGTGTCTATAAGCTATAGCAACGCTTGGGGTGATGGCTGTCAGCTGTGCCAGCCCTTGGATCAGTCCTGAAACCCAGAAATGCAAAGACAACATGAAGCTGTTTACTGTCCTTGTCTTGTGTTGAGCCTCCTGGGAAGCACAAGACAAAACCTGGCACTGACGTTCTTCTTGATCTCTATCAGCCAGAGCTTCCACACCCAGACTCATCCACCCCATATGCATTCACAGGACTGGACCAATGTGTTTCAGAGACAGCTTTCTTACAGTCAGAATGATAAACTCTACATGTACGTCAGCTCTTGGAATAACTGCTGGAACAAGACCAAACTGGTAGGCAGGATGTTTAGTCCAACAAAGCCTGGCTTTCAAACTTAGAAATGCTGGATAACAGCGCTCCCTTAGCTTGTTGCAGAAGATCCCTTTTGCTAAATTTAGGCACTAAACAGCCCTGCTGACCTGTTCTGTTTGCAGGAGGCCCAGAATAGTGTGGAAGCACTTTCTGGAACTATCTGTTTAACACAACCCCACAGATGCTGTGCAAACAAGGATTCACCACGAGCTGGTACTTGTGCAATCACTGACTAAAACACTCACTCTTGAGCTGATTCATGTTGTCAATGTAAACATAAAGCTGAGCTGGTTCTGGGAGGTACAACACGAAGTCAGCACCGTTGGTATGAGAGCTGACAGTGCTTACCTATGACAGGCACTGAACGTGCATTTCAGCACAGCTCCTGTTGAAAAGAGAGGAATGTGACCATCACTCTCTGGATTCTGAATAACTAAACACAAAATGATTGCCAAGGAAAAAAGAAACAACTAAATTAATATTTTTTTTTTTTTTAAAGTGGCCACCAAACCTGACGTAGCCCAAACATCTAGCAGGTGAAAGATGCTGTAGTTTCCCGTTCAAATCTCTGCTTAAGTAGGCTCTTCTCAGATTAACAAGAAGGTCAGCAGCTCCCTTCAGAACAGTCTTTGCTCTGCAGCTACAGCCTGACACCTGTCAGCTTAATCAGCCAGATTTCAAACCTTCCCCAGATCCACCGGCTCCGTCTGGGAGCAGGCATCCCAACCTGAGCTCAGGCTGGACTCATTTGGAGCCCAGGGTGGGTAGATAAGTGTCCTTCCTTCCATTATCATCTGTCATCTGGCACATATGTTGGAGACACAGCACTTACTGGTATGTCACAGGTCTGCTCTAAGGGCCCTCTGCTGCTGCCACCACCCTGGGAGGTGACACCAGGGGCCTAAGTGAATGGAAAAATAGGGAACCTCAACAGCAGAGCCTCCTGCCTTGACTGCATGGAGCTCCAGCCAGGTAGCACCACGATGAGGATGGAATTGGAGTTACCATGGCGAACTAACTGGCATGAAGTGACCTCATTGGAGACTTACTCAGTACAGGATTTCTGGATGATGCAGTAAAGCTGATTGTAATGCTAATTGTCTTACAGGACTGCAGGGCTGTGCTTATGTCAGACCTGAGTACCACTGGTTGCAGGTTCGGTCCCTTGCCCCTCAGGAAATTTGAATCCTGCTTTAAGTAATCAGTAAAAATAGGGTTTCACTAATTGCCAGTTGATTGTGTCACAGGAGTATTGCACACAAGCACACAGAGCAGCATATTCTCCAGAGAGATCCAGCACAAGGATTTGGGGGCTATGAGGAGGTTTGGGTGGCAGCTTGTGATGGGTTCGGTGTTAGTGGCTGCAGTCAACTCTTATAATTCTTATTACACCTGTAAAGGCTTTTGTAGTAAACACAGTCCCCTCATCCCATGGAAGATGTGAATGCTGCTTCCAAAATAACCTTAAATGCAACCCAAATGCTTGAATGCTGCTGGGTTGTCTGAGCTTCTGCAGTACCTTATGCAACAGGATGATGCTCTTGCTAAAGTCTTTTGATTGACACTGGAATGCTGAAAACATGAAGAGGAAATGGAAATCTAATGTTAAGTATTTAGTGCTTCATTTTTCTGTCCCCAGCTTTGGAAGTAAGACTGAAAACTTCCTCTTATCCACCTTGGCTTCCCATCAAAGCTGAGTCAAAAGATGCACCCACAGTCTGATTCTGAAATCAGACCACATGAACAGTCACCAAGCAAACAGCCATGCAGGCAGTTCTGCTCTGGCCCCTGGGACTACCCAGGGGTGCAAGCTAGGGACACTTGCCCCCCAGGGCCCCAGCTGACACCACTCTCCCTGGACAGCAGGGCATGAAGTCATCAGGATGTACAGCAGGCACTGCACAATACAGTCTCCGTACAACCTTCATATGGACTTTGTCCTCCAGTGCCTCTCAATTCATTCAACTTTCCTTGTTTAACCAATGAGGAAATGGTGGGTGATGTTGTTTTTCTCTAAGAGGTAAAACACAATCTTGTTCCATATTGTTAAATGAATTTTCAACTGTCTTGCAGCTATTGAAAAGAATTTTCATGGTATTTTGCAGTTTGAAGTTGAAAAGTGTTCTTGTGTTGAAATATTTTATCTAAGCTCAGTTTCTTTGTCTAACTAAATCAGTAAACTTATGTGTGACTCAAACATAATGACTGCATTTATAGATCAGTAAAAACTTCAAAGGAGCATGTTCATTGCAGACTACAAAACCGTCCTAGAATATTCACTGAGATACTCTGCATCAGGAAACATATACATATTCATTAGCAGTTTTTATTTATCTTCAAAACACTGCAGTTCTGAAAAAAGAAATCAAAAAGAAGTCTAAAAAGCCTTTGTATTCAGTAAAGACTACTCAGGAAATGATTAGTATTACTGGAGTTGTACTGAGTAGACAGGGTTATTAATTAAGACATATTGGTTTGCTCTGGTGTGCTCTATCCTCAGCAGAAGATCTGTCAAGTTATTGTGGTTTGTACAGAAGTTTTTTCCACATACCGTTTCTCATGTTTTATAAAATAAAAACAACACAAGGTCTTCATGCTTCAAATTTCTCAGGGCTCTATTCACTGAAAACAATGGCAAACCCCCTACCCACTACAATTTAATAGACTCAATCTAGAAATATATTTGTTACAATTTAAAAGTAATATGCTGTTTCCTCAGTTGATAACCCCATAATTTATTTTATGGACCTTCAAGTCTGGGAACAACTGTCAGCAGTTTGTGTTCGGTGGAACAACAGTCTTCTGGAGATTTGTGTTTGATTCGCCACAGAAATGAAATCTAACCTCCTAAGAGAGGAACAATGACCCAATAGTCCTGTATAAGGCTGAGAATTAAAGAAGAGGAAATGAGTTTTGCAATAACACCAAACTTCTGTGATCTTCACCGTGCTTGTGAAGGTCTACACTACTCTGCCTGGGAAGCTGCATGACTGTGATGAATTGGTGTATCTGGAGCTTCATGTCACTGGGTCTATTTCTGGGTCCTGAGCCAGGACCAAATGAGTCCATGCCAGCATCTTTACACTGATCTGCATCGTAACACTGAGAATGTATCTCTAGTCATAGACCTGAGAAGACTGAAAAATGAACCTGCTTTGATTCCTGTGACAACAGGCTTCTAGCAATAGCTGAGGCATGTATGTATCTCTATAGACCCTTTACTCCTCCTGTATAATTTTATTCTTAAAGTAGGAATGATAGTGGTGACTGGTGAGGAGAGCCTGGTCACCCTCTTCTGGGGCTAACAAGTTCAGTGAGCTGGACCACTCATCCACAGGTCCAGAGCGTAAACTCTGATGTCATCTCCTTACTAAGAGAGGTTTATACGTCCTCTTCATTGGAGGACTCACTTGCTTTTAAAATAATGATCCTATGCTAAATGGTATGAAGTGACATTGTGATGACTGAATGTGAATGTGAACGCGCCTGTGAAATGTATCATAACCTCAACACTTCCTGACAGTATTGATGCCTAACAGAAGGAAATTTGTATTTTCCCTAAAGTTGCAAAGAAATAAGAGCAAATTTAATCCAGACTTCAGGAAAAGACAGTACACAAGCTGTTTCTTCTGTTTCCTGAGCTAGTTTTGCCAGTAGCCACTCAGAGTAGAACTGCATACTGATTATTAATCTTCTTCAAGTTTTGACCAAAGTGATGCTCTTATGAGGTCTTTGTGTCTCATTCTCTTACTGAGATTAGGATCTGCCTTCTCCTGGCTTTCATGAGTGTCCCTACCTCAAAGAACTCACAAAGTAAACATACAAAGCAAGACAACCAATATATTGAAAACACAGTCATGAGGATCATAAAGGAACTGAGGGGCAACTATAAGAAGTGAAGTGGCCACTTGTCACAGCATGCCAACTCCACACAAGACAAGTTGCATCTTTTAAGTCCTAAAGTAGGCACAGCAACTTCAACATTGCTTGAAGGTGTTCTCCTGAGATAAGCACAGGTCACAGCAACTTTTCTGCCCCACACACACTCAATGCACAGTCCTTGGTATGTCCAAGGCTGCAGACTGCATTGGCACAAACTTCTTCCTGCAACTCCTATTAAAACTGGTCTTTGTTAAAAAGTATTCCACCTGGAAATTTCACAGGTAATACCTTGTTTGAAAAAAAGAGCATCAAATGCCTTTTGGAAGTGGGTTTTTTCACTCTTCCCTCAAAGTTAAGAAGCACATTTCAGTCTCAATGGCAAATTTCAAAGTGTTTAATTGATATTCTAATCTTTACTCTGTCAAGTAGACATTACTGGATTCAGTCTAAATCCCTGTGTCCAGCAAAGCCTGAATTATCATCAACAACTTGACATGACTATGTACTGTTTGAGTTCTGATGTGCTTAGCCAGAGATCCATCTCCTTTTTACAGCTTTCATAGTTCCTTACCTTTTTTTTCATTTTTCAACTCTCCTTACTGCACAACTCCTGTAAATTCTTTTCCTTAATTCAGTCTCTGTAAGAGACTCCTTGTACTAGGAGTACATACACAAAACTGTTACACTTTTAGCTCCTCTGAGTTTGCTTCTCAGCCTGGAAGTTCCCTCTGTAATACAAGTCATGTCTGAGTGTGACAGCTTGAGCCTAGAAGGATGCTGTCAAATACTCCATGGAAAATCCTATGACTGTTCCAATTAAGATGAGTAGTCTTCATACACCATCTAGCAGATGGAGTGAGACTTGATATTTGGCTTTACTGAAAGGCTCTTTGCAAACTTTAGGGCCTTGTCTGTGCTGAGGTAATGTAAAACTCTTCTTCTTCAGCACATTTAGGGTCAAGCTGTAAAAGTGAAGAAATATCCACACTGATGTGAAGCCTAATACAGAGCTTCCTACAGTGAGCAGCCTATCGGTTTCTTCAGGACTCCTCTGGGTGATATGTTGGTGCTAAAGATTTGCACACACACACAAAAAAAATCATTGCTTTGAAATAATGAAAGCATTTAAAGTTCATTTGGATAATACTATCATGAAGCGTACACAACATACACACTCTCCTCTCACAGGGATCCCTCATCTTAGCATAATGCTGCGATAACTGCTGAGGGGACCTTGCCAACCCAAGCATCAGCTTGCCACCTCCCCCAGAACAGAAACTCTGAGAAATTTTGGCAAGTATCAAATGCTCTCTTCCCCAGAACACAGCACTGACATAAGACTGTGACATGTGCAACATCCTGGCATTGTATCAGCAATACCTGGCAGGGTCCTTTGGAAAAACCCCTTGTATTAGGTGGCAAATTCTGATGCACATAACTTCATAAGCAATAATAACAAAGGTAACAGCTGTAGGGTCACCCCTGATAGACTGGCCATTTCCATCAGAACTGGTTTACCCACACCCAGTGATTTTAACTCAATTCTTGTTTAAGGAGTAAAGGACTTTTCCTTCATTATTTTCTCACATTCTATGTGGTATTCTAACAGCTGTTGGAAGCTGAATACAATGTTAACAATATATAATTTAATAAATTTATGCCCATATTGACACCAAAAGAGAACCTGAGATTGCACCACTGTACTGTTGTGTTTTTATTATACTGTAAGTACAGTTTCAAACATAATAGGATTTATTCATAGCATATTTACTCCGCTGAAGTGAGCATAAATATGTAAATATCTAAGGCTTAGACTGGGAATTGCCTACTGCTGCTTTCAAGTCATGCAGCACTCTCTGGACTCTAAATGCAGGCTGACAGCACAAACGGCAGACCTGTGCTTCCAAGGAAAGTATTACAGAAGGATCAACCTTGCATATCATTACCTTATCCCTGATTTCTAATACAGAATGACAGTGGACACACAGTTGTAGTTTTCACACTACTTTAATGGAACAACTACAGAGAGGGAGCAAGAGAGTACGCATTGCTGATTGGGGCAGCTCCCACCGGACTGTGATTTGAAGAAAGAAAAATCCCTTTTTATAAGATACCATTCAGATGCACGAAGCAAAATAATTTCATGTTGAAATACATATAAGTGAAGGGTGTTGAGTTTGCTCCCTAGTTGTCAGGGAAGCAGAGGACAGCAGAAGCGCCTGCGAGCAGCACTCGGGTAAAATCTTACCTGAGTGAAATAAGCACAAAGTATGTGGTGGCTAAGTTATTCTGCTGAATAACTTAGATGTAGATGCAGCTCCACTGGCATCTCTGGAGTATGAGGCAGCAGAGACCTGTTTCAAAGACTTGCAGGCATGAGAGGCCATACCAAGGTGAGGGAACTATATATGGGGTATATTAAAGTGAGGAACTGTGCTTACAGCTTTCTCTGAGGCAGAAAGCTCAATCAGTTTTCAAAGTTGCAAATAAATAAGTAAAAAGACACAACGGAATTACTCATGAGGCAATTATCAAAGAGTAGTTGGAGCAAGAGGGAATAATCCCACCTTTCCAGCTGGGATTTCAGGTCTAAGCAAATATGTGAGTAATCGTCTTTAGCTGTGTACACATTTTAATTCACACCTTTCTATTCACTTATTGCTTCCATGCAAGATAGTTCTTAAAAAAGTGCATCAATTGCCCATAAAAGGTGTCAGATTGTCAACAATTGAAATGAAATCCCCTGGTTCCTGAACAAACAGGCTTGGAGCAGCTCTACAAACTTTTGCTCACCACCGAGGCAATTTGCCTCTCGTGTAACCTGGAGGGTATCTCTCATTATAATTGCTACTCAGTCCTGGCTTGAATTGCTCCAAGCTCTTCTAATACAATCTGATCCCTTCAGACTCTGCTTTACTGCCCTCTTCAAGCATGAAGAATTCAAGCTGGAACAGGTGCAGATCAGGATGATTAACAATCTGGGGAACAGGGGGTCTTTCACAAGCAGAGCTGCCAACGCTATCAATTTATGTGGTAGACAACTGCTTTGGGCAGTAACCTACTGGATTTTCAGTACGTGGCAGCTTAGGTTCTTGGATGCGTGGAAATTCAGGAGAATTTCACAGAGCATACACAAACCAACATGAGGTGGAACGAACAGCAAGCCTGATACATCCCTGGTTCCAGGAGGGGTACAGAGTCAACTGGTGGGTGCCAGTTCTGCATGTGCAAGGACAGAATAGTCCAAGGGGGTCTCGATTTGTGTATTGTAGTAAAGGCTGACTGATGTATGGGCTTAGATGGGGATGGGAAGGAAAAACACTGGGAAGAATGAGATGTCACTTTTGCTAAAAGGTAGTATCAGCACATAAGAACAAACAAGTATGGACTAGTCAGAGATATAGTCATACTGTAAACTGAAAGATCCCAGTTAATTACTTATATGAGGATGTTACACAACAGCCTTCCCCTAAGGGAGGTGGAGTCAACAGCCTAGCTACTTCTAAAAAGGGCTTGAACCTTTATGAAAGAATTCTATTAAAAAAAGTGTCTGTAACATTAGGGATTAAATCTGCTAAATCCAGAGATCCTGTCCTGTTTTCAACCATGCAGCGGCCCTTATGTGCCTTTCTCATAAAAAACATATGCTCTTCTCTCCTTTCTCTGGAATTTCCTCTGTGTTTTTCTGCACTGAACATTAGCAGTAGTATTATTTTGCGTTTTCCAGTGTGTTCATCTTATTCTAAGTGTCAGTTCTTTGCATTAGCCTTAACTTCTTTATATATTTTCTGTTTATATGTCATTATTTCACATAAGTAAAGGACTAGAAAATTAGGAATCATTTAGCTTAGTTGACAACAGGGTCATTAACCTTCATTTTTTTCTATTGGACAATCCCAATTTTTTTCTAAACTTTAAAACATAACCACAATTATAGCCCTCTGAAATCAGCAATGAATGAATGTCTTCTATGGCTGTAGTGTCATGAAGCCACTGGAAAATCTCCTGTGAATCAAGGGCTAAATTTCCACTTTAGCTGAAAGCTGGTGCATTGTGAATAAAAACTACATAAATCCTATTAATTTCATGCAGTGAAGGCCATAGGTAACATTCTTCCCTATTACAACCTTCCTTATATAAGTCTATCTAAGCCATGAAGAAAAGACAACAGCCTAGAACTTAAAAAATAAAGTCTTTTCAATTAAAGATTTAAAAAGAGAAGGCACCTTATGTACCTTTTTCTTATCTTTCAGATAAAGACCTCTTGGGTAAGCTTGGTAAATCCTTATCTGCTAGATAAAGGGCCACTATGATGGGCCTTATCGCTAATTAAATCCTAGTACTATGTATAATGAAGTCAATAATTTGTTACACAAGATAGCACTTCAAACCGTTCTGCTTTGGATAATGCATCTCTATCTGTTCCCTGTACCTGAGCCCGCTGTAATGGGTCATGTTCCATCACCTGCTCCTGGGCTGCCAGGAACTCATTACAGGAAAGGTGCCCAGCTTAATGTTGATGGGCTGTGATAAATGAATCTGTTGGATCAACTCGATAAACTAAGGTCCCCAAATGAAAATTATTTGATATGTAAGCCCTCATTCTGTCATTCTTCCTGAAGGAACTTAGCTGAATGTGAAAAATTTGTGGATTTTGGCCACAATAAATAAATAAAATACTGATGCTGTCAATCACTGTAGTGGAAAAACAGCATAACCAAAGTTAATGTTAGAAGATGTGAAAACTGTGGAACAAATGTAGCTACTGAAAAACCCCACATGATAAAGTCTAAATCCTGACCATCCTTGTGTTCATTAAGGTTTGCATTACTCAGTGCATTTACATCCACACATACGAAAAAAGAAAAAAGAAACTGATCAATAACAGCTATAGCAACTATCACCACATATGACACTGCCAAGGTCTTCCAAAATGCTAAAGGCAGTTCAAATAATTCTCTTTTCCACACAAACATATTTGCATAAAGCAGTCTAATAATTGCAATGCTTCATTTCACTAATTGGCTTATTGCTAATGTGCTAGAGTGATCTGTTCCTGTGTCTGGTTGGCAACAACACTTCTGTACATATGGAAAACCCATCTGATCAGGTGCACTGTATCTCTGAGTGTCTGAAGGACCTCATCATAGCCCAAACCCACTACCCATTAGGCCCAGCAAACACAAAAATGGCTTGAGCCTGTGATATGTACAGAAGATCCTCAAGCCAGGAGTCTTTTCCTGGTAAGTATGGGAAAATTTTAGAGTTGAGATCTGCTACTGGCACTAATCTTCCCAGCAGTGTCAAAATAGAGACTTTATGCTTGGGATTTATCTCCCTTCACTTTGATCAAGATGGGTCTTCCAAAGCTAAGAGCTGTCATTCAGCACATCTAACATAACTGAATGGAAGTTCACTCCATGAGCTTAGCTTAGGCACCTGACCTTTAAACAACTAGAAGTAGAGAATATTTATCCTTCCTTTAGAATGAACCCCCAGGGAATGTCTGAGCACAAACCTGTAGCACTGCTACAGGGCAGATGTCTGTTCATGAAGGATGGGGCATCAAAATTCCTGTGTGCTCAGCAAGACAAAATGTCCAGATGAGGATGTTGTTTGTACTGAAGATGCTGAGTGCTCTGGAGTGTGTTATCTTTGCTTATTTATGCCAGTGATGTGCTCAGACCTACGCTCTCAATATTAAGTGGAGACAACTCCCAGCCACTGGGATAAACAGGAGTAACCATAAAACCGACTCTAGATTATGCCAACCAAAATCATGCCTATTAGGACTATTCTGTAAATTTAGCATCTCCACACATTTACAGGGTTTGTTGCTACCACATTCATGCTTTCATAAAGCTGAAAGCATAAAAACTGCTTCAAGGAACCATTGGTATTTATGCCAGGCTAAATACACTCTAAGTTGCTTGGGTTGTGTGTAGGAGTTCCTGGATTTCACAGCTGGGTACTTCTAGCAAATTGTACTCCTTTCTGTGCATAGTCCCAAAGGATTTCCCCATAAATGCATAGACCTAGTTCTCACATGTCTGGCAAACTCTTCTTGTATGCTTGCCAAGTCTTAAAGGGCAAGGAATCAACAGCTGATAATTTATGCCAGGAACCCACAATGATCCAAACTCACCCCTCGTGTAATTCTGGTAAAGTCAGAAGAGTTCCAGGGGAGAAGTTGTTGGCTTAGCAAAGTAAATTTTCACTGACATTTGAGGAATACACAGTATCAATTAAAGCAGAGCTAATTATTGCTACTATTATTTGCATTGCAGTAGTTCCCAGAGGCTTTTAACAGGATTATAGCCTTCTGGCACAAGGAGTTCTTAGGAACATAAACTCTGTTCTGGAAGTTTTGTATGATAGCTGACATTTGGTACCTGTGCTCAATGTCCCTGTGTTCAGTGGGGCTCCACCGAGCATGGGGCTTTGCTCACAGGTATGGGCCATGAGAATCTGAGCCACAGGAGTTCCTTGTGATGCTCTGAGGCTTGCCTAGAGCCATCACATGTCCTTCTGCTCTTTTACAGCCTGGCCTCTGTCCAGAGAAAGCAAGCCTTTCCCAAAGCTCAGCATTTGGGCAAGGCCAACAATGTTGTACATTGGCTCCTTGTCAGGAAATCTTGGGAAACGCTTCTAACCTTTATTTATTCTGACATGTTTATCATGGGGTACCACTCCCTTTACCTAAGAATGGGGGATCTTAGACATTTTCCACGCATTGAGTAATTCTTGAAAGGAAGGACTACCTTGTATGTGTCAGCTTCACCCCAATTCTCCTGCTGTCCCTGACACCAGATGGGCTTCCTGGTGAGACAAAGCAAAGCTTAGTCAGTAAGACTTTCAGCATCCAGACTGAAAAAAAAATTAGAAATAAAGCACTGTAATATATTTAACACTTGGATTCCCTTGGTGTTTCTCGATTTCTTTTCTCTAGATCTCTAAAATATATTGCAAACATTGGGACCCAGAGCAATACCCAGGCTTCTGAGTCCTGTCAGTTCAGAACCCAAAGTACAGCCCAAACCTTCCTGCAGCCAGTTGGAGCCAGTAATAATTTTTATATTTCACACTACAACAAGACGTGTTCTGTTGAGATTTTGATCTTTGGTGGTTGACCAGCTTTCTAGGGACTCCACACGTGATGCATTAATAACACACTTGACACATTTCTTGTTCAGCCCACTTCTCAGCTCACAAGCTCTCCTGTTCTCCCCTCTTGCAGCTGCTTTCAGGGGTGCCAGGGTCATATTGCTCTGAAGAAATGACAGTCAAAATAATATGCATCAAGTGGATTGCAGACAACGAGGCAGATAAGCTGCAACAAGGGGATAAATATGTAACAAAAATGCAGGAGGAAAACAGAAAGAAAAATTACAGTGATGTCAAAATTGAGTACACATGAATATTGCCCACAGCTCTGAAACTAGTTTGTCACAGGGCTGTGACACACTCAGAATGTATTCTGTCCAAAGTTTACCACACCAGTGTTTTTCAAATACTTTGTATTAATTCTCATGCTGTTCTCTTTTCCTAAGTGCGACATTTATTAGTTTTTAGGTATTTCCCCCTTCCTAATCTTCCTCTGCCTTTCAAGGGAATTTGCTCAGAGAGAAGATATCACCTGTTTCTATCTTTTAAGAGGTACTGCTGCCTCCTACAATTGCTGCCACTGCCAGTGGGTCACAGATCAGGCCCAGTGACACCTACAAGATGGTGAATTTGCTTTCTCAGCCCTCACTTGTACAGTTTAAATCCAGAATTTTCTGTCAGGTGGAACAAAGCATTGCTGCATCACAGGATGTTGCTGAAATAACCCAAGAGCAGTTTAGTGCATCATTTGGAGGAATTCACCCAAAGACGAGTTTAACTTTGAATGGAAAATGGTGCCTCAGAGTTGTGTGTCACTTTGAGAGGTTCAACACAGGGAGGTTATGAGCCAAACCCATGACTGGGCCACCCATCTTGGCCAGCCTGTCACGCTATGAAAACTCAGTTTGGTTTTGTCAGAATAGAAAGCAAGCTCTCAAAGGGGTAACTGTGGTTAAAAAATAAGTCAGAAGCACGTTTTCTCTAGGGAATTAGGAACCATTTGCTGTTGATAACGCTGTTCTTAATGTCCTCATATAAATTTTAAGTGTTTAAAGGATTTAAACTTGAAATCCTGATGTGCTGGATTTCTGACTGGTGATTTGAGTGTGTGTGCAAAAATAAATAATGATTTAAATATTAAAAAAGGTAAAAAAATGATTGCACCTGCTCCAAAAATGTTATGAAGTATTTTGAAAAAGAATGTTAACATTCAAACCCAATGTAAATAAAACTGATAATAACTATTGCTGTGGAAACAGCTTAATGTACAGAAGTTAGGACACAACAATTTTTACTGAAAGGTTTAAAAGATGTTTATCATTATTCTCCCCAGCTTAGAGAGGGAAATCTCAGGCAGGAAATGCAACGCAACCTGCCCCAGTAAGGCAGCAAGTGCAGAACCAGGATTACTGGATCTTGAGTTCGCTCTCTGTAATGCACTTAATCCCCTTGCAAGACAATCTGTTGCGCTCCTGACTGCAAATGGATTTGCTCTGGAAGACTCAGGAGCAAAGATATTATTTATGTTCAAAAGTATTTAATAAACTGATGATGATTAGTTCATATAAAACAATTTTAATTCATGGATTTCAGAGGCCGAAGTATGTTAACTTATAGAACAAACATGAGCACACTTGCATTTTACAGCACAGGATATGCAGTACTGAGAAAAAGTTGGAATTTTTTTATACAGAATCCAGAGCAACTAGACTTCCTGGAATTTGAAAACTCGTAGAAAGTCCTGAGTGAAGGTGAGCAGCGACACCATACCTGACTCTGTCATTGCCACTTAGGTCCCTGTTTCACACCTGCTGAAGTTCAGACATCTGGGTATGGGCACTTTTTTTGTACCAGAGCTGTGCAAAATGGCTGAAGTGTCTGTCTGTTAACAAAATAGTAGTTCAGTATCCTGTTATCCCTCTTTAATATTGGATCGGTGTGTTAAGGAAATGGTAAATTGATTTCTGTTTGACTGTCAGTCATGGCAATAAAATTTGATATTAAAATGAGCAAAAATATAGAGCATAAAATATCCATAAAATACACTTTTCTACGTATCTGAATGCCACAAAAGCTGCTCATTGTGAATACTGCTTATATTTAACACTTAATTCCCAGACACGAACAGAAGGGATACAGAGAGTCACAACAAGAGCGCTGTGAATTTTAACAGGCTGCAGCTGCAACTGGTTGA
Source organism: Dendrocincla tyrannina (assembly GCA_035047865.1). Classification (NCBI taxonomy): domain Eukaryota; kingdom Metazoa; phylum Chordata; class Aves; order Passeriformes; family Dendrocolaptidae; genus Dendrocincla; species Dendrocincla tyrannina. Next base: position 7,324,679 of record JAWWMP010000081.1, read on the forward strand.
GTCTCACCCCACACACTTCTCCTCCATCCAGCCTTTAAAGGGTCCAGGAAACCCTTTAGTATTGCAAACCAGCTTCACAAAAGAAAGATCAATATGAAGGAGCAATAACTGAACTCCTGGCCTCACTGAAATCATCTGCATTTTTACCATTGATAGTTGTAGTATTCCCTTATTGCCCCTACATCAGGTAATCAGAGCTGGACTGATGGACTGCACATTAAATTATCAGCAAGCATCACCTACTGATGGTTTGTTTCTTAAATTAAAGACAGAATTTGGCTGTGAGCTCATAGAACACATATAGATTAAACCTCTAGCTGTACAGTTGTGAAGAAAACCTGAAAAATGAGATCAAACACAATGCAGAGACAAGCCTGCAGGGAGCACAGAACAAAGTGACATGAGAACTTCCCTATTCTCATAGCGAGGGTTTAATCAGATAACGCCGATAATTTAAATACTAACATTGTTAATTATTTCCACGAGGACTTGTCCACCTGGGAAAGTTTTGCCGTTTACTTGAACTAGTCTTGCTATAGCAGGCTCCATTAAACTGTTTTAGATCAGCTCTGGTTTCTTCGCAAGTGGTGGCATAATTTTATATTGTGTCTAAGCTGGTCTGTGCAGAACGCCACAAGTCCTGCTTTCCCCTTTTAGAACTAGGAGAAGGCAGGAAGGAAACTCAAAAGGAAAACTTTTCAGTAGCTGCTCTTCTGTGGGATCAGTGATCCAAACTGATATTCTTGGCAGGCACACGATCACTGGGTCCTTTGGAAAGAAGGGAGCAAGTAGCCAAGCATCCAGGAGGGAAGTACTTAGAGTGACAGCAGAGAAGGACTCACGGCATGGACTAGACTGAGCATGTTGCAACACTGAACCTGCAAAGTGTGTACTCGGCTCACGTTTGAGTGGTGGAGCAAGAACCACACAGTCTGAACTGGTTTAGTTCAGTTTATACATGTGTTAACTGCTCTGCATGCTCAAGCCTTAAAAGCTGGGGGACACAGATCTATGTGGCACTCCCCAAACCATCCATTTCGTGGTGTATTTTAATCACATTCACTTATGGGTTTTTTCTCACCCAACACGCAGCTGAACCTGAGGCTTCCAGCTGGACCTACGGCCTAACGAAGCCTCAGTGCAGCCCAACACGTCCAGCTCTGGGTTCCTCAGTTCAGGAAGGACACCGAGGTGCTCGAGCATGTCCAGAGAAGGGCCAGAAGGCTGGTGAGGGGTCTGGAGCCCAAGTGCTGTGGGAAGAAGCTGAGGGTGCTTAGGCTGTACCCAAGGAGGCTCAGGGGGCACCTCGTTCTCCACAACTCCCTGCACGGAGGAGCAGCCGGGTCGGGCCAGTCTCTTCTCCCAGACAACCTGCAGCAGGAGGAAAGAAGGGTCTCAGGCCGTGCCAGGGGGAGCTTAAGTCGGACATGAGGGGAACTTCTTCACAGAAAGGGTGATTAGACATTGGAATGGACAGACAAGACAGGTGGCGGAGTAACCATCCCTGGAGGTGTTTAAGGAAAGACCGGACGTGGCACTCAGTGCCGTGGCCTGGCTGACACGGTAGCGTTGAGTAAGAGGCTGAACTCGCTGATCTCAGAGGTCTTTTCCGACCCAACTCACTCCGTGACTCTGCGATCCTGTGCGAGCCGCACATTCCAGGAACACTGCCAGCAGCCACCCACGCCGGCAACACACACCGACAAACGCGTCCCGGCGAGGTGTGAAAAGCCTCTTTCTCCCATTCCCACTGCCCTCTGCTTATCCCGGGCGATAAAACCCCCTGCCCACCCCGCCGTGCCCTCCCGGCCGCCATCGCCCCCTCACGGCGCCCCACCCCCCCCCCCCCCCCC
>JAWWMP010000081.1:7326651-7392161 GCA_035047865.1 Dendrocincla tyrannina
CCCCACCCCCCCCCCCCCCACCGCGCGTGCGCAGGCGCGGGGGGGGGCGGAGCCGGGCCCGCCGCCGTCCCAGCGTGCCCCGCGGCGGCGGCAGCGGCGGCCGCCATGTTGTGCTAGTTTGTTGTTCTGCGGCGGCGGGAGCGGCACCGCCGGCAGCGCCGCCCCGGCCCCAGCCTCGAGTTCTGCCCCGCGTCCTGTCCTTCGTCCTGTCCGTCCTGCCCCGAGCCTTGCCCCGCGGCACCGGGACCCGCCGCCCGGGCCCAGCGCAGAGCCATGGCTGCCGCGCTGGGAGGAGGCGCAGGTGGGTGCGCGGGGCCTCGGCCCGAGGAGGAGCGGGGCCCTGCGGGGCCCGGGGGGGGGGCGTTCTGCGGGGCCCGGGGGGGTGTCTGTGCGGCCCTGTGGGGTTCTGCGGGGCCCGGGGGGTTCTGTGCGGCCTTGTGAGGCCTGTGGGGTTTTGTAGGGCCGTGCAGGCCCCGGGGGTTTCTGCGGCGCCCGGCGGGTCTGGGCGCTGAGCGGGGGCGGCGCGTCCCGCGTGGCCGCGGCCGTCGGAAGCGGGATCGGGGTGGGGGCAGCGGGAGCCGGTCCGGCCCGAGGAGGCTCCGGGACCCGGTGCCTGCTCTGGGGGCCCATGGGTTATCCGGCGGTGGGAGCTGGGGTGGGCCCTGGGCCCGGGCAGGGTGCGGAGGGAGAGCGGCCTCGCCGCTCACGGGGCCTCCGCGGGGGTTGGGGGTGTGTGTGTTACTTAATGACGTTCACAGAATCAACGAGGCTGGAAAAAGGCTCCGAGATCAGCAAGCCCAACCCATGAGCCAACACCACCATGGCACTCAGTGCCACATCCAGACTTTCCTTAAAACGTTTCCAGGGTCGGTGGGTATTCACTCCCGTAGTTTTTACAGGTGCACTGTATGATTTTTTGAGTAATGGGTCGCTAATCCAGGGTGTGATTATAATTCATTTTACAGACTATCCAGGAGTAGAAGGACTCACTTGGAAAGTGTAAAATGAAGTCAGTGTTTGACCCCTGGACTCTCAGGTGTTTCACTGTGCTTCTGCTTGACTAAGGCCACCTTTACACATAGCATTTTAAATGACAGCTCAAAACCATCTGTGGTTTGGATTGGTATATTAAGCAAATTTTAAAATGAAAATGTTTGTCTGTGTTATTAAACAAAAGATTTGCCAGGGTCACATGGGTGTGCTAGAGAGGTACCTTAAGAGAACATCTCTCTGCTGCTGTGGGCTTTGCTTTCATTAGAAATACCAGTTTGAGAAAAAAGACTGATCAGAGTTGTCATTTCACCCACTTGTCCTTGTCTGTACAAAAGTTTCTGCTGATTTAGTCTATTTAAGTTGTTAGTGAGAAGAGTGGTGGCTGATCCCATGCTCACCTCAGTGTCAGACTGTGCTCCACTGTTGCTGTGATGTACATAATTACAATTCAAATTCCTAAGGTAAGTGGTACCATACTGAAAGGTAAATGTTACAAAGAAATTCCCAAATTTAGGACAACCGTTTGGGAAGAAAGGATAGGACTGATTGGTGGAGGAGCAGATACTTTTAATATCTTTGGTAGTGTTTTAATGGTATTAAATATACTGCAATATTTAAGTTACTTTACAAAAGTCTTTGTGCTTATTTTTGTGGTTCAGGTCAGTTATATGTGATGGGAAAGGAAATTTTGCATGCCTGTTCCATGTTTGGAAGTTTTTGTGGTACTGCAAGGGCAGACTAATTTAAAGGAAGTGTCACTTTTGTAGCATTTTGGTTCCTGTGTTTAAAAGTGCTGCAATGAGCCTGGTTTCATGGGCAAAGGTGCATGCAGCAGCAGGCAACCTTCAACAAAGTGGTGGAAGTGCAGTTTCAAGATTGATATAGTGGTGTTCTTGTTGTAGAGTTCCGTTTGTGTCTATTCTTGAATCGGGATCCCTTTGTGGGCACAGGCAGTTGTTTGTTCAGTGTTAACGCTGCACTCATCAATAAATGGTGGCCAATTAAATATGATCCTTGCCCCATATAAACAGTGTTTGTTTAGTCTTGGTGATCACTGTGCAGCACTTGCTAAATGAAGAAACCAGAGGTGTCCCACACCTATGTCCATGTAACTAGTCAGGGAAAATTCCTACTTGAAGTTGTTAAATGCATTTTAAAAACCCAGTAAAAAATGCCTAGAACTTACAGAAATGGAATGTGTAACTGTTTTTGGGAAGGGACTGCTATCTAAAATCAGTAGTAGTAGCATAGGAAGGAGGCTCAGACTAAGTGGTTATTTGGCTTAAATGATTTTGGTCATTGAAAGTTTTAAGTGTAGAAACTTAATGTTTGGGATTTAGTTTTTGAATTTTTTTTGTGGGAGAGGAACACTTTAAAATATGGAGAAAACAGCACTCTAGTGTTTTCTTAAAAGAAAGGTTAATGATTGGCAAATTACCACAGAATAGGTTTTGGAAAAATAAATTGGATTCCTAATTCGAAGATATTAACAACGGGTAACAGTTGACAAAATAAGATAGTTTTGGCTTGAAGGATGCAGATCAAAATTAAGTCTTCTGTAAGAATATATGGCAGGGCTGAAAAATGCGAAATGTCTGGCAGTTGAACATTTAAATATATTTGATGTAAGGAAAATGATTTGTCTGGACAGCATGTGTGGCCATTTATAATCTTTTAGGCTTTTTGGAAATACTGCCTTCATTCATAAGAATAAAATACTGATATGTACTTTTGTGACCAGATACGTTGGTGCAGCAAAGCTTTATAAGGATGAAGGTAAAGTCTCTTTTGGTGATAATGTTTCCTTAACAAATGAGAAAGTTTACAAGTGATGGTATGTGAGGTCTCTGGAAGTAATTCACAGTTTCATATTGCTTCACAAATTCTTTTGCTAAGCAACCCAATTAAACCTGCTTCTGATTCCAGAATATCTGTATGTTGAAACAGAGAAATTCAGGGTGGGTGTGTAAGTAGTAAGGGACCTTGAGGGCTCATAGTTGCTCATTAGTCCACTGATAAGGATAAGACAATGGTTCCCAAACTTTGATTTGACAACCCAGATATGACATGAACCCACAATCCCCAGCTGAGAAATCTATTGCCTAAAATCAAGGAAAAAACTTTCGAGGCAATATTAGTCTGGGTGAAGTAGAGAGCAGTTCTTCACTGAAGAGCTTTTCAGGTTCACAAGGTATACAGATGTGTACCAGTATAGGGGTCTTACAAATTTTATAACACTACTTAATTACCATAACTAAAGGTTACACCCAACCCAAGAACCATCCACGTGGGTGCACCCCTCAGGTCCTTGGCACAGCCCCCTGGAATTGAGTTGAAGGTCTCAAGACTTCCTACTTCTTCACCATCATCACCTTCATATCACATCCCATCTTTGGAGCTTCTCCATGGTCTCTGGTCTTCCATTACTTTGAATAAAATGGTATCTTACCAAGTCCTTCTAGTGCATGTGTCCCAAGCATGATCTAGCTGCTGTCTCACCCTTGAGACAGAAATTCAGGAATGTGGCACAGAGTTAAAAACGGTTAGCTGCTACCTTAAGTGTGAGAAACTGTAGAGCTATAGAAAAATCTTCAAATATATAAAATCCTAAGGCATCAGCATCATGACACGGACTGGGGTGGAGGAGGAGCTGGAGAGGGCCCCATCAGCACTTCCTGTTATAAGTCCCATTCCAGGATTAAGGGAATGGGTCTCTCTCTACTCCCAAGCCTGTTGTGTTATTCCTCCAGCTTGAACTAAAGCTCTTTGATTTCAGTTGAACATTCATGATGGCTGCTGAGGTGCTCTTGGCAACGTAGTGACTTAAAAAACCTCTTGTGAAGCTGTTGATAAAAACTGGAGAGAAACTTGTACTGCTAACACAGCAAGCACCTTTCTTAGTGTTGTGGGCCATGGTCCAATTCAAAATCTCCAGTGTGACAAGTTCAGTTGAACTTGTGCTTCAGGCTATTCAGCAGCAGCATACAGGGACTGGAAATAGATTCTGCATTTGTGCCTAGATGAAAGTGGGTGAAGCGCTGGCTGTATTTTGGTCTCTGTGGGTATTGCATCTTACTTTATTAGATGGACTGGTGCAGCTGTTCACAATATTTTAGAGTTATATTGGAATGTGCACACACTCTCAAAGTGCTAAAGGCCTTTATGTAGAGTTTGCAATTCGTGAAAGACTAAGATATGCTCATGGGCTGTTGTACCAAGAAGTAGTGCCAGTATATTGCACTTAGAACTGTACTGAGAACTAGTGCCAAGGAACATTACTGCTTCAGTGAGGTTGTGGCAGGGAGATTTCCTTTAAACATAGCAATTTTAAATCTCCTTTTCTGACAAGCTTTCACTGCAAGTCAGATTCTTATGAATGTTCTCTCTTTTCAGGTCACCTGAATGAAACATAACCTCAGTATCAGTTGTTCTTGCAAGAGTCAAATCAGGCTTTATTGGATTAAATACTAAGCCTTAGATTTTAGGTCATGTGGAATTTGTTGTTAAGAATAATTTAAGATGGTGGTTGTCACTGACTTGACTGAAAAACCCCCAGGTAAATGTGATTGGTCCTGTGTTACATTCTGCTGTAATGCAACTTCAGTCTTAACTATAACTTTTGGTGTCTGTGAAAGAGGCTGGAGAGTTTCTGGAGCGTTGCAGTTTGTCATCAATGTCCCAATCCATTTGGGAACTGAGTTCATGTGGATTTTGTTTAAACTCTTGGCCTTCCTTCTCTGTTCAGTGTTTGAGACAAGGACTGTCACTTTTTTTTTTCCAAAGCAAATACATTTTCTAGTTCAAGCAGACTTTGGAAGTAAGTTTCAGGGGATTTTTTGTGGCTTCAGTTCTAGGCAGCATACCATAATGAGTTCTGTTCCTGCTTATTGCTGGTGACTTGATTTGCATCGTAACAAACTCTAAAATAAAGTTGGTTTTGGAAAGGTGGAACTTCTTTCTTGTAGAATTTACTTTTTTCTGCCTCATTTCTTGGAGGAAGCTAAGTTCTGCCTATAGGAGTAATTTGAAGAGGGAACATGAAATATACTAAATAAGGAACATGTTAGGCAATTGTTAGATTGTTATAAATACTTAATCGTCAGATACTTAAGGGTTCTCTGAGTAATTGTTTACCAGTGTGAAGGCTACATGATGTCTGTTCCTGTACAGATAAACTAAACTGTTTGTGTTGGAATGTGGTGTATTTGTGAATAATGTGGTAGTAGGACTGAATGTTATTTTTGTGATAGTGTAGAGAGCTTGGTTTTCTGTAGTAGGTGGGATTGTATTCATAGTGGGCTTAGTATCCTGTTAGGTTTCGTGAGGAACATCTTTGTCTGTAACACAGGTTGGCAAAGTAGCTCTACTGCCAACAGCAGTTGAATGAAAACTGCTAACAAATCATGACAGCATCTCACAGAAAAAACACAGGTCAGCAGGAGCTCCTGAACCTGAATCCATGACGTTCAGGTGCTGAAAATAGAAGTGCTTGCAATACCTATGTGTTGCATTACTTTTGCAATGAAATAGGAAGAAAAATATTTTGTAGAAATAAACAATTGCATAAAGGTAATCTGGTAAACTGTTTTTAATCTGGAGACTTGTGCTTGAAATGCTGTCAAGTTGTCATGTTTGGTATTTTTAATGGGGTAGATCAAGGTGGACTTGTTCCCAATCAGCATTATTTGAAAGATAGAGAAGTGGTGGTTTTTTCATGTGGTAAATGACTTTTTCCCCTGTAGTTTTCTGTTCTTTTATAAATTCTTTTGCTAGCTCTCTTACCAATCATAGAATCGTATCACAGGATTTGTTTTTGTTTTGCCCGAAAGCAGTGAGGCTTAGTTACTTTGTTAAAAGACCTGTTGGCTATAGAGTGAGTAGGACTTTTTTATCCATTGACCTGTGGTGTCATTGTGACATCTTCATCTTGTTTTGGATAAGGAGAAATCTCCAGTACTTTTTCATTTCCTAAAACTAATAGTATGTTTTATGTTCATGATAGTGCAATATTGAAATGAACCAAAATGCAAAATTTTGAATTGTGAAGGTTTGAGGCAGCATGTGGTTAGTGTTCCAGGAAGCTTTCAGGTGTATTTCTGGGAAGAATAAGGATGCAGTCATCAAGTGTTTTCCATAGTCTAGAAGTCTTGGCCATCTCATTGCGGTAAAATACTCCATCTTAGCAACAGTTGCTATGTGGGATTACCTTTTTAGGCTATGTTAGTAGCATTTTAAGATGTTAAAAGCACTGCAGTGTTCCTGCTGATTCACCTCCTACGCTTGTGAGGCTAAGTAGCTTAAGACTGTAATTTTACGTAGAAAAATTAGTGAAGGTTTTATTGAAAGGGTATCCATAGAGTTAGAAGCTGCCATCAGCATAGCCAAAGAGGAAATGAGGCTGTTTTGTAGATTTCTGGAGTGGATGATCTGTTCTTATTAAACAGGAAAAAAGATACAAGTTCTGAGCATATATCATAAAACCAGAACATAAGCTGTATAGAACAATTTGCAGCACTCCTGGTGCTATACCACGGTAAGTATAAAGAAAATAGGAATCTTCTAGTGTGGGGCCTGAGTGTGTTTGGCTGTCTTTGTGCTTATTCTGGTTCACAGCTGGCCAGAGCCTCTGGAGGCAGGCTGATCTAACAAAATAGCCAGAATTAGTCCATCTCTGCAGCATCCTGTGGCTTTGATCATTGTGGTTTTCTAAGAGCTGCAGTAGGAAGAGCCAAGTGGTGGATTGGGGTTTTTTCCACCCCCTCTATAACTGGCCTCTTCTGCCTGCTTATTCAGCTAATGCTTTTCTGGTATTAGATAGGTCTTGTTTGATTGGGTTTGGTTTTTTTTTTTTTTGTTTGTGTTTTTTGTTTTTTTTTTTTTGGTTTGGTTTTTTTTTTTTTTGGTTGTTGTTTTTGTTTGTTTTTTTTTGTTTGTTTGTTTGTTTTTTTGTTTTTTTTTAAAAACTTTCTAGTGTTGCCTGGAAACTGGAGAGGGGCTTATTGTGTTTAGTGATCACCTCTCAGGATCTTCCAGTTGGTACCCAGATAATGTAAAAACATCCAGGAAAGTCACGAGTTGCAGGGAGGAGCTCTAGCCAGTGCATTGTGTGTCTTAGCAACAATTGCTGTGTATGGCTGCACTGAGACCACTGGAAGAACTACAGAACCTTTTCCAACTCCTGCAGTAGACATTTTCATGGTTTAAAAGCTCATGTTCATGGATTCCCACCTTCCCTTTTTTTTTTTGTTCTCATCTCCTACACAATAGTGCTGAGAATTTTAATAAAAAATTAATGTTTGGCTGTTGCTGTCAGGGGTTTTGTGCTCTGCAGATGCTGAGTTTTCTTATTTCTGTACAAGTTAATGCTTTACAGGCATTTAACTACCCTTGGCACAAACATTGACTTGCAAGTTTCTCAAGGAGAAACATCTATAAATGTTATGCTGGCTGTTGTTTACTGGTATGTTTCAATTTTATTGCCTAGACAGGTAGAAGAAAAATAAAAGTCTGTGTGGTTTCACAAATGGAGGAAAAAAAAAATGATGCCTCTGGAGGTCTGTTAGATATTGCACTGCAGGTGCAAGGCCTGTGTCCATTGCAGTGCTTGCTGTTTCACAAGGGATAGAGCTGGCAAGGAGTGCTATTTGTAAATTTGTGACTGCTGTGACCTCCTTTTCTAGAAGGAAGGCTACCACCTGCTTTGGGCTCTGACAATCCTTAATGTCAGAATGGCATAATTTGTAATGCTCATCATCAGTGTCAGCTGTCACAGAACAAATAAGCACAAAAAAGAAAAGCTGTCTCCTTGTGTCCCAAAGATCTTTGTGTCATGTGTGTTGAGATGGGGAGAAAAGATATCAGGGCAGGGAGGTAGTGGGAACACATGTGGAGCAGTTCTTGAAAGCTGCAGTCACCTCACAGTCATTCTTGACGCTTTTTTGTGCAAACTGCTAGAGGGGACTTGTGAAAAGGACTTTGTTGGATGTAATTCAGCTTTGAATTTTGGTAGAAGTTGCTCATAAATAAGGAATAGGACGTGAGAAATTTGGAGTGGTTGGATGAGTTGGAGGTTCATGATGTTGCCTGAGGGGTTCAGGTCCACAGTAGCAATTTGCCATGAATTTGGACTGTCTTCTGGTATTGTTTCTTCACTAGCAGTAATAACAGATTGAAGCCCTTCTATGGCTGTGAAACTTAGATATCTGGCCTGCAAAAGTACTGTGAATTGTACTGAAAAGTATCTCCTTTTGCTGTAGAGAGATTTTAACAGAGAAGAAGGGTCTGGTGTGTAATCTCATGTTCTAGATTTAAACCTGGCTGATGTGAAGGTCTGTCTGAAAGAATTGTGTACCAAGAGCTAAGATCTTCAAGAGCTATTGTTTTTTGTCCAGCTCTCTAGTTCTAACATGGTGCCTGACCTGAAAAAATGTGTTTTGCAAGTAAGCAGGCATAGCTTGAAAAGAAGTTAGTCTTCCTGATGGTGGTCATTGTCTTGTTAGTCAGTATGTGGACACTTGTAATTTGGGTCACTGCCAAATCAATTGCTTTACCTTAAAAAAAAAAAAAATCACTGGCAGTGCTTGCATGAAGTCAGTGGATTACAGCAATCCAGCTGTAAGAACAGTGACAGGGCAGGATAGTTGTGCCCTGAAAATGTCAGTGCACTAAGGCAGTCACTGCAGCATGGTTTTGAATGACTGTAAGGAGAGCAAGGTGGCCATTTTTTTCAGAAACCATAAAATTGGATAATTTAGTATTCAAGAGGAAGATGGGAAATGCTTGTGTATTTGGCTTTCTCCTGTGGGTGAAATAAGAATTGGAATAAAAGAAGGTTGTAATATGTAGGTGTGTGAGCAGAGAAATGTAAAACAACTGTTTCCATGGTGTTAGCCCATGCAAATTCGTTTAAATATAGAAGAGTTAGAACATAAACTTACCTGTCAGTAGTAAAGGGGAGAACCTGATCAAGGGGAATTATTTCTTACCTAGTATTTCAAGAGAGAATTGTTGCCAAACTTGACTTGTATCATAATTCATACTGAACAGTCTTCCATAGCTATTTTTGATTGAAAATTCTGGTTTGAAAGTTCTTAATGTAGTGATGTTGCAAGATCTGAATGTTCACTTTTTAATGATTTTACCTCCTTCTAAACTTCTGTCAGTCACTAACACCAGTATTTTGATAACACAAAGTGAAAAGTGAATAGGTTTGTCATTGCATGTGGGGAATATTGCTCAGGGATACTGGGCTGAGTTTGAAGTGCTAAAGACAGATTGGGTTTTGCAGGTTTATTGAAGAAACCAAACAAACACAAAACCCCCAGCTGAATAAAACAGTTGGTGTGTGGCATTGTACTTGGTCAGAGTTGAATGCAAATAGAGTCAGAAGGATGAGTGGATATATGGCATCTTAGTGATCACCAATTCAGACTGTCAGACTGCAGGGACTGGATTGCTGGACCGCCTGTATTTTGCAGGCCATTAAACTGCAGCAGTTTTCCCCGTGTTGAGCGTAACTTCTGTTTGCGTGTTTGTTTGATTCTTACAGAGGTCATTACGATGTGTGGAGAGTGAGTGAATCCAGGTGTGCTTTCCCTGTTGGGCTGTAGCCAGAGGGTGGGGGAATGAGGGTTCAGTGTTTCTGAGGGTATACGCTTCCAATTTACAGATGACAGCACGATGTCTACACAGAGCAGGTGACCATTGCATTTTTCTGCAGATAAATGGAAGATTTAATATTTTCAAGTAACAAAATTGTCATTTGCAAACTAAGCTATGCAAGATGATTTGGTAGGCTAAACTGAGAGTACTTGTTGAGAAAAATATATGAAGCACTAGTTGTTTCTTAGAAGGCATGTGCCTGCGTAGGTACTCAGTGTAACCTGCTTCAGTGACTGCTAGTGGTTTTACTGCCCCAGTTGAGATACTTGGTGGTGTGTTACACCTGACTGCCCTCTTCTGTTTCGGGTTGCTGCCACTCTCCTGCCTTGTGCTGACTGGAGATTTCCTGCTGTTTTCAAAGTGCCTTTGCAGGCTTGTTAGTGTATGAGCTTGTGGCCCACAAGGCAAGTGGAGGTTTGTCAGATACTGTTCCCTTCACCTCCATTATATCTCAGTTTTATGTATTCTTGGAAAGCTGGAATTTCCCTGGAATGACGTTCTTTGGCAAAATTTTCCAGTAGTACATCTCACACTGTTTTCCTTGTGTAATGCTCACCTCAGCAGTGAGAAAAGGGAAAGCTGTGTAGTGTTTTAAGTTGTTTTGGTTATTGAAACATGGGGATGTTGATTGACAGTGGTTGAATATGAGCCGGCAATGTGCCCAGGTGGCCAAGAAGGCCAGTGGCATTCTGGCTTGTGTGTGTGGCCAGCAGGATGAGGGCTGTCATCATCCCCCTGTAGACAGCACTGGTGAGGCCACACCTCAAGTCCTGTGTTCAGTTTTGGGCCCCTCTCTTCAAGAAGGAGATTGAGGTGCTGAAGTGTGTCTAGAGAAGGGCAGTGGAGCTGGGGAATTGTCTGGAGCATGAGTCCTCTTAGGAGCAGCTGAGTGAACAGGGGATATTTGGTCTGGAGCAAAGGGGGCTCGGGGGGACCTTCTTGCTCTATACAACTTCCTGAAAGGAGGGAGTAGCCAGGTGGGGGTCAGGCTCTTCTCGCAGGTAACAAGGGACAGGATGAGCAAATGGCCTCAAGTTGTGCCAGGGGATGTTTAGATATTAGGGGGGGGGGGAAATCATGGAAAGGGTTATAAAACATTGGAACAAGCTGCCCAGGGAAGTGATGGATTCACCATCCCTGGAAGGGTTCGGATAATATCTGGATGTGGCGCTTGAGGACGTGGTTTAATGGTGAACATGGTGGTGGTGCTGGTTTGACAGTTGGACTTGGTGATCTTAAAGGTCTTTTGCAACCTTAATGATTCTATGTTGGGTATTTGTCTGTTTTCCTTATTTTAACTTGAAAGGTGGAAAAAGGTATTTTTGCATCTTCTGAACAACACACATCCCCCCCACACCCACCCATAAAATCCCATCTGTGCGGTTGCTTTGGAAACCTTTCATTTCAGTAAGAATTATTTAACGTAATCACCTTCTTTGCAGATGATGACTTTGATCAGTTTGATAAGCCTGGTGCAGAAAGGTCTTGGAGAAGAAGAGCTGGAGATGATGACTGGGACAGGTAGGTAGAATATTTTCATGTTCAGTTTCTGTATGCTAAATTGCATTGCTCTGTTTTCCCATTCTGGCATTTTGTATTCTCACATTTAGAGCAGTGCACATTTAGATACTGATGAAGATGTTGGTTGTTTTGCAAGTGTCAGCTGATACTGGATTGTGCCAAAGATGTACTTGCCATGAGGAATATAGAACACTGTGAACAGATACCATTTAAAATTGGATAAATACAAAGTATTTGTGGTGTGTAATTTTGCAATTAATGTCCTGGTTTTCCTTTTTAAATATTTAGTAGATCTGGGTGGTTTAAATAGTTAGAATTTTCTGGTACTTGAATTTGCTCAACTTAAGTGGGAAAAAAAAAATTAATGAGATGTTTAAATTCTTATCCTCAAAGTCCTACTTCAGTTTTTCATTGGAGAAGAGTAGTAGAACTTAGGTAGGAGCTTCTTCAACAATATGACTGTTGTAAAGATTTAGAAGTATATGTGCTCTTGGTTTATTGCAGGGGAAAAAAAGTGTGGTTTTTTATGTGAAAGGAATCTGGCTGGGAAAGGAATCAAGCTGCTGGCTAGACTCATCTGTTCTTTCTGGGAGAAAACTTCACTTACTTGTGTTAGTTTTATATGATTCCTTTTTAGTAGTAGACTTCTTCAGACTTTGTCAGTGGTTTTCACTGTAAAAGGCAAGAAACTCCCAAACTGGTCCAAATAGATTTCTGTCTTCTGTAATAATCACTCAAATGATTGTAGTAAACAAATTTTACTCTAAGTAGTTTTCCACTGAGCTGAGCCCTTGGAGTGAATCAACTGCTTTACAATTGTTGTCATTCCAGAGAGATTAGTTTCCTCTTCCATGCTTTTCTACTGATATAAGTGGGTAGTTTTCATTGCTCTAGGAGGCAAATATGTGACTAAGGAATTTGGACAGTAGCTCCAGTATACAGGGTGTTCTGCTCTTTGCTGTTGAGGAGTGTCTGCTCTCTGTCAAGCCAGTACAGCTGTTTGAGGATTGGATGGTGAACTTGCACCAAGGAACTGCTCTGGCTTGAGAATGTAATTAAAATTACCTCTCCAGGCTGGGTCACTGTACTGTGCTGCCTCCCAGTCCCAGGTGTGGGTATTCAGAAACCGTAAAATCAGAGACAAAATGTTTTGTATTAGAATGTTTTTTGGGCTTTTTGCCTTTGCTGCCTTTCTGATGTGAATAGGTGGGCACTTAAATGCTGACTGGTCACATTTGTTTTTAAGCTGTCTTCCAGATTTTCTGAAGTGATGAGTAGGAGTCAGGCAGCCGTTGCATCAGAAGTTTTAAGCTTATTCCCAGTGGTAAACTCCCTGCAGCAAAGCTGGTTTTAGTAGGACGTGAGAGAGGTTTCAGAGTATTTTCATTAAGCTGTTTATTATTACCTGCATATGATTTAAGATAGATGATCAAAAAGTCAATTGTTTACTGTAGTGAAATTGTAAGAGAAGTAGTTTCAGGTGCAGAGTGGAAGATTCCAGAGCTTCATTTTGTTCATAATTTCAGACTTTTATTTTTACAACTGTATCTAATAGAATATTATTTATATGTGTTGGGGTGTTTTTTAATACTATTATTTTTTTCAGATTGCCAAGCTGTCTTTGAAAGTTTAAGTTCTGTGGGTGTCTTGGCAATTAAAAATGCTGTACATGGATATGTTGCTGCCTAATATAATTGCATAAGGTTTTTTACCTATGGCCTAATTCAGTATAGGACACAGTTTCTTGAATGTGGAAAAAAGGCTGAATGAACACAGTGATCTTGGGATGTTTTAATCTTTCATGCTTGGTTTTGCAGCTGTTTTGGGGTGAGATGAAGGAGATCTGCTGTTAGTCACATCTTGATCAATCATCGACTCTTACTGTGTTGTTACTTGACTGAGTCCCATCCCCTAGTCATTTAAATAATTATAAATTTTCAAATATCCGTCCTTTCTCAGGCGTTGGACTGTGACAACTGAGAGTTGGAAGGCCCCAGTAAATTGGGATACATTGCTCTTGGAGAATTTTTCCCATTACATTTTTTTACGAGTTCTTTTCCAGAAACATTTGTATCCTTGCTGCTGCTCATGTTTAATGAGGCATGCTCGTGAAATTGGAGGCCAAAAAGGGCCAGTCTGACGTCTTTATCACGGACTGTTAATTTATACATTTATTTCTTTAGGTAACCCAAAGCTTGGGTTTGGGAAAAACATCCATTTCTGCTGCTCTCCTTCGAGATGACAGGAATGATTTAGTAGTTGACTTTTGCTGAAATTCACTTGCTCTGACCCTTTTCTGAGGTTTCTTATTTCTCTATGCTGGCAGAAAACTTTACAACTTGTGTTGTCTTGTCTTTTTTATTATTATTGTCTTTATTTGGCAAGCTGAATTTATTCAGTGAGGGGAATGTTAGGTATTGGAAGTTGAGAAAACTGAAGGAATTGGGTCTGTTTCTTGTGACAGCAGTGGACTCTTAGATTATCTTAACGCAAAATTTCTTAGTACTGTGGTTTTAGAAAGTTTTGTGTCTTGATAGTGAGGGTGAATTGACTGTGGAGCTGTCACAGATCTGTACTTTTATTCCAGTTCAATTTGTTTGTGTGATAACAGATTGCAGCCATTCGTTTTGTCTGTTTTTCTCAACTAGCCTTAGATCTCTTAGTATCTAGGGTTTTTTGTTTGTCTCCTTTGTGGTTTTTGTTTATTTTGTTTTTTTTTTAATGGTGAAATTTAGTTACTTCTGGTCCCTCTTCTTTCTGATAGATAACTTCAGACATGGCTATTTTAGAAACCTTGAGATAGTACAGCTTTACTGTACAGGCATTTCACTGTTACTGTGTTTATTCAAAAAGTTGTGGTCATTTTTCTTTTAATTTATCAATGAAAATACTGAATGACATTGAAAATTTTAAAAGGTTTTGAACAGCATCCTCTGAAAGATTTTTGTTTCTGATGTAAGCTTGATTTATGTGCTAATTTTTTTAACTGTCAGGCAGTGAGCCAAAGCCCCTAAAAATCTAGAATGTTTGCATTGTTGATCAAATGTCAATCTTTTTCTAAAAAATCACATCAAGGATGTTTTTTAGTAATGTGTTAAATAGCCCTACGTTTAGAAAATTAATTTAATCTTTCGCTTTCTTTTCCATTCCTTTTCTTAATCTGAATTTTGTACTTTCTGAACTTGTGTTTTGTCTTTGAATGCTGCTTTAACGCAGATTCTTGCCATCCTTTGGAATTTCTCTAGTGCAGTTTAATTAAAGGCTGTCAGTGATGGACCATAGTGCTGAGAAATGTTTTCAGGCCCTTTGGTGCATTTGTCAGATTACTGGCAGTTGAAGAGATTAGTGATTTTTTTGGAGACAAAATTGAAGTAGGAAATGCTTCTGCAACCATTTCTGTTAGGTAGAGTTTCCTGTCTTTGAAATAAAGGGCTTGAATTCCAGTCAGTTTGCTCCTTGGAACGTGTCATACATCTTATGTCCCAATTTTGGTTTAATATTACACTGAGCACAAAACAATTACTATTTGTTAATGTTCAGTCGTTCCTGGAACTATTTGAGATTAGTAACCATAAATAAATTCTGATAACAATGTCCTGTTTAGGGCTGATTTGGTGTATCATCTGTTCTTGCCTAGTCCACAAGATTTTTATTCTCCCCACCCCTTGCTGTGTTATCTGTACAATAATCAGCTATGAAAAAGACATATCCATCTGCAAGAACAACTCTTAGCAGTGATTTATATCTTGGGATTGCATTCTCATTTTCAAGTATTTACCATGTAGTCCTGAGGAACTCTTACACAAATTCTGGTTCTGTTCATATGGAGCATTCTCACTTTGGAGGATTTTATTCTTATGTAGCACCCAAGGCATGGTGGTTTTGTTGGTTTGGTTTGTTGTTGGTTTTTATGTTTTTGTTTGGTTTGGTTGTGTTTTTTAGTTTTTTTTAAGGTGTGCAGGTAGGAATAGTGTCAAATTACAGCTCATATTTCAATTCACTGACATCTCATTTAAGTATTGACATGCTTATTCTAATATATACATTTGTCCATAACAAAGTTTTATTATAGAAGGGGGAATCTGCTTATTCTTGTCACTAGATAATTCTTTCACTGAAGGAAGAATGAGTTTAACAGTTGTTCAGAAGTTTAACTAACCTGCACTGTAGTTCTTTGTGTTGAGTCTTATTTATGGAACAGTTGCTATGTGCTGGCAGAAGTTTTGTAAGGCAGGTATTGCTATGCTTCCTGAATTCTTGGGCACAATTATAAAAATGGTGAAACATGCATTTGATTTTGTCACTCTACAGGTGACTGTTTGACCTTAGCTTCAACTTGAGGAGGAGGAAGTAAAGTTTTAGGGAAAATCTAGGCTTAAGCCTGACCTTTGGGAAAGACCCAGGCTCCCAAGCCAGCTGCCATCCCAGCCACCTTGCTGAGGTGCATCTTGGGCCTTCTGTTGACCTGTAGACTGGCTCTTGCCCACAGGATGTTCCCATCTCATTTGCTACCTCCCTGGGGAGCTGGAAATCAGCAGTTTGGACAAAATGGCCCTGAAGTGGAGGATCTAGAGTGGGGACCTGGCTGTCTGTGTTTTGGTTGACTGTGCCTGCATTTGGTCCAGGTTATTGTGCTCTGTTTAATTGTAGAGATATGGAAATGAAATGACTGTGTAACAGCAGACTGACTTAATATGTACAATCTGTTGTTTCACTGAAATTATGTATCTTTTTCCTGAGTGCTTTGCTAAAAGGAAGGGTTTGTTCAGACTTTGTGGCAATACTCAACTCAGTTTTTTAAGGCATGTACCCTATAAGCTGTTTGTTTCTGTTTTCTAAGGTTCAGCTTCTTTCATTTTTTACTGTTTTCCAGTGAACTTGATGATGACTTGCTTGGAGAGGACTTGCTAACTGGAAAAAAGGTAAGAGATGTGCATTAAAGTGAATTGTTGAAGATATTAAAAGGTGAATGTTGTTCAGCTTAGCTGCTTCAGGTGTTTGATTTGGCCTCATGTATTTTACAGTTACCTTCCCAAAGCCCGATAGCCACAGGTACCTGAGATCTACCCTATTGCCACAGTTCTCAGCACCCAGGGTTCCATTTCCTTTTCTGAAGTACTTCCAGGTGTGGCTTTTCAAAATACAACTTTTAGAAAAATTATTTTTTTTCTGAGATAGTGTTTCTTCTTATAACACATGGTTTAAAAAGGAGATGGTTCTCAAAATTAATTTATCTGTAGGTCATATTGACTTAACAGTTGGGGAAAAAAAAAGGCAAAACAAGAAAACCCAGTTAGGCCTTCTGAGTGCTGATTAGCATGCTGGAGAATTTAATTCAAGTGCCAGTTCCCTGGCTATTAAAAATTACTTGTCAAAATAGCAGCAGTATTTACCGGAGAGTAAATAAAAAAGCAATCAGTGGTGTCTGTTAAAGATCACAGTGTGCACAGTCTGTTACTGCGTTGTCTGATGAGTGGGTGGAGGATTTCCCCTTTTACAGTGAGAGGGAAAACACAGGAGCAGCTAGAACTGGAGAATGTAAGCAAGTTCTCAGCATGTCTGCTATAGACTCCTCATGCTGATACCTATTTCCAAAACCGAGCTCTGTGAAAAGTACTAAGTATATGTTTGATCTGTCAGATATCTGGAGGAGAAACAGGATTCCTGTTTGGGAAATCAAACTGGCTAGTCACCTCTTTCTATATTTTATCTGTTAAATGAACTCATTTAGAAAGTAGTTTTTAAAGTTTTAGTTGGAGATGAATAGGTTTGCTAAGAAACTCAGATCTATTAAGAGTTGAGTTTTATTTGATGTAGTTTAGCACCACGCTCTATAAGTTGCAAATAAGCTTCTTGAAATTACTCTGTAAGTATTCCTGGTTGAAGATAGGAAGTTCCTTAGTCTTGTGTACTGGTTTGAAAAAGAAAATAAAATTCCAGGAGTATGAGGATTGCAGACGTGTTACACAGTTATCAAAAAAGCAGTTATATATATGTCAGAAATGCATATATCTTTGTAGTTGGAATGCAAGTTGATAAAGCTGCTTGCTTATCTTAAAAAATATAAAATTGCTTGTGTGAATACTGACCAATACTAGATTCTCCAAAGTGTTATTTTTTTCTTGTGCTTTTTCTATGCTACTTTTCAGTTTGCCATGTTACAGTTACAGGGCAGTATCTGTGGGTATGGACACATATGGTGGGGTAATAATAGATTTCTCAGAAAGTTTTCCCTGACCTATTTAGGGTAAACTATCTTCTACTTAATCTCTAAATAAATCTACCTTTGCGTAACCTTTCTGCCTCTTACTTAACGGGTTGGAAATGTTGCTTAGCAAATCTGCAGTTATCTCTTCCTAGTGGATAATTATTAAAAATACATAAAAGAAATGAAACAACTGATAATTTGACAGACAAATTAGGAGGGGTTCAGAAAAGGCAATGTTTTCTTCTATATTTTTCTTCACTTACAAAGTAGTCATGGTTTTTCAATTTTCTTCGTATAGTTGTATCCTTTTCTCGAGTCTGTATCTCTGATCTCTAGAAATTGGAGTAATTTCATGCATTTTCTTGACTTGCCTAGTGCATTAAGGTCACAAGGCCATGAACTAGAGCTAACCTTTCTTCCTTTCTGGTCTTTCTGAAGTGACTTGTCATCTTTGGCTGTATTTGAGAATGGATCAGGGAAAAATGTTGATAGATACGGAAATTCACAGAACTCAGGTTTACGTAAGGCTACCAAAGATATATTTTAAGGTTTGTTGTCTTGTATATTTTTTTGCCATCAAATTAGGCAATTTCCTTGAGGGTATTGTATGGTCTTAGTCTGGGATGTGTTATTCTTAAAGAAATACTTGGTGTTCAGAAATTTCAGTAGTTTCAGTACCTAGTTAGTTAAAAGTTTGTATCTTTTATGTTCACAATTGACTTTTTCTGAAACCTAGAATCAGTCAGACTTGTCAGATGAAGAGCTGAATGACGATCTTCTGCAAAGTGACAATGAAGAGGAACAAGAATTTCGGTATTTTTTTCCAAAATCTTGTTTTGGATAATTCAGAGCTATTAATGACTACTGCTACTGATAACTACTAAACTGAAATGACTGCTATATATTTAAAATTGTTTTGTTTTTTACTTAGCCAGTTTCTTAGTGATTTATATATAAATCTAATGTACTCAGTAACATTGTTAGCATATCAGTAACAGTAATTATTTTTTGGTTATTTCAATCTCAAAAATTTAACACAAATCTGTAAAAAGGTTATAAAAGAAATCATGTCATCTTCTGTGCGTGTAGAATTAATTGTAAAAACTTACAGAGCTTTGTTCTTTGCAGCCTCAGTATTGTAAGCTTCCTTCTCCTGTAAAGTCCTTTTCTGCCATCTTTCTTTGAAAAAAAGTTTATCCCCTAAATCCCTGAGGAGCGGAATTGCGCGCTTTGCAAAGCTTTATTTGTGGCTTAACTATTTGTGTACAATTACACAGCAGAAAATTTTGAGCATAGTTTATAGGCTGGAGGAGGTACTTCCTGGGAGTTCACTGAGGATCCTGCCCTGTGAATGCTCTGGTGGTACAGCTCCATGGCTGAATGATGGGCACTACAACACAGAATCAGTGTCTTGTCGTTTTTACTTTTCAATCTGGACTGAAGCAGGAGGGAAGATGCTTGTGATGCAAAAGTGATGCAATACTATTGCTGCTTTTAATGTCCTGTGTGTTTTTCCAGCTTTTCCTTGTTGCATGCTGTGTAGGCCATGTCGTCTGGAGGGGTATGAATGTATATATAACATAGATACATCTATATCTCTGAGGTCTCTGTCTTCAGCCATAATTAGGATAAGGGGTCCTGTCCCTGTGTTGGACTGATGATGGTGCGATAAAATGCTCCAACCATCAGTCTCTCCATTGGCTACTGCTTTCCTGCCTGCAGGAGCGGGGGTTGGACTCGGACTGTTCCTATCACAGTGGGGAATCCCAGTTGGTCCTTGCTGTTTCTTCACTCTGTATCCTTGCTAAGACCCCTGGGCAGCAGGGATGGTTGTGTAACCACAGGAGCAGTAAGAATACTGCTCAGTGGAAGCAGGTTTCTGTAGACAAGTTCTGCATTTTTAGCAGTTTTATTGCCAGAGATTGAGAGCCCTTCCCTTCTCCTATTTTCATTCAACCTCATGCTTCTATAGTTGGGAGGATAATGATAATCCTGCATAATGTCTTCATTTTTGTGTTAAATCTTCTCTGTCCTAGAGATGCAAATAGCTCAGAGCTGCCTGGATCTTGTTCCTCCAAACGTAGGAGAACGGTGAATAATAGGAATGTAGCTTAAAAAATGATATGTAAAAATATCTTTCTTTTTCTTATACCCAGAGCCCTCAAATCATGAAGATTTTTAAGATTAACTCCACTTTCCTAACTAGTCTGCAGTTGGTTAGTTGCTTTTCTGTGTGTTGATGGCACTAGCTGTTGTAAACAGTAAATTCTGAGCTTTGCTTTGCCTGGAGGTTATAAACTTGACAGTTTTTGTACTAATGGGGTTTTTTTTCAGTGTCTGTGCAGTGCTGCTATAAAGTTAAGAATGTCTTAGGGATCTAAAGTAGTTATTGTCTGTGTATTTTATTTTAAGTAGAACATTTGATGTGTCATAAAAATGTAAGTGTGAATTAAAAATAATCAAGAATGAACTATGTAAATAAATTTAGTAAAAGATCTTTTTCTAGACTATTCTGAAAGATTGGGAAAACAGATGTATTTTTTTGTTAGTCTTGGAAATAAAATTGAATCCGGTCTGCTTTGGTTACCAAGCAGGACTTTTGCCAGTTTGACCTGCTAAACCATCTGGTTCTTTTGATTCCCCTGGTCAAATAGCCTGCAGCTGGTGATAAGCTGCAGTACAGTATGCATTATGAGAACATGGCATGGAGTCAAATAGTGTATGGGATATAATTCTGTCCACCAACTTAGAGAATTTATGTTTGTTGGCTTTGTTTTGCTAAGTCTTTGTGAGCAGTTGACTGTTATGCTTCAGCCTCTGAATTTTCCCCGCTATCCCACAGCTCTCCAGGTGTCACAGTGAGCCTCAATACCACATCTGGCATGCTGACATCATACGAACTCTCTGAATCCATCAATGATCCGTCACTAGAACATGAGTCTGAGTATGACCAAGGGGAGGATGAAATTGGGTATGACAAATCTGAAGCACCTGAAGAATATGCTTCAGAGTATGCAGAGGAAGGACATTATGAAGGCAATGATCCTGAACTGACAGAAGACCAAATAGAATATGGGGAAGAGCCTGGAGAAGAAGATGAAGTGCTAGACCTTGAAATCAATGAACCCCTCGATGAATTTCCAGTGAGTTTCTTTCTATTGTATCTTCAAAGATAACATTGCATTGCGTGCATAGGGCTTTAGACTTATTTAAAATCTGTTTACCTCCCTAGAGAGGAGGGGAAATTAGACCTATTATCACTGTCTGCCAGTTTCTTTATCTAGGCTGTGACAAAGTTTGTGTTGACAGCTTGTTTGGCGGTAGGTAATGCTCCTTTGTCATGCGGGAAGGCAGTTGAGAATCATGACCTTGAGGATTGTATCCTTAAGGAAGAAAACAGCTTTGTGTGGTGGAGATACACTGCCAATTGTTAGAAGTACTTAATGCAAAAGCTTTTATCCAGGCTTTAGACAAGATCTGATAAAGTCCTTCGAAGGTGAAAAGATTATTGACCTGCTAAAGACATCTTTAAGGTGCTAATATCCCAAAGTGATTGATGTCCTGCTCGTTCATCCTTTTTGTAACTGAGAACTGTCTAAACCTGAATAAAGAGATTGGAGGTTAGTTCAGAAAATGTCACCTGCATAATTCAATACAATTTAAGCAGTGTGTTAGAGAACATGTATTGGCTTTAATTGCTAGGGAAATGATTTAATCTTAATTAAAACTGCATGTGATCAGTGAGGTGTTTTAAAATACAGGCAAACTTACTTAAGAAGGATTTTACTCTTTTGTGTTCATAATTTTACAGAGTTGAACCTCATCCTGTGGAAGCACTTGCAGAATGTTTTAAGAATGTTAATATTTTGAGGGGGTAAAATCTGATGTTACTGTGTATGTGCTATAGATGCACATTTCCTTTGGTAAGAAAGTACTGCAGTGTTTGCTTCATGAATTTGTAATCGGGAGATGTAGATGTATGGAAGAAGTTGGGACCCAGTGTTAGATGGGATCTTTATTATGACATTAGGATATGAATGAAAACTGTTTTGATGATGTTGAAATTACTGTCTAGTTAAAAGCCCCGCTAATTGTGCTGTATGTATGTCATATCACTTAAAATTGACAGTTCTGATAGAGACAACACTTCTCTTCCCGTCTGGAAGCTGTAACAATGCAGCCAGACCCCTGCCCTTCACGGGTTTGCAATTCTGTACAGTTGGCCTGTGTCTTTTCACCTTCGTGTGTTGTTGCTTTAGGATGAAGATTACATGCAATCATATAATGAGCAAGCAATGGAAGAACAAGAAGAATATACAGCTGATGAGGAGCTGGAAGAATCTCGGACAATGGCAAATGAATCAGAAGAGGTATGTTGTGAATTTAATGGAAACTTAACAAGTTCTTTTAGGGTTTGATTTCGTGGAATTGTACCTCTTACTGGGTAAAAACACTGACGCACTTTGCCAGTGTTGAATTATTGGTGGTATTACTCTTTGTGTAACATGAATTGTGACAGCATCTGTATAGTCAGATACATCAGATGCTTTCTGCCCCTTGAGTAAAAATCATAAGGAAGAGGCTAAAATGTGCATATTTAATGTTGGCTTCTACATTAGTAACTTCAGGGACCCATTTGGGTAGGAGAGTGGCAGTAACACTGCTGTCTGTTAAATCTCTAATACATGTGGTACCTCACTTTCCAAGTGGATCATTTGTGCTGTTCGGAGTGTAAATACAGTTCTTGGGTATTCTCCTTTGAGGAGGAGCGTGAGCATGGAAAATTCAGTATTTTAGAAGGGCAAAGGTTTTGAAAGAAGTTGTGTTGGTGCTGAAGTTCCTGTGAAGTTTCTCACCTGGTCTCTTAGGAAAAAGAATGAGTTCCTTCATTTGCAAGAAGAAAGCTTATGCCAAAGGCTGCCAAGTATGCATTCACTGACTGATTATAGCCCAGAACAGTGCTCTCATGTCTGCTTTTAATTTGCAGCAAGTTTTTTATGGGGAATTTTTCTCCTTTCCCCACCAGGAATCTGCTTTAATATTACTTTTATTCCAGTTCTTAATTAAATAGGATTGAATGGATTACCTGCTGAGAAGTGTAGTCAGTGTGTTTTGCCTCTTTGGAGCTTTAACTCATCAGGAAATTAATTCCTCAAAGACTCAGTAGTGTTACTGTATGAAGTTCTAACAAGTGGGTGTGATGTGATGCTCTAGTTGTATTTTAGTAAAACAACATTCCTTGGCAGGTAGAGATCTTCATTGAAAATGGCCACCTGCATCGTTCAGTCACCACTGCTGCAAGCAGTGACATCTTGCACCAAATAAACATTAATGTAGTTATTTCCTACTTCAAGTGTTAAGTTTGCCCTTCAAAGGAATTGTGAAATACCTGAACACTTTTTGTTCATTCACTGGATTATATACACTTTCTTTATGATATTTTGGAAGTGGACTGATGGCATTTGTGCTTTCTGCAGCCACAGTCTGAGATGATGGACACAGTGCACATCATGTGAAATTAAATACATAGCTGGGATTCACTGTCAAATGTACTGCCTTAAAAAAGTGCAGTTTCATTTTTAGAGTATGTGCTACTGAGAGTTCTGTAATAATGATGTTGTTTAAATTAATCCAACTCAGAATTAAATTCCTTTAGTTAAAAAGATACCATTAGTGCAAGTTTTTAATTGATTTTGTTAATAGAGCTTTTACAGAATTTGCTCATTATCTAATATGAATGTTTTGGCCAGACCTTTATTTGGTTACTCAACGTTCTGGCATTTTTCTAACAGTTTGCAGATTGCCACAGGTTTGTCTTCCCAAAATAACACCCATCTTTTTATTCTGTTACTTCATATTTATCTTACATTTGTCAGTAAGCTCACAATTACGCTCTCCAGATGAGAATACCAAGGAAGAGAACCTTTGCAGAGTATCCACTTCTGTTTGTTGCAAGGTTAGATGCCACCTCCAGCTCTGAAGAGTGTTGTTCTTTATTCGAGTGTTACGTAACAGCGCTCTTCCTTAAAACTCAACATTCACTGCTGGTAAACAAGGGTTGGCATTCTGCTGTAGAAAATGCAACACAAGAATGGATCTGTAATGGATGCAAGGAAATAGCATTATTATCTCTTGATTGAAATTTGGCATGCAAACAACTGAGAGCAAGTTGACAGACAAGAGTGGTGGTGGTGTATTTTAAGCAGTTTCCACATTAAAACCAAATAAAGCCTCTTTTTATGTTGCATGAAAAAAATTATAAAACAAGAGAAAAGCTGACTGGATGGGAATTGGAACATGATGGGAGGAAACAAGTGAATAAGGGAAGTGAGACACCCCGTGAGGAGTGCAACTCAGGTGGGAGATGTGAAGAAAAGGCAGCTAAAGTTTGTGCTTGAAACAGTGCTTAGAACGTGGATTTTAAATAAATAACACTCTCTCTGGAGCTTCCTTGAAAAGTGTAGCGGTGGTTCAGAAAATATTTTTGGCTTCCTAATGTACAAAGCAAAACCAGTCAATACCCAGATGTTTCAACAGCAAATAGGTGTGGTACAACAGTAACATGAGGCATCATGTCCTAAATATTTTTAGAGGAAAAGTATCACTAATTGCCTCTGTGAAATGTGAATGTGAAAATTAAATAAAAATAAAACCTCCTGAAATTAGAATTCATAATTTCTTTGTTTTATAGTGGAACTTATCTGTGAAGTGTATGATAGGGGATTTGCCATTGCATAAATTTAAACCATGTCTTGGGTTATGCTCATAAGAAATGTAGAGGACTATAATCAAGAAAACATTTAATGAAAATGTCCTGTATCCTACTTTTCTTTTGATAGAATGCAGGCTTGGAAAAAAAGCACTCCTTCTCCACAGGAGATCATAACCCAGTGTCAGGAGTTGTAGTCAGTGGCTGGGATTTATGGCATAATTATTTAATGAGGTTGGCAGGAACCTCTGACCTTGTGGTGGAAGAAAGGTCATTCTTTTTCTATGTAAGGGTCAGCAAAGCTCTTTGGTAGCTTTGTGCATGGTGTCAAAATGGGCAATGTAAAGCTGCTTTTGAGGAGAGCTACTGAGAAGCGTTGGCTGGCTAGTCCAGTCAAGTGACCTCAAGTGGCCATTCAGGGGCTGTTTATGTATGTGCAGAGATATTCATGATTAGCAAGTATTAAAAGCAATTCCTGTAAGGACTAGTATGTCTTAATTCTGTGTCTGCAGTTGTGTCTTTCTGAAGCATAGGATCCATTCACATACTGTAATGTTGGCAAAACATTCTGTTTGGCTGGAAATTGGAAAAGATCATCTAGAAGTCTTGCATGCTACAACTGTTGAACAAATTGTGGGGGAAGGGTGTGTGCTCCTACACAGCTCAGCTAACCTTTCCTGGAGCTGTAAGGAGGGAACATATGGTTGGCTGTCAGACATGTTTGTGTCTCCATCGCCACTAATATAAATCCCTCAATAATACCTGTACTCAGACTTGGACATGGGGCAGTTCGCGTTCTCCAGCACTGCCTTGCCTTGGTGCCTTCTTTTTCATCCACTCTGATTTTTACTTTTTTTTGTCTTTGATATTTATTGCTTGTAAGGCTGTTGTTTGTTAATAGGCGGCATGAGCATTATTCAGGTGAATAAAGTGAGTCAGACCCAGAAGACTACAGAATTGGTATAAGTGGCTAAGAATAGTATAGTGCTAGTCTAGAAAAGTTTAAGAAATGTTTTTTATTGTTATACAGGTAAGTAGTTGTCTCATAGTCTGTTACTCTTATTGTTTTCTTCTTAGAATGGATTTTTTTTTCCCCATAATGAATAGTTGACAAAAAGCAAGTTTCCACAAGTCTTTCCTATAGCATTTTGTTAAAACATTGCAGAACTTTTCAGGACAATACAGATTGCATTAACCTTTCTAGTCCTGATTCTGAAGTCTGAGTTACACTCAGAGCCTTGCACGAGTAAGTTTTGTACTCACAGATGAGATTACATGACTGAGATGAGCCTTTGAAAAATAAAAACTCAAATTCCAGTGTAGCTTTTAAGGGACACGGACACAGAGAGTGGATGTGTCTGGGGCTTATGCTCTAAAGTAAAGCAGGAGGCTCAGTGTAGTGAAATCAATGTCTTGCAAAACAGCTGCTCCAGTTCCAATTTCCAAATCCTGATCCTGAAGTGAAAGTTTCTAAAATCAAGCACTGAGACAGTAAAGTTGCGGGGTTTAAGATATTTAAAACAGATTTAATACAGATACTGCTACTCTTTCTGGGAGTCCCTCTTTTGAAAGTAAGATGCTAACCCTGTCTTTCCCTCCTGTTTGTTTTTATTAAACCATCCTGGCATCTCTTTCCTTGCTAACGGCCTTCCTCTGTTCCATGAGTCTCAACTGCCTGTCCTCAGAGGTGTTTTCATTATACTTGAATATGTTAATCAGACCAGTTGTGCTCAATTTGGGTTTGCTTTTGGGGTTTGGATTTCTTTCAGTCTAGACGCGTGGTTTTCTTTTCCTGTCTGTTTTTAGCTGGGTTTTTTAGATATAAAGTTGGTACATCTAAATAAATACATTTATAAAGTATAAACCTTACAGCTTTTTGTAAACTTTGGCTGTTCTCTTAGCTGTATCTTAAAGCATTTTTGTGAGGTCAGGAAACAGAGTGCTGGAATGTTTGCCTGGAATGGATAAAAAACGATTCTGAGATAAGGGGATGATAAAATGAAAATAACTTGGGATCAGGAACCCAGTAAAGCCCAGGAACTGAGTACACAGATTGTTTATTCACCAGACCAGAGTTGTCGTAGCTTTGAGCTTGAGTTCGTAAGGTCTGGTGGTTTTTAAAGCAGAAAGTGTTTTGCCATATCATCCTGTTTCTGACCTTGCTCCCCAACTTTCTTTTTGGTTATGGATGAAGTCGGGCTGCTGGATAAGGGAATTTGCAATCTCTTACGCAAGTAATGCCATTAATTCTTTTTCTTGATTTGTGACTTAATATCTGTCCCCCTGACTGTCACACTTGCTGTGCCTTTTCCACAAAAATATCTGCACTGATCTGGTTAATTAGAAGTTCAAACTATTTTTTGTATGTTAGATTTTGCTCATTTTGCAACTCAAGCGGCATAAAAGTTATGATGTATTTAATGGCTTTGTGTAGAATTAAAATGCATGTGCAGGCTGTAAGAAATGAGTAAGTGAACTTGTATAAGAAATAACCAACTACACAGTAACCAAAAAATTGTATAGAAAATCATACTGTATTAGAACACTTCTAATTTTCAGCTGTAGACATCAAATATAACTTGTGTAACATTCTGGACATTATTTCTGCCAGACCCGCACAGGAAAATGAAATTGATTTGTTTGGGGTTTTTTCCCCTATTAATTTGAAGGAGAGGAATTAATTTTCATTTGGAATATTGTTCTGTCTAAATAAGTGTTCTCTGTTGTGGAGAAAACTGGAAAGTAAATGATGACAAGGCAGTAGCATTCCAGAATACAAATTCAGTATTTTCAAATTTTATCCAATACTGTTCTTCATTCTCTTCATCAGTTGATGAATTAAAACGAGGAAGTATTCAAGGAATAGAAAAAGTAAGGAAAAGTACAGTTATGCATACTTAGAGGAATCAGATTGACATGCATGGTTATCTGGGTTTTTTTGTTTGTTTTTAACAATGTGCTACTGACAGTTGTTAAAAAAAATGAAGAAAAACCCCCAAACCCTAATGATTTACTGCTTGTGTCACTTGAAACTGGCAGTATCCCAGGGTTGCATGTTAGTCAATTCAGTGCTAAAATATTACTCTGTGTGAAGGAGTAGCTACTAATCAAATGGAGGTTCTAACCAGAGTTTCAAAATTCCCTTAAGTGTTGCAGCAAAATGTGTTCTAAATAGAGTTTACTTTCTAATGTATTATATAGTTCATATATTTTAAAAAAAAAAATCACCAAGCTCTTAAATGTTCAGTGAATTACATATGAGTACAATGTATAGTGTTGTCTCCATCTCTGTTGTGAAATGGTCCAGCTTTTGTATTGTTAAACAAACAAGCTCGCTTTACTTATTTGGTGTGGAAGATTTCTGGCTTTCTCCTGTCCTTGGTTTTAATCCAAAGCTTGGCCAGGGCTTCAGAGGAAAATCAGGGAGTCAGTTTGCACCATCTACTGTGGAACAAAGCCAGCCATCATCTTCTATGGCCTTGACTAGTCTCTAAATACAGAAAGAGAGATACATTCATATCTCATTAATGAACAGCTACTAATTTTCCCTAATAAGTGAAAACCAATGTCTTACTAACAAGCATCCATGTTTACACAGGTGTAGTCCTGTGTATTTTACTAAGGATTATACAAAATTTTGGCTAATAAGCAGATGCATGGCTAAATACAACATTAGGTTGGAAGGCTCATCTAGAGGTCAGCTCTGGCTCAGGGCCCGTTGTTCAGGCCTCAGCACTTCAAATGCCAGCAAAATTTGTACAATGGGGCCTTTAAAGAAAGCTTTGCCTTTTGACACGGATCACAAGAAAATAGATTTTTGATGTTGCATTTCCTCTGTATTTTGTTGTTTAGGCAGCTATTGGATCTCTGGAACTCCAGGAAGAAACAAAAGAAGAGTCTGATGAAGAGGAGGATGATGACGAAGAGTCTGGACGATTACGTTTCAAAACTGAACGGAAAGAAGGAACGATAATCAGGCTCTCAGATGTGACAAGAGAAAGGAGAAACATTCCAGAAACTTTGGGTGAGGTTTTGTCACGATGGACTATTTTGCAGACCTGTAATGAATGAAAGTAAAAAGACAGGCTTGCCCAAACTTTTTCTAAAAGAGTTTAATGGCAAAAGATAGAACAGTCACTTTCTGACTTAGACTGGCCTATATCCAAATTGTCCAAAGTCGTATTAGTCTCTTGTAGTATATGTGGTGTCTGTCTGCTTGGGAATAATGTTTAAGAGTATCATGTTTTGAAAATCATCATTATATTTGTTTCTTGGGACTTTTCATTGTGTCTTGAAAAGCTTTCCTGTATTCAAGCAGCAGCTCTCTGATCTGTGCTTCAACTATGTATTGTGCTGGAACACGTTTTAAGAAATTTCTTTGTACAGCTTTCAGCTGATAAATCTTGTTACTTGTGTTCTGGATTTACCTTTTCTGATGTGAAACAATTTGGATCTTTTAAACCCTCTTACTTCTTTAGGCAGTGTCTAAAAGGGTATAATTTTTTTGTATCTGAGTAACAAAACAAGAGTGGTTTTGTTTCGAGGGACACTGCTCAGTGTATCTAATGAATTCGCCACTGCTAGTTCAGAGGAATTGGTAGACTTAGAACTTTCTTGCAGTTGCTGTGTTTTAGTCTATAAATAAAATCACATTGTTTTATGGCTTTGAGAGTTTACTTCAAGATCTCTCATGTGCCCTGGGTACTCAGGTATATGAAACAGATGTTTTATCTGCCCCACTGGGGATAACCAACCGCTTCATGTTGGCCTTCCTTACAGTGGTGGCAATAATAATAATAATAATAATAAATAATAAGATTAAAATTCTGGTATTAGAGAGATGGGCAAAAATTAAGTTTTGCTTCCAGAAGGATGAACCATTCTCATAGTTCTGCTACTAAACCAAAATATCAGTTCAAACTATGGAAAAAAAAGCCCTGATCTTTTGAAGAGAATCAAAATATGCAAGAGAGGTGAACTGGTAATGAACGCAAATTGTCAGATACTGTTGGCTAATTGTCAGATACCACTGGGAGAAGATGTATGTTATGATACTTCAACTTTTACTAGACTGTAGGGATGGATTCTTCACACAGGATCCTTTAAGAGGGTGCCATGCAGCCTGAGCTTGGAACCTGGATGTTTCGGCTTTCTTTACAGATGAGTTGGAGATTTTGGACAACAGGCATTTTGGAATTATATTCCCAGAGCAGATAAAAAATTACCAGAACTCATCCTGATAAAATATTTTCCTCTTACCTTAAAAGCTTTGCTTTGCAAAGGGTGCTAGTTTGAATCATTTTCCTCTTGAATTGTATAATCTACTAATTCTTTAATCTGAATGCAAGGAATTTGAGCTTTTACTATGCCTGCAAAAAATAGAGAAGCCTTAATTCTGTAAGAGAGGTGGTGTGGCTAAGAGGAATTGTTCATGAGCAGCAAGGAATCAGCTGCAGAGGCTGAACTAGAGCTTCACAGTGGTATTCATGTAGTCTGTGTCATGCTGTGAGAGAGATGTCAGTGCTTGCTTTTGAATCAAGGTGTATTTCATCTGTTGTTCGTATTTAGCAAATAGCTGCTTTTACTTGCAATTTCAGGCAAAGTGTGTGTTAAGGCCTCTATTCAGCATTGTTTCAACAATCAGGAATTGATTTTGATGAGAGTAAGACTGAAGGGAACCCTCTGGAGGCACAGAGTAGTCTATATGGGCACAGGGTGTTTTAGCTGAGGTGCATTCCAAATGTGTTTACAGCTTTAAGACCATACTTGCTAATCATGTACAGACCATACTTTATTTATACTAAGGGGTGCTGGTGGCTTTACAGAACATAATATTTGAAAGATAAGAGTGCTCTAGAATAACTATATTTCTTCACATATTTGCAAGGTAAATGACAATTGCATGTGCTTATGTGTATCTGTGGATTTATTCTGTAGTTTAATATAAAAACAAGGCCAGCCAATGAGGAGAAAATAGTCAATCTCTGCTGCAGGGTAAAGGACCAGTGATTTGAATTGGATTTATTGTTGAATGCAGTTGTAAGTGACTGGGGGTGTAGGTCTGAGATAAAAGGAAGAGATGAAGCAAAGGTGGATGATTCTATAAAGAGGTTTCTTTGAGTCTAGTATTTGGTGAAAATACAGTCTCGCTTTTGTGAAGTGGTTTCTATTCATACTGGTTTTTCTTGTTAATTTGTTGATAAAGAGACCAGATGATTGACTTGACTACATGGTAGAAAGTTAAACTGAAAAAAATTTTCGCTTGCATATAAATACCTGCTTCCTTTTGAAATTATAGAGCAAATCTTTACAGATGCTGTGGTTTAAAAATTAAATTTCATTTCAGACCTACATCTCCTTACTCTAAAATATGAACATAGTTCAGAAAACACTTAAAGAGAAATTAACATTTCAGTTGAAGTTACAAACGTAATTTCCATCCTGTCACATTTTGGTGACCTTTTGTGACAGCTTGTCTCTATTGGAGGAGTGCATTCTTACTTACTGATTAAAGATGTCATTTGAAACCATTTTATTACCAGCAATAGTGAAATTAATCTTGACACTTAGAGACACTAGAAAAATAATTGCTGATTCACTGCATTAACTGTGTGTGAGAACTGTACAGTCAAGATGAGACTAAGTGTGTGCTGGTAAAAAAGATGTAAAATATAAAGAGTTCTTGCAAATGTAGCTGAGATTTTCCTGAACATTTCTGTATCCAAGATAATATAAATAGTGGTTTTTCAAAGTCCAAAGAAGAGGTGTTGTAGGACAGCTATGCGATTAATTTCTAGTGATACCAAGTTTGTCATCTTTGATAAGAAATATGTAACTTCTTTCAGTGCATGTATTTGAAGTCTTCCCAGAGTGGAAATTGCCATTATTCTCTGGATTTAGTTACCTGTTAAGGAATGAGAAGAGAAAAATGTCTTTGGTATCAGAAAACTAAAGTATTCCCTCTGTATCTAATTTAAGAAAAATCAAATCAATCCCTTACACTTACTCAGAACCATTTGTAAAGTGTTAACAAAGGTTAATTGGACGTGGCAGTACTTTTTGTTATGCCCTGCTTAGTTGGCTTACATTCACTCTGATGACTAGTGGCTGAGATTTCAGGCAGGACTAGGAAATTAAAATGAGTGGTTTCACTCTTGTCCTGAGGATGTAATCAGTTTGCAGATCTGGATGATGAGAAAAAAAAGTTACAACATGGTGCAGATACATGTAAACGAATATATATTTTTATAGCTGCTTGGGAATGTGATTGGTATTGAAAATCTCTGCATTACCCAGGATAATATGGATCCTGGGACTTTTCAAAGCTGTGGAATTGAAGTGCTGTTGCTCTCGGGGAGCAGCATGAGGCAGAAGCCAGAGCTGTGTGCTCAGGGTTGGTGAGGCAGGAGAGCCGCGGCTGCTCCAGCCTGCACACACTGTCTAGGGAGCACGGCAGCATCCAGCTGGGCCCGGTGTGCTTTGGCCACCATGTGCACGAGGTCTTAGGGAGAAGCAGTGGAGGGAAAGGCAATTTCTTCTTCTCTGCTTGTCACCTCTTTTCTGGTTAGCAGTGTGATCTTGCTTTCAGGATAGACAAGAATTGTTTTTGTTCCTTCTGTCCCTGCAAAACCATCTTCCATGTTATGTCCTCTCCTTGATCTGTGTGTGGCACAATGCTCTCAAATACAATATGCAGCCCAGCTAATAATTGAGCTATGTTGCTGCATAGTGACATACAGCTATATACAGCATTTAAGGTGTTCACGGCTTGACTTTTGCTGTCTCTGTGTTTCTGAACCATCATTTTGTGACTAAGTGAAATTTTTCACAGGTAGGACACTGTTGCCTCAATGGCATGTTGTAGGAGAAGTATGCTTGATGTTGATGTAATATCTTTTTTTTAAAAAAAATCAAATGGTTATGTTGTACTTTTGTAGTCATTGACATGGTATGAACATGATGGTGCTTGCTGCAGCGAATTCCTGAGGGTTTTTGTTTGGGTTGGGATATTTTTTCACTTTTCTGACTGAAAAACTGAACATGTGCACTGTGCCTTTAAGGACACGGCCTTTAAACTTTGAGAAATTTTGTGTAAATCTGCACATCGAAGACTTTTTGTATGGGTCCTGTGACCCCTTCCCCAAGCTTAACCAGCACAGTGCTCTGAAGTAATTTTGTTTGGAGCAGCCCATTCTTTCTTCTAAAGTTGTTTCTATTCAGTGTCCTTCAATATGAGCTCAAGAGGCTGTGAGACTTGGACATAATCGTGACTTTCAGGAAGCCCAGCTCTGTTCCCAGGTTGAATAGAAATTGCTTTCCTCACATGTGACTTCTAACCTATTTGATAGGAAGTTACTTCTTATCATCTTGCATGACTATCAGTGGTAGGTACTTGTTGAAATGACCGAATCCAGACTACAGCCTTGCAGAGTTCTGGGTTGTAGTGTGCGAGATGGCAAAGAAATTGTCCTGCCTGTCCTGTTCCTGGGTGAAAAAGAAGCACAGCTGTCCAACTAGCAGGATGCCCAGGATGTCCTGCAGGATTTGGGTCTTCTCTCGTTAAAGGGAGGAGAGTTACTCTGTTGCAATGTCATGACACTCTTTTTCCCCATAAGTGTATGGGAACCAGGGACCCATCTTCCCAGCAGGCCGAGTCAAAGCCCATACTCGCTGTTTCACACTTGTAGGCCTCTGAAGAAACAGGACTTGCTGCAGGTGTGGAGAGGAAGGAGGCTTGAAATGAGACCTCTATTTCCCCCACCAAACCAGCTTTTTTATCCCTGACAGCCCAGGATGGCTAAGGTGGTTGTTTTAGTTGCATCTAATGCTTTTGATTGCTTTGGACAAGAGTACATTTATCTTAATTTTCCTCAGAAATCCATCGTGTGCACATATAATACCATACTAAGACTTGAGGGACTGTGGTTCCTTGCCCCTTTCTAAAGCATACTGTGAGATTTTCCTGATTAAGCCTGATTGTCTTGGGCTCTGCTGATGTCTCCAGGCATGTGCCTCGAGGGCAAAGGTAGCATTTCATAGGAGTGTCTGCTAAGGCTTTATGCCATTTAATTGTGGTTTCAGAGGGGAGAAGTAAGAACGTAGAGAAACTTTTCTCCTCACCAACACACAGAAATGAAATAGGAAATTCTCTGACAGATCCTGGGCTTTGAGAAGTCTGTCATGTTTGCTGTGTTCTTACAGGCCATCAGCAAGCTCTGAACTTTTCTTTTAAAAAGCCACTGCTTTGTGGAGTTGCTGAATACTTCTGAAAACTGGGACATGCAAATTTACAGTCTTTGCAGCTCAGTCATGCAGGTAGTTTTTGTAGCCAAGTAAGAACTGCCGCAGTGGGAATGCACAGCACTCACCCTTTTCTGCCCTTCTGTCAATCCTCAACTTCAAAGACTAATGGGGATTACTTATGAAGATGTTTAAGAGGATGGTTTAAGTAGCTTTGGTTTTTAGACTCACAAGAAATTGTAAGAGTTTTCTAATTGCTTTAGTTATATATTCTTGGTGAAGGATATCTAGTGGTGTGGAGATGTAGCACTAGTGTGTCAGCGGCCAGATACAAATTATTTTTATTCTGATATTCAAATATTATGGCCACTGTGTGTAGTAGTACCAAGTATTTACCGTATTAATTCAAAGTATCTTTTTATGTCAGGAGTGTGTTTCTTTTTGAGTAGTTAATTTTGTCTTGTTAGAGGGAGAAGTGAACATTAGAGGTAACAAGGGATCTGACTGGCAAATGGCAAAAGTCTCAGATGCATGTTTGAATTAAAGTTTATTGTTTAAGTGATTCAGACCTGGTGAGTGGCACTGCTCATACTGTCATGGTGTGTTTCCTAAAGTCTATTGTAGACTTTCTCAGTATTTCCAAGTAATTTCATTACCTGGGTCTGTTACTACATAGTTTTTTTTTCTTAACATTGTCAAGGTTGTCCAAGGTTTTAAGCAAGTTTGTCAGTCTTTGTTGAGTACTGCCTGTTGTTCTCTGGTATTTACCTATGATGTGTGTGGGTGGGTGTTAACAGCAGACGTGTTTGACTTGAGCTAAGCATAGATTTTAACTTGTGCTCTCTCGTCGGTGGAACGATTAACTTGTGAAGTACATCTGAGTCTTAAACCACATACAGTAAA
This sequence comes from Dendrocincla tyrannina, assembly GCA_035047865.1. Classification (NCBI taxonomy): domain Eukaryota; kingdom Metazoa; phylum Chordata; class Aves; order Passeriformes; family Dendrocolaptidae; genus Dendrocincla; species Dendrocincla tyrannina. The sequence goes on from JAWWMP010000081.1 coordinate 7,360,887, forward strand.
ATAAATACTGAGTAGTTACATACTGGAAACTCACTTCACCCGTCAGAAAGTTTCTTTGGAACAGGCCAGTGTGCAGAAGAGTCTGGTAGACAAAGTCTGTTTATATGGAAGACTTGACAGATGCTTTACTATAAGGTTTACTGGTTATGTTATCCTGCTTGACATCTCTAGGGTTACGTGAGGTGCTTAAGATAACAAAACTTTGAGAGGAGCTACAGCCTCCTCTTACAGTAGAAGGCAAACTTCAATATCATCTTAAAAAACACAACAACCAAACCTCTTTGTTCCTGTTTGTTTCATTTATCTGCTGCTTTTTGCCTGTGCAAAAACACAAGTATCTGCTTTTTCCTTTTAAAGAAGTCTTTAATGAAATGTTAACATGCCACCTAAAGGAGATCAAAGAGCCTGCAAATTTTATCTTAGTGCAGGGATTCTTCTACAGTTCTAGCCATGCTTTTTTCATTGTATTTTCCATCTTTTCAGCACAAAGCTAAAATATTTTTCCCCATTTTTGTCTTCACAGAGCTTTCTGCCGAAGCCCAAGCAGCATTACGTGAATTTGAAGAGAGGGAAAGGCAGCTTAAACAGGGACGATACGGCTCCAGGAGAGGAGGGCGAAGAGGAGGCTCCGTTATGTGCCACGGAATGGGAGAACAAAGGAGAGACAATAATGATAGGGGAAGAATGAAGGATCACAGGCCTGCACTGCTGCCAAACCAGCCATCAACAATGGTACCTTTTAAACCTTAGTGTTCTTTGAAGTTATGGAGAAGTGCATTCTAACTCGTGAATTTTTGTGAAGGTGGAATATATATTCCAATGTAGATGGTTTGCTCTTTGTTAGGCAGGATGGCCTTTGTGTAATGTGATGATTGTGAAGTATGTGCTTCCAAATGAAAAGTGCATTTCAACTCATACAGCACAGACTTACCTGCTGTTTTGCATGAGAATAGAAGAAAAACTTGATTCCTCTGAGAAGTTCTCTACATGCAACAAGCAAATATATTCAGTCCTGCATTATTAATAATAATGTAGTTTAAAAAATATGATTCTCTAAAAATTTCTTGGTTATTATCAAAGTAATATTTCTGCTCATACTTCTTAAAAATCTATTTGCCTATTAGCCATGCTACTATGGAGGTAAATAAAACCCTAGGAAGGTAATCCTCACTTCCCTATTAGGTGAATTATTATTTGAGATTTCAAGTGAAAATTAGCTATGTTACTGCTTTCTTTTTTTCATGTGCTTTGTATCACAATCTAAGAGACTTTACTTTTTCCATCCAAAAAACCTCAACTCCAGGAAGTACGTGATTAAGAGGTAGCCCACATTTATTTTTGTTCACTGTCATAAAATGTACTGGAAACTGAGATTGTAGAACAAAGCCTGTGTATATTTTTGCAGGACAAGGCCATCTGTGTTAAACAGAGGTGATTTTTTCCAACAGCAGTTACTAGGTGCTGGTCACTGGCAGGAGTCAGTGTATATCTCAGCAGTTGAGAGCCCTGCAGTAGAATATTTTGTGCTTTTAAAACAGTGAAGGTTGAATAATTTATTTTTCTGTTCTGCTGCAGTCTTTGCTAGCTATTTTGGTTTTAAACATTGTAAACATTTTTGTGCTTGTCACCGGTATCTTCTTGTGCATACTGTGTAGTTGCTGTGTATATATGTGGCTGCTGAAAACAGTGTATCGCATCTTTGTTGCTAAAAGGTTGCCTCTTTGGGACTCTTCTTGCATTATCATTTGGAAATTACGGGACTAGGACTGATATCTGATATCAGTCAGTTCAGAAGCAGAAGAATGTCTCTGAAAAGAAACTATTTTTTTTTTAATTAGAACCGATTTTGGCCATTTGTTTTTGAGTGTTGAGCAACAGGAGACTTCCCTCTATGCTAGGAAAGATGTCTTTGAAAGGTGCCTTTAAAGCAGTTTTTTCTGCAAGCAGTATAGATAGGTTTGCTGCGCTGATATCTGAAGAGTCTAGGAGTCTAGCTTAATTTGTATTTTCACTTGTGTTGCTAGTGCTAGGTCTGTTTTCTCAGGCTCTTCTATACATGAGACAAAAGTTAGTGGATTAGTTTTGATATTGGGACTCAGATTTCCAGTGATCTTTACATACACCTTTTTGCAGTTGATAACAGTTTCCAGTGACATGAAGAACACTACCATATGAAACTAAACGGTTTCTCTGTTAAAAATAAGTGACTGTGTCTGCATGCCCTCTGTGCTTCCTTGCTCTCTGCTCTTCTTCACATGAATGTCTTTGATTGCTCCTTTGCTTTCTTGTGCTGATGGTTCTAAGTGCTTCCAGTTGATATAGGGAAAAGAGGTTTTTTTCTGTTCATAATTGGCCTGAATTGTTCTGCAAGGGTGCCTTGGTTTTGTGTTCATTTATGTCAGGATATTTTAACTTTAAAGCCTGGTGACTTTGTTCTTTTGTCTGACTTTAGACGCATTCACAGAGGTTAATTCCAACACACCAGCAACCTGTTATGAGTCTGTTCCAGCAGCAACAACAGCAACAACAACAACAGCAACAGCAGCAGCAACAACAGCAGCATCAGCAGCAACAGTTACAATCTCTGCTTCCTTTACAGCATCAGCATCATTCTTCTCCTCCTCCAGGGCTACATATGCCCCCTCCGATAGAAACACCTCGAATAATGATGACTCCACCTCCAGTGACACCTCAGCAACCGAAGAACATACACATAAATCCTCATTTCAAGGGGACAGTAGTGACACCTGTACAAGGTGAGCTTTCTGAACACCTTTCCAGTCATGCAAGAGTGACTCATGTTATTCTTTGCCAGAGGTGCAAACAGTTTGTTTGTTACTTCATGGAAATGTGCTTCAGGCTGCTGTTATTTTCTTTAAGCTTGAAACAAATGTTTTGCCTGAAGAAAGACATAATGTTGTTGGACTGTGGCCAGTGGAAATAGCACAAAGCCTTTTCAGCTTTTATGTTTGTTATTCTACTGTAAAGGCTGTGAAGAGCAGTAAAAATGGAAACTGAAAAGAGAATGTGCTTTTTAAAAGTAATAAATGTCAGCTCTCAAAATTAGGTAAGTACTGCAGTTTGTAATTTCCCACATCATTCCAGCTTCAACCAAGCATTCACAGCATGACCACCCACCTGTTTCAGTGAGAGGGTATTGATGCACTCCTTGCACTGTAATTGCTCTGTGAAAGGTACTGAAAAAGTCACTGTCCTTTCTTGGCAAGATACATGCCCTCAGTTCTCCTTTCAGGGCCCCATTTGTAGTTGTTTGATTCACAGCCTGCAAAGTACATTCTATCTGTAAGTTAAGACAAACAAACACACTTTGGGCTGCATTTCTTAGGGCAGCTTTCAGCTAACCTGTTAATGTTACTGCTTATTTAGGAATTTAATCGCCAAGAGGGTAAAAAAAGACACCTGCATAGCTCTGATTTGTGAGTTTGTTGGGACTAGATAAAGTAAAGAAATACATATTTTTTTACCATTAGGTTGTCTGTATTTTCCCCTCTTCAGATCAGCAGAACTCCAAGCCAGTGCTATCTTTGCTTCATTTATTTGACCAGTGAGAAGTCGGAACTTGGCAGGGTAGGATATTGCCAGTATATGGACATCTATTAGGCTTCTCACAGATGGTTTTGTAGTAGCTGTGTTGTAGAGCTTATTTTGCTTTTCCCTGTGGTGCTTTCCACAAAATTATGCATCAGGGCAGATTATCTGGAAGCACTCCAAAAGATCCTTTACTCTTGGATTTTTGCCTTCTGTGCATTTTCCTAACGTTTCCAAAGTAAAAGTTACTGTGCAGTCAGAAGCAAAAATTGTTTTTAGATTATTCTCCTCACTCTCCCTGTGAAACAGTCAACAAATCTTCCACCTGCTGACTTTATGTGCACATTAATTTCTTAACTTGTAAAAGTCCAGTTGTTGCTGTAGACTGAGCAGCCCTGGAGAACAAGTCATCAATTTTTAAATGGTTTAATACCTGCCTTCAGTAAGAAAGATCTTTGCTCTCTGTGTTCATGGCTGGTTTTTATGAAATACCTTTGTGCCATTCATTTTACTAAAGGAGTCATTGGAAGGGCTGCTGTATTTTTCTGCTAATAGGTATGCAGCATACTATTAAATACAGCCTTTTGAGTCACTGTGGAAATTTAAATCTTTTTGATTAGAGAGTGTGTATTGGAAGCTGAGTCTTCTCCATTGACTGAGAGTAGTGGCCATCTCAGTCTTAATCTGCAGCAGTACAATTATATTGCATGAAAGTATACATTTGCATACCTAAGGAAAATGTGTTGGAAACCAGGAGCCTTCTTCAGGTAGATGAGCATAATTCTGAAGTCTTCAATGATATTTGCATATTAAGATGAATTTTGAAGCTGTCACTGCAGACAAATGGTAGTTAGAAATTCCATTGTAGGGATTGCCACTTTAAGCTTCCTCTTAAAAAGTGTTTCTCCATTTAATGCATCTGTTTGAAGCCCCAGTAGGCAGATACTGGTGGTTGACAACATAAGGATGTGTTTCACTTACAACATCGTTTATTTCAGGTAATGGGAACCAGGAAAGATAAGACTGACTTCATGTTCTTGCTGATGCTCTGCCACTTCTTGGCTGAACGTATTTCCAGATACATGAGAATTTTTACACATTGGAAAATATGGTCAGATAGCTGCAAGGTTTATTGGGATTCTGTTTTTGAGAACATGATGCCTGGAAGCTAAAAATGCCATGTCTGGAAAGTGTATGATATGCACATTTAGGTTCTGGTAGTTTTAATGGTGTGCTGTCATGTTTTAGCATACACTGGCATTTTTTCCTCTCTGATTTTATGGCAGGATTAAGCTAACATACTTCTTATTGTCAGCACCAGGGATGCTTTTCCCAGCTGCAGATCATAGAAATAAACTTTTTCAACATCTTTTTGGGTTAAGTTAGTCTTGAAATGCGTTGAGTATATCAATATTTTCTACGATAGACTCAAACCTCTTGTAAATTTTTATGAAATTTTCATGTGAATAAAGTAACATATATAAGAACTCCAGTAGACAGCTACTTCAACCTGAAAGGGAGTAGAAGTACTGTTGAAGAATCCTATCACTGGCTTACTCCTTTGAAGTTTCAAAGGCAAATCTCTTACAGTGGCCGCCATCTCCCTGCCCAGCCTTGAATCCTGGTTAAAAAAAGTACTTACTTTCAAGTCAGTTTTGTTTCAAATGAATTTGTACTATTTTTAGTCTTTGAAGCTTCATAAATGATTAAGGACTCAGTCTATCAAACCCCTAAAACATCAGCTTCTGTGAGTACCTGCTGCAGGTACTGTGCAGTTGGTGCTGTTCTTCCTGTGCCATTTGAATCCCATGTCTTTTACTTGCCTGCTTGTCGTATAATTTTATCTTTCCTTTATGTCCTATTCTGTAAACCAGTTTTGAGTTGCAAGTAGCAAGTTTGACTGAATATGTGTTCAAATTTGAGTATGATGAATTGATGCTGAAGGACTGTACGCTGATGGACTATGAAATACAACCTGGGATAACAAAGACTGTGTTCTTTCCCCCTAAGTGTTTATATCAGAAGTAACCATTTCAAGAATACTGTGGCACTGCCAAAATTTACCTGGACTAATAAGCAGTTTATGGCAGCTCAGTATGGCTTTTACCTTTTGAAAACTGTTTGATGTCTTGGGAAAAATCACATTATAATTCTCCTAAGTGATCAATATGGGAATTGCTTCTTCATCTTTTCAGGTATAGCATTGGAATTTACAACAAGAAGCAATTTAATTTTCTTAAATTAGTGTCTTACAACATGCTGTGTGTTATTTTTGAAACATACTTTTCAGACCTATGGAATATTTGACATCAGAAAAAGGAAAGCATATTTGAGACTTCTTTGCTGCTGAAACAAGTGTCCAAGGATTGAAAGGGCACAGAGTTTGAACTACTGTCTTTCATGAGTAGTAAATTAATCTGTTTAAAATACATAAATTTATCTCTCTATATATATATGCTGCTGCCAGAGGCAGGATACTGAAATAGACTCAAGTGCTCTGCTCAGTTGTTTCTCTGCATTTCCCACTGTATGCTATTTTTCTCAGTGCCTCTCTGACCCTTAATACCTGAACTATTTTAGGACTAGGTCTGTCAAGAGCAACCTGTCAATTTTTTCCTGGTGTCCATTGCTGTTTGATACAGACAGATGTTCATTAGAAGTCAAGATGAGACTACTCAACTCATTTTCTCACGTAATGTGATACAAAGCTTACACACAGTCCTCCCCTGCTGAAAGATGGCTGCAATTCATTACCCCATCAGTCTCTGAACCAGCAAACCAAAAGTACTGAACAAAAGTGGAGAGAAGCCAGACATGGACATGAACTAAAAACAACCTCTAATGCATCAGTTCTTGTGCCTCAGTTCCCAAGGAAAAAGGGATTTTTGAGGCATTTTAGCAAATTCCTGCATTGGGAAGTGTACCCAACTTCTCCCTTAGACTAGCTTCATTTCTTAGCATCTTTCCTGCGCTGAAGTGTAATACAGTAATTGTCTACAAGTCAGTGTTTAACTCTGTGGAAAACATTTTCCTGTCAGTGCTATAAACAAACTGAAGAAAAAACCTTACTGTAAGTTTTTAGTAAATAGTCAAACACATTCAGTGCTGTATGAAATGCTTTAACTTTTCTAGGCCTTTTGTTCAACATGGAAACATTTGTATTTTTAACCACTTAGGTGACTTAGAGAGGAAATTAAAAATACAAGGTGCACTTGAAAATGGGAAATCTGTCATTACACTTTGCAGTGTGGATTCAAATACAGATCAGTCCCCAAGGTGATTTGGCTGTAATGCTTTGTGCATTGTGCCATAACATTAAGTGAATGTTTTGGTAAATATTTTTCATGACAAGTGTTTTGAAGTGCAGTTGTATGGACAAGCATCATCCATGCTAATCCCCCTGAAATGCTAGTTTTTGAAGTTATTTTTCAGTAAACAGTCTTCTTGGTGTCTCTTTGTGCTGTAACAGTCTTTCATCTGAGAGTAGCAGATCTGTGATCACAGTTACATACACCACTGTGGTGGCAAGGCCAGATTAAATAGTTTTTGCGTGTTGTTAATTGCTGCCTGCCTCATTTTACCCTCATGAGCAGTGATTTATACCAGTTAGTGTGTCTCATGTCCGTGCTTCTTGTGGTATGTTGGTGGTGAGACTAGGAGATAGCTAGGCAATGTTGAGTGGCGTGAAGTAGAGAAGGCAAATTAATCATGTATCCTTCTATTTGAAACATGAAATTATTGTTAGTGTCTCTGTCAGCTTTGTCTAAGAGACGTCTTTGAATAACTATTCTAGTTTTAATTCCTGCAACAAGCAGCAATTTAAGTCTGGAAAATGCAGAACTAAATTATGTAAATTAACAAGTAGAATCCTAATTACCCTGTTGCACGTTTCAGGGAAGGGAATGGTTGCCTAAAGTTAATTGTAGGAGCTGTGACATACGAGGGTAAAAGTAGCAGATTTTAATCGTCGCTTTTTTTTGCAACTGCTTTTGGAAATAACAACAACTGTTAGGTTAAACAATTGGTGTTAAAAGGTGCTTTTTGTTTCAGTGCCCTTGCTGCCAGTTCCCGCCCAGCCAAGACCTGCTGTAGGACCCCAGAGATTTCCTGTGAGTAGCAGCTGTTTCTTCTTCTCTGATATGGATAAGCATACATTTGCAAAGAAATATTAATATAGCAAATAAAAGCTGTTCTAGTGAAATATAATTTTAAGGATTTGTAAATATTGACAGTACACTCTGCAGTTGAAAATGTTTGTTAAAAGCTTAAGGTCAATGGATTTTTGAGAGTAGAATTAATTCTGTTTAACTGTAAAATTGTTGAACCAGTCTCTCCAGTGGGAGAGGCATGAATGCATCTTGTCTTAAGGAATATGGGCTTCATTTTATTACTTGACTCTTTCTGTATAAATGGAATCCTTATTTTATTTGATATAATAAAAGGCTATTTGAAATAATCCCTAAGTTTAAAAAGCAGCAGTATATATTTATTGTAAAACTCGGCAATCATTTTTATCATTGCTTTCAGGCATTTCAATGTCCTTGTGTTTTTTACATAAAAAATGGAACTGGCATTGCATGACCTTGCTTTCTCTTATGTTTCTAACTTTGAAAACAAACAAGGCACTTAGCTGCTTCACTAGGCTAATTTAATTTCTTATTTTTTTTAATTCTGTGAATGGAAAGGGTGCCTGCTTCTAGAACTTTTCTCATAATTTCAGTTGTTATCCTAAAGTTGTAGATGAAATGGTTTCCAAAGTACCAAAGTAATCAAAAGAAAACCTAGGTTTAAATCTTGCCTTAAATATTTTCAAATAGACCTATATATTATGCTTCCTGAATATACAACACACAAAAAAAATCCTCTGTTGATGTGTGCAGTGTGGAAGGAGGAAAGTGGGTGTCTGAACATCTGTGTAGTATCACACAGTAAATTACTGGCACAGAGATAAGATGTGTTTGAAAGAAGCAGATTTCAGAAACCTGCTGTGACTTTTGATTACCCTGTACAGACCTGGTTTTGATGCAGAATATTTTTCATACAGGACATGTAGCTGAGGAATTGTGATGTCCATAGTTTGTAGAGAAGCAGAGTTTTGAAATTGCCACATTTCTTCTGTGAAATCTTAAAAGGTTAAGCAGTAAACCCACAGTTTCATTAAGTAAATTCATCTTTATTAAAATATTTTTGGAGCATTTTTTATTAAAAATACTGTGGTTTTCAGGGGAAATAATTTCATTCAACAGCCTTTAATATTATGTGGAGATGTTATTTACATTTGGTTTTTTATGAAAATAAGTATCTTGCATTTGTTTTTCTTTGACACTAAGTTGATTGGACAATAAATGCAGTTTGGGTTGGAAAAGAAATTGGAGGATAAGGAATATCTGTAAAGGCATTGTAATTGGCATCTTTGAAGTGTGTTTACATCAGTGTAGAAAAATTGGAAATTAATTTTTTTTAAATTGACTGTGAAATTAGATTTTAATTCTGTTCACTTTTGGTTTTGTAAGTTGAGAAGTACTGCAAACCTAGCTAATCTATATGCAACAGTTTTTAAAAGGAAGTAAAATAAATGGAAGTTTTTTGGTAGGACTTTTGCTCTGTTAGCCCGCAGGAAAGACTTTACTGCTAGCTGCCTTTATATAAGCAGTACACCAGAAAAGAGTCAGTGTGATTAATTTTTCATAAGGAGGTGGAGGAGGGCTGACACTGCCATTTTGTTGCCCTGACTGGTTTGAGTTTTTTCTACTTCAGCTGGTAACTTGCTGTATGACCCTAAGAAAGTTACTTCATCTTTCCATGTTTCACTGAGTTACAAAGTGGATGTAAAATGAACTTCCCGTATGAAGTACTTTATAAATTTTGCATAGGTTATCAGTCATATTAGGATTAGGAATTAAGTGTCACTGTGTACATATCTCATGTTTGTTTTATTAAATGTAGTATGTTGGCTCTTCAGCTGAAGTCAAATTTACTTTCTGACTAACGTTTTATCTTGCGGAACTACTTTTTTTTTGCTCTGTTACATGTCAGATGCCTTTGTGCCATTATAATTGCCTTGTTTATGTATAAGTGTTGACTTATAGCAATACAGAAATAGTTAGACGACTTTGACAAGCCATTTGAAAAAGATCAAAGACTTGTTCCAGACTATAGTTCATTCATCCTTTTCTTCACTGTATAAAGATTCTTTGGATATATAATAACTTGAATTTGCTCTTGTTTTTAGGATTGCATAATCAAAGGATAATAATCAACTGATCTTTCTGATGGCTTTGTTTCTAACAAACTATGTGGTTAGAATCAAATGTTTTCAGTCTGCTTTCCTCTTTAAACTGAATGGTTTCTTTTGATTGGACGTGTCAGAGGTGGAAGCATGAAAAGGAGTGAAGTTCTTGCAAGGAAAAGACCAGGAGTGGCCAGTTCCATAACTGAAGGAAAAACTTTCCTCCGGGTTCATTTCTTATCTAGGAGAGAAGCCTCTCAGCACGGAGAGCTTCTCAGTGCTCCAAACACGGGAGGAGCTTCAATCAGAGCAAATCAATTGCCAGTCATAAATCTATGGGAAACCAGGTGTTATTAATTTAGGCCTGATGAAATGACTTGTAACCATGTAATGGTTAATTCTTACAGCCCTCTGCAGAAGGATGTAATTGAAGTGTTGAGCAAAGTTGTAATGAGCATGTTAACATATGGTGTGAGTTCTAAATTATGGGAAATAATGTAGTACTACATCAGGGTAGTGTTGATCAAGATTGAACCTGCTTGGAGTGCAGACTGATTAAATTAACTTAACCTTGAATCTCAATTTTAATATTTCAGGGTAGAGCTCATTGGTCAATTATGTCTTTCTTAAAACTTAACTCATGAAATGTTTAGAGAGGAAATACTAAAAGGGGTGCAAGGAAAGGAATCTGTGTTCCCTACTTAGTTATTTTAACATTTACAATAGTCTTGAATCAAGCAATGAAGTTGTCTGTCTCCTACTCTGTAAGCATTCAAGGAGACTTAGTGTGAATATTTGAGAGCTATAAGGACTGAATAAATGGTGGGTCAGAGGTGTGTCCCAGCTGAGAAATGCAGGTAACTGGAAGTTAGAAGACTTGAATTCTGCTTGTCTAATTGCCCAGTACTCTGCAGGTGGATGTAGTTCATGGTAATCCAGTCTTCAAGCATAGTTTGAATTAACCTGGAAGTGTGCAAGTGCCAACTGCATGTTTTCTTTAAACTGTTTAAAGAACTGATTAAACAGACCTCTTTGGAAAAGTCCTTCTGAAGGTCTTGCTTTTGTCATCTGCCTTTGCTTTAAAGTGGTTAAAGTGCCTTTTCCTGAGGTCCTGTCTCAGCATCGAAGTTGGTATTTCACAAATAACAGTCTCCTTTGGGAAATGATCTGTTTAAAGGAAGGTGACAGAAGACTTTGTTCACAAACTAGTTGTATGGGTCTTCTGAACTTTCCATGTGTTTTCCGACCAATTTATTAATTCTTGGGGATGCCCCAGTGCAGGTATGGAGCCTGTGGGTTCTTTGTCACACAGGAGGGACCATTGTGGTTCCTGTCCTCTATCCAGTGTTTATCTGGGCTATTTTCTCCTTCAATTCTTATGTTCTTTGAAGAAAGATGGGTTAAAACAGGGGAAGAAGAAATGAAATAGACCTGGAAGAGGTATTTCTAAATGCTTTATATGAAGGCTGCTGCTACCTGTTTATTACAGAGGCCAGATCATTACAGAGCATGAAACTAGAAGCTGTGCTGATGATCCAGATCTTTTCGTTCCTTACATGAGTCCACCAGCACATTCCAGGTCTGAAATACTTCAGTGTTTGCATGAAGAAAAATTTATAGAAGCTTTTGGCTTCAAAGACTGTTTATTTAACTTAATGAACACTGAAGTAATAATATTGTGTGGCACATGTGTGCAATTTTTTAAGGACATCCAAAAGTGGAAGAAGTGTTTTATGCCCGCCTTGAGATGGAGCGTGGCAGAGGGAACAGATTGACATTCTTGAGTCTGAAATTGTGCAGTATCGCTACCATCCAAACTTGGGTCTGGAGTGAGGCGTTTGGAGAGAAGAGATTGGGAATAACCTGCATCACACTGCTGGAGGCAGAAGTGAGGAATTCATGTCTGAGGCCTTCCTCTTTCTCTGGATCCTCCTTTGAAACTGCTGCAGAGAGAGCAGAGCCCGTAAATGCTTTTGCCAGGAAAAGTTTCAGGAAGTTGGAATGTATTCTGATTTAGCTGCTGTCCTTAAGCTGTCACCCTGGGTGTGGTGTGACCCAGGCAGGTGTCCATCCCACAAACACATTTTATTAACTTTGGTCAACTTGAGTTTCAGAGCTGGAGTTGGGAATGGTCTGAAGTGGCTCAAAGCACAAGGTGAAGGGACATTAGTGTCTAGCTGACTAATCTGTGCCATTTTTTAATGCAAAGAGCTTTTCTCTTTAGATAGGACACCTTAGTGCACTGGGTGGATGTTTTCTGGGTAACTGTTGGATTCAAGTCTGAAAATGTTGAATTATATTGCATAAATTGTTTTGTTCAGTGTTTTTAAGACTTTATTAGAGTCAGGCCCTTGTGAATAACCTATGTCCTAGGGGATTTAGATAGGACTTGTTTTTGGAACTTAGAACTCCTTTTCAAAATAATCTTTTATCTCAAAGAATACATGACTTTTTTTCCCCACCCAAACCTCAAAAAACTTACTAGAATTTTTTTTTATGTTCTCATTCAGCATTTTTCCACTTGATCTCCAGAACATGAACTGGTGTTTTAAATGGGTGCTGCAAAAGGCAGTTGATTAGTTTTGATTAATATTTTTCTAGCATTTCTGGAAACTATTTTGATGAATTCTGAGCTTTGAAGTGTTGTTTGTGATTCAGACATTGTTTTTAAATATTTCATTATGATTTGATCTGAGAGGTTTTTAAACAAGTGACCAGTCGTTACTAAAAACACAGTTTGCCGTCCTTCATGGCACTTGCTTGAAACATTTTGTCTAAAAAAGCAATATATTAGTGGTATACAAATTAATTATAAAAGGTACATTATAAAAGGTACATTAGAAAACAGTTTACTTATTTTTTCCCAGGTGGTCCTCGGACTGACATGGATCAGCACACCACCATTTTAGCACACGTGGGTTGGTTTAATGGTATTAAACCAGTGGATCTGGAATTGTGGCTGTGCCACCTCTTGCAGGATGTTGAGGCAGAAATTTGTGATGCTTTTGGAAGCAAAACTCCTTGCAATAGTGTTTGCTGTGGGAAATGCAAATAGGGAGTAAAATTTTTTCCCCGTTGTTTCAGATTCAATCGTGAGTTGCTATATGGCAGTAAGGATATTTTAGCAACTGTTGTTAAGGTGGTGGCTCATACTCTGCAGTACTCACAGTAAGGGCAAATTGTAAGCACTCCTGCACCTGAGCACAGTGAGTCATTTTAGACTGAATACTTATAACTCATATCTTTGCAGCAGTACATATGTAGGAGGAGAACTGCTAATGGAAATAAAAAGCTGCTTGTGAAAATGGTTCTCCTACTTCCTCACAATTATTCTGCTTTAGCTATGGCTTCACTATAATGAGTAACAGTAAATGAAATTTTCACTCTATCGCTGTGTAGCAGTGGCAGATCACAGGTAATGTAGAAAGCATTTTGTTTTCATTTACCAGGATACATGGTATCAGGTGGTGTTGATTGACATTTCTTGGATCCTGCTTTATACAGCATTTCATGCAAATCATGTTTGAATGAGACTGCTGCATCAAATTACATTTCTTTCAGATTATAGCCCTTGCAGATGTGAGACAGAGCTTGTTCAGCAGCCAGCAAAAAGCTTTCGTTTTTAACAGGTACTGTTTTCACAACTTGACTGCAAAGCCCTATAATTACAGCACTTAAGATAGTGAAGGAATGATAGGCACTTTCTCTTATCAGACATAGAAGTAGTAGCAAGCAGATGTAGCTTGAGATCTCCCCAGCTGTCAAGTATTGTCAGGCTGGCATAGAGGGAATGCAGTTTAAAATGCAGGTGACATAATACCCAACATCCTCCATTTGCTAGTGGGCTTCTGATTAATCACGATTACCATACATTATCATACCATCAAATTTAATCATATCAATGAATTCCCATCTGCAGGAGGAGCAGCAGCAGCTAAACATGATGGTAACAGCTATTAAGTAGGAGAGAAATAGATGGCTTCTAAATGCAGTAACCCTTTAACTTGTCATGCTAGTCCACTGTGCACATGCTCTGTAGATACTAAAATCAAACAGAAAACTTTTGCATTTATATTTTATAGTTATTGTCATTACTTTTCTGCTGAGTGATTGCTACCTGCATTCACCACCAAGGAAGAAAGAGTTGCAGATTTTATTTTTTTCCTATGTTAATGATGCAGGATTTTTTTCAATCTCAGATTTAGTACCTGCTGAATACAGAATCACAGAATGGCTCAGGTTGATGGGGACCTTTGGAAGTCACCTGATCCACCCCCCTGTTTAGGCACAGCCACATAGAGCCACTTGCTCAGGATCATGTCAGTCTGGCTTTTGAGTGTCTCCAAGCATGGAGACTCCACAAACTCTGGGCAACCTGTGCCAGTACTCAAGAGGGAAAAAGTTTTATTTGTATAGGTACAGGTATGTACATTGTTTTTTGGTATATTTGTATGAATGAAATTTGAAGTTTTTAATGCATTGTAAACAAAGCATGAATTTTTATCAAGATAAAGAGGAAAAAATAGGTGTATGCTATTTTGCCCTTAATTGGGACCTCTTTAAGAGATACTTTGAAGAAATCAAGACTTGTAAAGAAAACCAGTCAAAATATACAATTGCCTTCTGAGTACAATGCATTAAGAGTAATGTAATGCTTAAAGACTGAATAGAGAACTGAAATATATATGCTATAATATTAGAAAGTCCTAGATGATAGTGTAGTTATCTTAAGCTATTCTACTGAACTGTGAAAATGTCACTTTAAAAGATAATATAGTACATTTGTGTCATCAGAATACAAAAAAAGTAAATCTGTAAATGGGTATTTCTTCAAGTTCTGCACCTTCAGTTCTTGCCAATTCTTAAGGATGTGTAAGGGTAAAAACTTAATTCGCTATCAAACAGTAAGTCACTACTGTTTACAATAAAATAAGGTAATTTAGAGGAATATTGTGAGTTGTGATTTTAGGATACCCAAAAAGGAAAAAATGTTCAGGCCTTCCTACACAACACGTGAGTAGTACCCACAAGCACATTGGGAGCTCTGAGTATGTAAAGTTCTCACATCAATGTGTTTGTAAGGTCAGAGATGTGCAGGACATGTCAAAAATAAGATTTCCTTCTGAACTAAAAATTACGAATCAGGTAATTTGACTGCTAAATAATCAGGTATGAAATGTCCTTTTCTAATACAGTGGAAAGTCCAGGTTAGCAGCAATTCTGATTTTTGTCTTCTATAAAGCTGGCTGCTTCTTGACCTTCCTTGCAGCAACCTCAGCATTTTTTGTTGAAAGGAGAAGTAGTATCCTCAAGTCACATTGATGTTCTCAATTGCTTTTAAATTAATTATAACTGCGCCTTCAAACTTGGAGTGTAATTTAGAAATCTTGGATTTGATATTCATGATCCAGTTTAGCTGTAACCTCAGAGCTGTTTCTAATTGTCAGTAACTTGCAGGTCACCAAGGAACGCCAAGTCAGTAAACGCTATCATATTTCCATGGATTTTATTGTCTTTACATAAAATGATTATGAAATTCTCTTCTTTCAAGGGAGAGTTCATTGTTCTGAATGGGACTAATGTCCCATACACTGACTTCAATCTCTATTTGTATTGGACTTATTTTAAGAGGTTAGAGGGCACCAAACAAAAATGATCACACATTCTTTTACACCCCACTCCCGAAGAGAATTGCAAACTATCATGAAAGTGACTCTTCCAGATGAATTAGTTTAAGAATCTACTGTTTGAGAAATTACATAGGTTTGTGATCTGAGAGGTTTGGCTTTACTCTTGCTTAATGTAGCAGGCTGCAACAGCTTTTTGGAGACACTCTTCCTTCATCTGTACAAAATAGATGGATGGGACCTTGGGTTTTCTGCACATCAGCATGATTAGGAATTTAAATCCAGAGTTGGGATTTAGTTAACAATACCTTTTATATGTCTGTTTCATTGAGGACTGTTTCTGAGAATTGTTCTTGTATGGGAACATTTGTCCTGCAGGTCCTTCTAGCAAAGGTACCTCAGTGGTGGAGCAGCTGGGAGGTTCAAGAAACTTCTCTGTGAAGCAGAAGTTCTCCCATGGAGAACTGGTTGCTTGTGGGCCCTTCTGCTTTGTTGCTTCTCTTAGCTGGGTGCCTTTTTGTCTCCTTTTGCAACATGAATTATGCCCCTGAAACTTGCTGAAAAGGAATGCTTTTAGTATGCAGTGGTTCTTATTTTCAGCTTCAGTCTCCTGAACTGTTACAGGTTGTTTTATCCTATAGGGTGGAAGTATCCTTCTCTGTCTGTATTGCCTGTATTCCTTATTTTAGATACTTGATCATGAGTTGGCTTAAATAACAGGGATTTCATGTCTTTCTCCCCTTCTTGTACTGGTTTTCCATGATGGCTGAATTCTGTTTTGAGACAGGAAACAGTGAAAATGGGGCACTGTTGATTTCTCTTACAGATGACCTGGACTTGTGCCTAAACCTCCCAACACTTTCTTGTCTCTTAGGGTTGTGTAGTATCAATGAGAAGCTTGTCCAAGTTGTACAGTACATTTTAATATTAAAAATTGCTTTCAGCTTAATTCAAAATATCATCCCACTCTCAATCAGACTTAGTCTGCCCGTAATACCAGGATGTGTGCAGTCCTCATACTTGAACCAGCACTTGGCTATCTCCGTGCATTTCCCTCTCAGAAAATATATTCCAGAAGCTTTGAGAAGAATCATTTATGGATAATATGCAATTGTCGTCTTGACTTTTGTGGCCACTGTGAACTTTAATTTTTGTCCTTGTTTGGCATGAATTTAAGGCATGAATTTTTATATAAGGTGATCCTATACTAAATTCATTGGGAGAGCCATGGTGCTTGCTATGTTTCATGTCACCTTGGTGGACTTAGATGATTGTCATAGACATCACAAGAACACTGTTGAGTCATTTAAAATGTATTTGAAGAAAAACCAAAATAAATTTTGTAATAAAAATTTTCGTGAGTGATTTCTCACTTTCTGTATGCTCTGCACAGTAAATGGAAATACTGTGAAACTTGAACATGAAGACCCATGGTTTGTGGAATATATAGATACATATTTCTGCTTGAAAATTTTTGAACCATATCCAACATATATGAGCAGGGTTTCGTACGCAAGAGGATGAAAAGTCAGTTCCTTGCAGCAGAAGGTAGGCGTTTTAGGAAAGCTTTTCAGAAAGTCTAGTAGCTGCTGAAATAAGAGGATTAACATCTTGTGACAGATGGCTATAGTTTTAATTGTCATAGGTTATAGTGGTCATTATTCTTTGCATTTAAACCATATAAGAAGAATTAACTGAGTGGCCCTATCAATGGGGTTCTCCTAGCTCTTTGCATTTTAAGTAAGATTAATAAATGAAAACATGTTGTAGAGGCAGGGTGTATTTTATTGAAAGATTCATGAAGTTTCAATGACATTGTTAAGGTATTTAATTAGTCTCATGAAAAAAAGTAGTGACCCTTTTAGAGAAGCTGATAAGTCGTATAATAGCCGTTAGATCCTCTTTATTCCTTGCTTTATAAGATTAACTTTGTGCTAAGCAATTTATGCTAAGTTTTCCCTTTTATTGGTAACCAAAGTTATCTGTGCTTCATGAATAGATTATTGGAGATAACATCATGTAATTAACAAGAGATGCAGAAAAGTAAAAGTACAATTTGTGTAAGAATTGTATGAGAGAAAATGTTAATTTCTTAACTAGGAAGGATATTTAAAGGGATAAAAGGAAGGCAAAATAGTGCAGTTCTTTGAAAGGATTAAAGTAACCTTATCTTGTGTTCTTTCAGAAGGTGGGATTGCCTGAATGTGTGAAAGTCATGTTCAATGAGCTATTCACAACTCTAATGAATTGTAGACACAAGTTTGCATTGCCTTTTTTTTTTTCTACCCCCAAAAGTGATTGATAGGGTAGAAGTTATGCCTTGGCTATATTGAGTAATGGAAATTAGAGAAAGAGGAAATTGTACAACCTGAAATCATTCAGAATTATATAAAAATGTCAGTCTGAGGTGCTGTAAATTATGGGATGTGTTGGGAGGAAGATTGGGTATGTTTTTTTTCTTTGTAAGGGTAAACTTCACAAAATTAAAGATTTAAGACAAAATACTTGTCATTAACACTGCAGTGTGCTGTTATCTTCTCCTTTGAAGTATTTCTAAAATGTCTGTGATTGGGGAAATCCACACAGAACTCTTGCTTCCAATGTAATTTCCTTCTAGACCTCAGTTCTTGTATTCTTACATACCAGATCTTTAATGAATTTCCAAAGTAAAATTTCATAAGGATAAATTAAATCATAGAGTTTAGAGCACTCCTTAGTGAGTAGGGGAGTTTGCTAAAAGATTTAATAATGGTGAAGTAATAGTTAAAGTGATGTTTTGCAGGGAGTCTTAACTGTTGTGTGTACTGAATAGTTGGGTGTAATTTGAAACTGTCCGGATAAGAAAACCATGAAAAATGGGAGTAACTACTGTGCATATAAAGATTTCTTATGCATCTATGTTACAGTATGCTTATTTTATCAAAAATAGACCATAAGAAACCTGTCTTTTGCACCTGCTCTTCATTAATTTTTGAAGTTAAGTAGCTCTGCGTGTTTTTTTCTACCAAATACCAGAGGGCGCTTGGGGATTATTAGCAACAAATTCTTGCTGAATGTAGAATTTAACACTAATGGTAAAATGATCCACTCCTAAAATTATAGTTGAACTACTGTTAAGCAAAAAACCAAACCAAAACAAAACCACCAAAAGCCCAACCCTACCCTTAAAAGCTTTAACTAATGGAGAACTGTTATATTACTTTGTACTGGTTTTAGGACAATTCAAATTTGGTGTAAGTAAAAGTTGAAATTGTAATATTATTCTATTCCTGTTGAATGGAAAAAAATCCAATGTAATGGCATTTCAGAAAAATAGATAAACAACTTGTAAACTGTTACGGGTATTTTTCTATATTTTCTTCTTAAGAGTTCATTTGTGTCTAGTTGAACATTAAAGTTTTAGTTTCTCATGGAGTCCATGAAATGAATCAATTGCATAATCAAATTCCTATTGGAATTTTCCTGAAAACTCTTTTATAGGAAAAATCTCACCAGTGTAAAATCTGAAAATACAAGCTTTCCTCTACCTGCGTTACTGTCATTTAGGGCAGAATTTTATTTCACTGTTTAGAGTAGTAGAAGCAAGGCTGGTTTAGGGAAAAAGAAGTCAGTCTTTTTTATGGGTGCAAGAAGGAAGAGGATCAAACTAATTTTGGGGGTTTTGTGGGTCTTCTTTAAAAAGCAAATATTGGTAATTCATTTTTCAGCAAATAACAAATGTCTTTGCAATTAATTTTTCATTATTGGCCTTTGGTTGTCAGCCAAGAAATGTGATCAGTCATATTTTAGTAGCTTTTCAAAATGTCATATACATAAAGTTAAAATCCACTCAGTGATCAAATAAGTAGGTATTTGTTAGCGATACTGAGTAGTGTGTGTATCTTGCAGCTTTGCTGTGGTGTGATTTATGTCAGACATAATTCTGTAGTTCTGCCATTTTGAAGCTTGTACGTTTCAAAAACCCCAAACCTGTGGGTGCTCTGGAAGGGAAGGGTCGTGGTTTGGGCACTTACGGATCCTGTCACTGAGGGACAGCTCATGTTTGTGGCAGGATATAAAAAGGATCTTCATGTTACCTTAAAAGCAAGACAGAGAAGAAGGGTTGGCTTTAGGACTGGAAAATGTTTGTTATCTTTACAAACTGCCCAGTCTTAAAGTTTAACTGAAATCTTACTTTAAAAAGTGAGTGGGGAAGAAACCCCTAGAATTCTTAACTGCTAGGGGTGGAAAAAAGAGGCCAATAGAAAGAGTTCCAAACCGCAGATATTTCCTTCTTGCTCTTTGTTGGACTGGTTTGAGTTATTTTGACCCAAACTCGTGTTACAGGGTGTACTTGTATAAAATATACTATTAATAAAACTCGAGAGAAAAAAGATTCTCGGTGTATCTTAGCATTTGTTGGGATTCTTTGACACCAGCTTTTGGATAACAGTTGCATATCTGTAACTTTATTTTAAAATCACTGAAAGTATTTAGAGGACAGTAAATGTTTGCTTCTTAACCTGGATGGACACCTTTGATACTGAAGATCACAGAGAGCTTGAAATCAGCATTGCTTGCATTTTTAACAGTAAAATATCTTGCTGGTTCTTTGTGTCACTTTTTATAAATAAACTGTAACACCATTTTTAAAAAAGTTTGACCTTTCTTAGAACTGAAATAACCTTGTATTACTCAGTTCTAAAACTTAGCTAAATTTTTACTTCATAAAGGTTTAAAGTCTTCTTATGATGGGAAATATAAAGCTGCTCTCACCGTGTGTAATACTAACAGTCTTCTGTGGCCAAAACCAAGATGCTGTGCTGGTTGCTGGCCTCATTTTGAATCCTTTTGGTTGAAGTTTTCCAAATACTTTCATTCCAGGATTGAAACGGTGGAAAAGTATTGTTATGCCCAAGTGAGTTATTTAGAAATGTTTTATTATTGCTCAGTTCTCAAGGAAGAAAATTGAGTTTGGCTGCTCAGAGGATGTTTCGATACATAAGAGCTGTGTGAAATTCAACAAGACTTTCCATGCATTTGCAATTCAGGGCTGCCTTGGCAGGAGGTAAATCTGGGTATAATAGCAAGGTTGGCAGGAGAGGGAAAGCTGGTACAAAGAATTATTCAAAATACAAATAGAGGAGTTTTTTTAACCTGTATTCTTACTGGCTTCTGCTTCTGTGGCAGGAAAAAGGAGAAATGGCCTGGAATGAGAGTACAGAAAGGAAGTCAGGGTCTGGGTGGGGCAAATAAGAGCTGACCACAGGACAAAACTGCCAGCTTGGAATTGGGAAGCTGGGATTTCATGCTGGGATGAGGAGCCAGCAGGCATACTTAAAGACGTGATGAGGATAAGAGAATGTATCTAGAGCGAGCAGGACCCGAAGAACAAAAAAGTGAATTGGGCAAAGAATTAATACTGGGAAGATGCTTGAGAGTGGGTTACAAATGTGGTCATAGAAGCAGAGATGCCTGCTTGTTTTGTAGCCTAAGCCTGTTAACCTTTTAGCCTTGCACTAAGACTGGAGTTTGGCAATGAGGGGAGAGACTTGACCAGGCAGAACACACTGAGTTAGGAAGAAGCAGGTAGAGGAGACTGTGATCACTGCCACGCCATTTGGTGCTTGCAACCGAGCCCAGCCAGATCACTGCTGCTGCCAGTGCTTCAGCTCGGGTGGCAGGTATGTGGTACTTTGGATTTATTAGCCCATGTTTCATTAAGTTTCCACATAATTGGTTTTTCATTCACTATTTTAGAAATGACAGAGGTACATGTAGGCATGTATTGTGTCTAGGGGAAAAAAATGAAGAATCTGAGAGCTTGCAAGTCAAGCTCTCCAAAAAGGAAAAAACAGGTTGTCTGTCAAGTCTGCGTTCTTTCCCCGGTGCGAGACACGCATGTGGCTGCGTGCTGTAAATAAGATACAAGATAGAAACCACCTTGTGTGAATCTGCCCTGATGAACTGGGTCCTCCCATGCCACTGTGGCAATGACCTCATGCATTATCCAGTGATAAACTAATAACTAAATAGCTGAATACCTGTTGGTTGGGTGCCTCCCTTGAGGATGGCAATATGTGGAAGGGCTGTGTATTCCCTGGAATGGCTGTAAGAGCAGTCCTTTGAGAAATGGGCTTTTATCACCAAGGCTTCTCAGATGAGGGAATTAGTTTGAAAGTACCTCTGGCAGCTCCTACATGTGGTGTTGCCAGAGGTGTGTTTTTGGGAGCAAAGGGTCAGGATCCTCAAGGTTTGTGTTCAGTTGCTCTTTTGGCAGGCAGCCAGCGCTGTCCTGCTCAGCACAAGGGAAGGGCAATGCAGTTGAACATCCTTGTTCAGCTAAACCTGGACAGATTTTTATGGGACAAATAAATGTCACTTTTTCCATCCCAGATAGCTCCATCTTCCCCCAGCTGCTGTTGTTTGCAGACAGCCTGTGAAATTCAAAGGTGTTAGTGAGTTCTAAGGTGGCAAATATACTGTGTGTTGTAACTGTTCACTTGAGGAATTGTAGCAGCTCCTCCTACTAACAGTGTATATGTTAGGAGGACTGTCATGCTTGAGTGTAATATAATGTCTTTGCACTAAATGAATACCCACAGGAGATTGGCTGACTAGAAGCACTGGCAAGGGGATATAGACCCTTTAATCTCTAGGAAAGATAAAGTATTTACAGTTGATGGCTGTATAATGGCATAAAATAAGTAGTCACAGTCTTGCTTCCAAATAAGAGGTCTTAGTATCTCACATATCCCCATTTAGGTGGTTTCAGGAAGGCCACAGATTTAATAATGGCTCTGATCCTCAGTGCCTCTCATCTGCATATTTGGGCCTGGCCAATCCCAGTTGCATTGTGCTGGCAGAAGGGTGTGATGCAGCTTTGTCTTGTGCTGCTTTGTGAGTAGACTTCAGTTTCCAGGGCAAATACCCATTTTTGCCATGTGAGAAATTCTTTTGCTAAAATGCCAGTGTTTGTGCAGTACAAATAGGATAGAGTGAGACTGCACATGTTCTTGGTGAGGGCAGCTCAATAGATAAATGATAAGCCACTCAGTTTCCTTGTTCGATGCTTTGCTGATGACTATACTTCAGTCTGTCAGGGAGTTTCTGGTCTGAAATCTGTTTTGTAAAGCTTGTCTCCAGCAATGGCAAGTTTTAAGCTTCAAGATGAGCATAACATGTAGACAGAACAGATACCATCACTGATTTTGGAATCTTTATAGGGGAAAACAAGGATGTTCATAGGTTATTTTCATTACTTACTTGATTTACTCACATAATAAGGAAATGTTTGTGAGTACAGTTTAGGTAAAGCAAAGCTTATTCTATGTATCAGGGGTTGCCAACATGTTTTGTCAACTTTTGATATAAAAGAAAATGATATTGTGAATTACTCGATTAAATGTGTCTTCAGAGTTCTTTTGGATTAATATCCTTCCTGCAATATGCAAAAGCTCACTTTACATTAAAAAAAAAAGAAAAAAACATAGCACCTTACCAGAGAAAAGGAAATTTTGTACTCTTAAAATGCTTCAGATGCTAAGCTGTGAATAGACAGAAACATTATGCTCCTCTTTTAAAAATATGATTTCTTTAATTTCGGAATGCCATAAATTGTCACACACCCCCTTTTTTTTATAAGTAAAGCTGCTTCACTTCTGTAGCTTACATTGTACTAAATTGATGATGAAGAATAGTACAGTTTAAGAAGATAAATGTCAGGAATGTCTTCTAAAGTAGACATTCAGATTTTTTTTGGATTAATGCGAAAGAAGGTCAATAATTGCATGGATTTCAATAAGCTTGAGAAGAAATGGTATTCCTGTGGTGCTAGTGATTATTAAAACATTGTGAAGTCATTTCAAGATCCTGTACTCAGGTTTAATATATCTGCCATTGTGAAGGAATGACACGGTAAGGGCTGCCAATTTGTATAGGTGATAGGAGATAATTCATAAGGCAATTGTATTTTTAAGAGAAAAAAGTTATAGTAGACAATACATAAGTTTCTGGATGGTAGTCTTAATTTTTATTCTGCCATATTAAATAGGGCCCTCCAGACTTCCAGCAGCATACGCCTGGACCAGTTCCTGCTAATTTCTCCCAAGCTCCGAGGCTGCCAATCCAGGACCAGTGGAGAGGGCCACCGCCACCACCACCACCGCTCCCTCCTCCCCCTCCTCAGGACAGAGATCCTTTCTTCATAGCAGGTAAGCATTTTCATTCCCACTAACAGACAAAATCCACTTCTGTAAAGTGACTCTGTAATGTACGTGTCTGTTCCACGCGATGAAGTGTTTGGAAGAACATGAAGGCTGGAATAGATCCTGTTTGATGTAGCCAGACTGGTACTTGCCAAAAATTGTGGTTGTCTGGTATCTTCTAAATTTTTTGATGTAATTGTATGTCCTCATCCGTAACTGCCATTAATCTGGGTATTTATACAGATACAAAGTAAAAATAATATCTAAGTAATTGTTGCAATAAAGTTGTTGCACTCTGTTATTATCTTCTGTAACAAGTAGCCTCCATACTAGTAACTCTTTAAATAGCCTGGAGCGTGTTTGTAGTGTAGGAAATCTGTCAAGGTTAGCTAGAATGATACAGTCTAGTAAACAAAATGCATAATAACTGCCTGTTTATGTTTATACCATATATATGTCCTGACAGTGTATATGTATGCAGAAATTTTACACACAATATGTAAAAAATTGCTAAATACCTGGTCAGCAAATGGTATCGATGTTTCCTGAGTTTTTGTGTTGTTTAAACTGTAATCCTTCATTGATTTTATTAAAGTGGAATTTCAAAAAGGTATTGCTGATTCCAGCAAAGTACCTGTTGTGCTGGTATTTCAAGGATCAATTCCCTTTATACACAACTGGCAGAAGCAAGGGAAAAAATAACCTTGAGAGTCGCTCTTAAAATTAAAACATCCCATGAAGTTTTGCATTCTGCAAATTTTAGGTTACCTTTCCATAACAAAACAGAACTTTACAGTTCAGAAATGCATGTGTGCCCCAGGGAGGTTGTCATTTAATCACATGTCTGATTCCCACAGATCCACGGTTCCCGGGTCATCCCTTGTTTGAGCAGCGAAGCCCCCCACCACCACCACCTCCCCCGCTCCTCAACAGCGCCCACCCGGTCCCCGCGCAGAGCCCGATGCCCTTCAGCCAGCCGGGGCCAGCCTTTAACCAGCAGGGACAGCAGCCGGTGTATCCCCGGGACCGGCCAGTGCGGCCCAACATGCAGCCCCAGGGGCCGGTGGGGATCCTGCACTTCAACCAGCCGGGCGCGGCCAACCCTCGGCCCTTCATCCCCCCGCGGCAGCAGTTCCTGCAGGCTCCAGGACAGCCCTTCCTCGCCCCGCACACGCAGCCCGCCATGCAGGTACGGGGCTGCGGCCGGCCGTGCAGGTGGGAGGTGGATGGGGCCGTGACGCTGTTGCTGCCGTGCCTGGAAGGCGCTGGATGTACTCCGCGCATCCCCAGATCCCGCCGCATCCCGAGATCCCGGGCAGCGCGGGCCGGCACCGCCCCCTGCCGGCACCGCTGGAAGTGGGAAAGGGCTTGGGGATGTGCGGGATCCTGTCACGGTGTCTGTATTCTGGGTGCAGGGAAACCCCAAAGTCTGCTGATGCTGGGGGGGAAAAGAGTAATAAACCTCCAAAGAAACAGGCAACACTTCAGCTGTTGGCTTACAGAGGTTTAAGTGTAGCATGATCTTGCACTGCTTCTTTTTGTTTTCTGTTCAGTATAATTTTGGTTTAACGTGGTTCATAGCTGCTTACAGATGTTTTAAGGACTCAGAAGGCTGGAGCTGGTTTTTTTCAGTTAGTTACCTTGAAACTAAAATAGTCTTTTTGTTCATGTGAAGGGTCCCATGCATCCTCCATTACAGCCTCAGCCACAACCTCAGCCTCAGCAGCACCATCACCAGCAGCAACAGCAACACC
Source organism: Dendrocincla tyrannina (assembly GCA_035047865.1). NCBI lineage: Eukaryota > Metazoa > Chordata > Aves > Passeriformes > Dendrocolaptidae > Dendrocincla > Dendrocincla tyrannina. Next base: position 7,386,232 of record JAWWMP010000081.1, read on the forward strand.
ATCACCAGCAGCAGCAGCAGCAGCAACACCATCATCATCTCCAAGGGCCACCACAGCCCTTAATGCCCATGAACCAGCCACAGTTCAGGCCTCACATACAGGCCACACAGCAGCAGCCAAATAACAGCAGGATGCAGTGTCAGCCACGACAGGGTCCAATGAAGCCAAGGCATGTAAGTACCACATACATCAGTAGTTGTCTTGCGTGGTTCTTCATGAGCAGCAGGCATGTAAGGCCAGGTTTCAGAACTTGCCAGTCCCATTTGTTTCCCTTCCTTCCCTTCCTTTCCTATTTATTTTCAGTCCCATTTATTTCTTTCCTGCTCTGTCCTCTTCTTTCATAATTTCTTTCTCATTTTCTACCTTGATAATTTTATAATCTACATTGAAAATTACCACATATATCTTTCCCTTTTTCTTTTCTCCTCCTATCTTCGGTGTTCTTTTTCATCTGGGCCCAATAGGAGAGGTGGTAGATGCCCAGGAACTACCAATAAAGGGTTTTTGAAGGATAGGTTTGTTTAATAGGACTTTACAACTGCTAGTAGCTTGTGATTGTGTGGGAGCCAAGTTCTCTGGCACTGTCTTTCAGATTGAAGGCCTCTCTCAACTACTGCTTATCAACTTTCTGGTTCAGATAGTGCCACTGATGTCTTGTGAATTTGCTCCCGTGCAGCATATTCTGTTGCTTGGAGGGTTGGAGTATCACAGCAGTCTGTGCAGTGCTCAAGACAATGTGACTGTAGTTCAGAATAATTACTATGATTAGGAAAGGAAATCACATAGTGAAGCCAATTTCTGAGAATGGTGTTTAAAAAGTAAGATTAAGTTTTGCTTTTAATTAAAAAAAGTTATTAAAACGTTCTCATTTCTATAATTTCTCTTCTGACATTGGAAATACTGTGCCTCTTCAAGCAGCTTGCTTCCCTGAACTTAACTAAATCAGGAAAATGTGAGACTGAAAACACTTTAGCCTGGTTTGTAGTGGGAATCTGCAGGTTTTTTTCCTTTCTGCTTTTCAGAATACACCGTCACAGAATATTGTCAAGCGTTCCAATCAGCAGCTCCAGTCAACTGCTCCGAGAAACAGTAACTTGCGTGAGTTGCCAATAGCACCCTCCCATGCTATGGAAATGAGCAACAACAGAAGAAATTCCACCCCAGCTGCTCAGGTCAAACCCATTACCAGCACCATGTCTGCTACCAAGTCTGTCGGTGGTGGTGGTGGAAACTCTCAGGGAAGGCCTGAGATGAAAGCTAAAGCAGTCACACCAGTGGGCCAGGCAAAGTCAGAAGGAAAATCTGAACCAGAGGTAAGGAGTTTTTTTGTTGTTGTTGTTAAGCAAAAGAATAAAAGCTAAACAATCAAGAAACAAAGCTCCCACCTCTAAAAAACTTTTCTAGTCTGACTTAACGAATTCTAAGAACACTTAATGTAGTGTTCACCAAATATTTTTTGGTGCCACTAGAGGCCTCCCTTCTGAGTGGCAGTTTTCTCTGTCAGTGCAATAGCAGAAACAGTCTTCACTGACAAAAAAAAAAGGTGTGTAGATGTTGTCAAAGCTGTGGTGAATCTGTTTTGCAGTTGTTGTTTCTATTATGAAAAGGCAGAGTTTGAGTAATGGTCATCAGTGATACAAGCCTCTGAAGTACACATTTGCCCATTTTTATCTTACAGAGTTATGATCTTTTTATTTCAGGTGATCATATTCTAAGTCAGAAAGCCTTTTCTCTTTTTGTGCAGTGTTGTATGGCTCAAAAGAAAAAAAAAAAGACTATTTGGAGAGCTATTTTCCTCATGCTGTTTTCCTTTAGGCTGTTCAGTCTCCAGTAGTGCCTCCATGCAGGAGATCATCCATGGAGCTTCTTGCTCTTGAAGAAAATCTGTTTTATGAAACCTTGTCACATGAGGGAAAATAGGAGATTTTCCATTTTGGAGAAAATTACGCTATTTGCTCTGCCAGTACTCTGCGCAGTCAAAGAAATGAGATTGCCAGTGTTTTCAGCTCCACTGGATTATGTAGTGTGAAGAGATGACCATTTCCCTGGAAGCTAGAGAAGACTCTTCATGAGCACTGTTAGTTTGAGACAGTGGGTAGGATTGCACTGATGGTGCTTTTAATCCCAAGCATGGTGGCTAAATGCACCCTGTGTACTTTATCAGGTTATTCTGTGAAGAACTGTAAATCTTTATAGCTATAGTTAAATGTGAATCTTGTCTCATGAACCAGGTTTTCTTCAACAACTGTTGGAAGCATTAACTGTGCTAATACTGTCTTCCTTTTAAGCTGCTCATGATTACCTTTTCATCTTGTTCTTGAATTAGGGATGGTTTTAACTAATTTCCACAAATAAGGCACAAAAGAAACCCGTTGCTGGCAGTTTGACCTCTTGTGCACTTGCTTTTCAATGGAAATAAAAAAAAATCCTTTTTTCAGCTCTTAATTTTCACTTTTTTTGTAAAAAATATTAAAGTAATCTCCTTCCCCTCAGTTCATTGGGATAATCTCAATTCTTGGAATAATCTTAGTCACAGAAAATGCAGTGCCTCATAGAGAAGCCTCTGCCTTTCAGGTCATTAGTAAGGTAAGTCTTGAGGCAAACAGCCCTCCCCATGTAAAATATCTTGAAGTTATTCTGTAGTGTAATTATCTGAAAATTAAGGCATTAGTTCTGAAATACCTCTGACAGTGTTAAGAAAAATGTATGAATATTTTTTAATTCCTCTTAATCAAATGAATTAAAAAAGCCTAACGAAACAAAAACCCCAAAGCAGTTAGCTTGTTCTTTCCATTTTACGTTTTAAACAAACCAACTAATAATACTTGTGTGAATTCTTGAGGTATTAAAAATCAAGATTCTTTTTTATTTCTGTGTCAAAACTATTTTTGAAAAACAGTTTGGTACCTGTTTTACACAACTTTTTGCAAAGTAGGATATAAAAAAAGAGTTGTCTTGGAAAAAAATGTCTCCTAGTGTTTCCTATTGTTAACTCTAAAAGTACCCTCTTGTCAAAAATGAGGAGAGTGTGTGAATGTGTACACACACAGAGTCGTTCTCCTTCCAAAGCAGACCTGGAATAAAGCCTTGTGCAGCAAACAGTGTAGTAGCAGTTGTCCCTTTCCAGCTGTGCCACTGCAATGGTCTTGTTCACTGATACTGCTTATTGTCACTCCTGCAGACAGGATTGGTGCACTAATAATGTTCATTTCCAAGCATTTAACCCTATTGCTAACCAACACTGTTGTTGTAATGCAGGTTATTACATTTGTTTCCTTAAGCAAATTGTAATGTTTTCCAGGTTTTTTGTGTGCTTTTCTTGTCATTACCTGACTTCACCATGTTCTTTTGCTTTCTTTGAAGATGAGAAAGAGTTAAATTCTGTCATCTTTTTCAACTGTATTGCTCATAACTGAATTGGGCAGGTTATTTTGCAAGTGTCTTCAACTGGAAAATTATTAATATTTTCCTTGCGTCTTTCTTCCTAAAGAGTCAGTGGATATATTTATGAGTGCCCTATCATTCAGGAAGCACAAAAAAAGAAATAGCAATATTGGCTATTAGAGGTTTTGGTCACCTTAAATACAGACATTTGAAAGGTTTGCAATACGAATAACTGGAAGAGTATAAACTGTACTTTACTGAGGAAACACTTGTGTTTCTGTGAGGCTGCAAAATACTGACCTTAAATGCATGTTTAGAATAGCTCTTACTGTCTAGGATTTACACCTGTGTATCCTCAGTCTGAAACATAATTTTTTCAATGAAATTGGAAAGTCTGGATGATGTGGACCTAATTCTGCTCATTTTGAGGTCAGCTCAGGATAAGAGGATTGAAGGCAGTTTCAAGCATTTTTGAATTTTAAGAAGGGAAGGAATGGAGAAAGGTCATTTTACAATGGTGCCTCTTCTGTTGTGCTTGGAAGATTCTTATCACAGTTTTTTACCAGTTGGAAGTTGGCAGGAGAGCAGTGTGTTGCTTCAGGTAACTTGTAACCTTGTTCTTCACTCTTCCTATTTGTCCAAGATGCTCAGCTCCTCTGTTTTATAGGATGTCTCATATTTTCCTTGGGTTCATGAGCTGATTTTATCAGCTATCTGAAATGTGTGATGTGTATATGTAGGTGCCCTTTATTTAAGATAATTTGTGGGTTTGAACACAAGCAGCCAAATTATGCAATTTCACCAAATGACAGAATATGCCGAGTTGGAAGGGACCCACAAGGACCATCGAGTGCAGCTCCCGGCCCTGCACGGGATCATCTCTAAGAGGCACATCATGTTCCTCAGAGCATTGTCCAAATGCCTCTTGACCTCTGTCACTCAGTGCTGTGACCACTGCCCTGAGGAGCCTGTTCAGTGCCCAACCACCCTCTGGGGGAAGAACCATTTTTTAATATCCAACCTAAACCTCCCCTGACACAACTTCAGGCCATTCCCTCAGGTTCTGTCACTGGTCGCCAGAGAACAGAGATCAGTGCCTGCCCTTCTGTTTCCTCTCACAAGGAAATTGTAACTGCAGTGAGGACTCCCATCAGTTTTCTCAAGGCTGAACAGACCAAGTGCCCTCAGCCACTCCTCATACAGCTTCCCCTCAGGGCCCTTCACCATCTTCATTGCCCTCCTTCATATGTTTTGGATCTGGCTGTACCTTTGCATCTTGACAAAGATTTGGCATGAGTTTTTTGACAAAAATTATTCAAGCCACTTACGTTTTTATTGTTACAACTGAAAAAAAATACAGGGAAACCTGCTTGAATAGATTTGTGTTTATGCTATGGGTCAAGTAATTTTGACTGCTCTGTTCTTGTACCCCTTCTACTGAGGGACACAAATGAGCCTCATTGCATGATTCCATTTTGTTGCTTGAGAGCAAACCAGAATACTTACAGTAGCTGGTTCTTATGACCCAGGATTATTTCTATTAACTGGTAACAAGTCCTGCAGATCTTTGTAAAGGTGTGGGTTTTGTTTTTTCTTCGGTGCTTTTCTGTTTGATTAGTTGGGGATTTTTTGGGGGGGAGGGGTGGTGTGTGTTTTTGGTTTTGTGGGGGTTTTGTTGTTTGGTTTTTTTTAATGCAGTACAAGAAAAGCAAGCTGCTGATACTAGCACTTAAATTTCAGTAGCATGTTTTAATCCCTTGTTTTAGAGCATGTCTTTGCTCAGTTGACAGTGCTATTCTAGGTTCCCCTGGAGAAGGATGTAGGACTTTTGGTTCTCTTATGATGCTCATCAGCTAGATTCAGAAAAGCAGCTTCTAACATTTTCTTTTGGCACTTTCCATCAAAGCTGCCTTGGACCTTAAGGCAGAAGAACCTACAGCTAAGGCTCAGTCTTCCCTTCAGACCTCAGTGAAATACATTGTGTTCAAGAGCTTGTCAAAGATGGATGAGAATTTCCACTTAAAAAGAAAAGAAAAAACAAACTCACCCCAGATAAAACTAAAGCTCTCAGAACCTGGCAGAAAAACTCACCTTCACAAAACCAAGAGAACTGACTTGCATCTCTGGCCTTTTGTAGTCTGCTGCCTCCTGTAAAAGGAGGAGCCATATACAATGCACCATTTCTTCATGTTGTGGAGTTTTCTACACAAAATGTGTGAAGCATTAATAGTTTAGCCAAGAAGAAGGCTGCTCTGTGTTTTTCTGCTTCTTCACCTACAGATCATGTTGCTTCCAAATATGGGATGTGAAAATTTGAACAGTTTGAACTTTAAAGGATCTGTGCTATCTATACCAAGTTGATTCTGTAGGCAAAATGTTTTCTTGCCTTGCCTTTTTCTTTTGTGGGTTTTTTTTGTTTGTGGTGGGTTTTTTTTTGTTTGTTTGGTTTTTTTGTTGGTTTTTTTTTTTTTTTTTTTTTTTTTTATTTTCAGTATTTTTTTTTTTTTAAAAATAAGTAATTGCCTTATTAAAAAAGTTGGATGAGA
>JAWWMP010000081.1:7392261-7513972 GCA_035047865.1 Dendrocincla tyrannina
CTGTAGGCAAAATGTTTTCTTGCCTTGCCTTTTTCTTTTGTGGGTTTTTTTTGTTTGTGGTGGGTTTTTTTTGTTTGTTTGGTTTTTGGTTGTTTTTTTTTTTTTTTTTTTTTTTTTTTTTTTTTGTTTTTTGTTTTTTTTTTTTTTTTTTTTTTTTTTTTTGTGCTTTGCAGTATTGTTTTTGTTTGACAAATCTGTACTGGCCTTATTAAGCTAGTGGGATGAGAATCACTAGCAATAGGCACTTTCTACTGTTTTCTTCTTGACCTGGTGTGCTGTCTTGCCTACTCTGTATGCTGAAGCTCCTTACCACATACTGTAGATGATTTATATATGCTATAGGTCATGTATATACCCCCACTCTCTAGTATTATCTCTGTAAGGTGCAGTTAAAGCTGAGCAGGAGAGGATTTAACTTGCCCCTGTTTTCATCTTGTTAAGGAGTTTGCTGCCCTTCTCAGTTTGTACTCTTGGGTCATTGTACAACTAATTTCAGTTAAACCTGACTCATGCAAATCTTTTGTCTATCATCACAGGGCCTTTATATTGTTTGGGCTTCCTCTGGCTGCAAGGGTATTTATTGAGAAATTAACAGTAGTAGTAACTTGCTTATGCAGGTGAAGGATTTAGGTCTACCTAGAGCCTGTTAACAGACTAATCTGCAGTTGTCGTATAACCCCAGGGCTCTTGGCCCTGGATTTTGAACCTTTCTCTTTAGAGAAGGGATTGACTTCATAAGATCATATTAGTTTCCTGAATTGAGTTTCTGAAAGGAAGATTTTGGTTTATATTTGAGATCAGATTGTCTGAATGTTCTACTAAGCATTCTTCTAATTTCATATGTTGGTGTTACAGTTTGTCAGTTGTCTTCTGCGTTTAATATTGATGTAGTTAAAATCTGTGTATCTGTCCAAGGGCTGTTGCAGGGACATATTAGTCAGAGTCCCTCAGGATGTTCATTCCTTGTCTTCTGGCAAGACTCATTTTAGTATGCTGCAAAGTGCACATCTCTGTGCTGCTGTGCGTAACCTTTGAGTTAGTGTTCTGAACTTACCACATCATAATCTGCATCTCCCAAGGCCTTCAGAACTTGTTAGGTGATAAAATGAGCAAGCAAGTCCCTGATAATAAAGGGCAGCTGGTAGAAGTGCAGGTCTCATGCAAACTTGTGCTGGTATTGACAACCTCTGTTGAACGGGGCGGGGGGGGCAAGTATACACTGTAACCTCCAGAGGTAAACCTGGAACTGGCTGATGGCATTTGTAAGTCTTGTTTAGATAAATTGTAGGATATTCTGATCTAAAACAAAGCAAGTGAATAAACGAATTCATTCAGTGAAACAGATTTTCTCTTTGGACAATTTCAATAGCTGATATTTAGTGCCTCTGAAAATGACTGAAAATTATTAATTGCATCAGCTTCGGCATAATAGCACATCCTTCTCCTACCTGGAGCTTATCTGTGTTTTTTCATCCTATTTTTAAGGGTCTTAACATTTCACTGTGTTTCATAAGGGTCATTTTTGATATTTTTGCTACAATCAGCATCTTCAGTTGTCAATATAAGAGGAAATATTTAGGTTCCCTCCTGTAGAAGTATGTTCGTGTTACCATCTGTCAACACAGACCTATAATCTAGTTTTCACAGTGATTAGACATTAATCACCACCTTCGTAATCCAAAAAGGGTAGAGGAAGATCAGAATTCATTGTGTATGAAGCATTCTCATGCAAAGGACTGTGTTAAACCTCATCCCTGAGCTACAGCCCATATTTAGAAATTAAATACAAGTTTTTAGAATCCAGTTTTGTTGAAGTCTTTCTTATTTAGCCTTTCTATTAGGCTTCGTATTAGATTTCTAATTAGAAGCTTCTAATAAGACTTCTAACGTGAGACACAGAACTGTTTTTTGTATCTGTGGAAATAATCACTATCAAAACCTGCTCAGGGAAGACGCAGTTACAGCTGAAGGAAACACTCATTCAGGATTTGCACATCTGGATTCTGTAAGTGCAAATATGACTCTACTGAGCTTGCTACATCTGTGAAACAACTTTATGGCTGAACCTGTTCTACTGTTTTTTCCCGTGGGTTGATGAGGATTCTGGAGTGCACCATGATTAAAAGCACTTAAATATTAAAAAAAAGCCAAAGTCAAAATCAACAGTCGCACATTTGGATCCCATATGTACAAAAAATTGCAGTTGCGTTGACAACAATTTGTACCCAGTTCCTGCAATGTGCCTAAAGGTTCATCGCAGATTCCCAGGTTTTGAAAAATATTTTAGCATTCTTTAGGCATTCATTTTTCAATATGTGAAGTATTGTTACTTTGAGAGCCTGTTTTTCATCAGGGGTTATTAATTTATCTTGAGTAAAATGTTGTGTTCATCACCATTAGTAAGCTGTCTCTGCAAGTCTAACTTAATATTTCAAGTGGGTGAAAAGAAAATATTATGAAAATGTATGCTTCCTAATTTTGAAAAATGCTGGTGATATTATTGCAAAAGCCATTTGATTTCTTTTCCAGGATGATGAGAATCTGCATTTGCTTGACTCTTGTCCATTTTTATACAGCTTTTCATAAGAACCCGTTCCACTAGAGTTGAGGAATCTTAAGAAAGGTTATTTTGATGGCGGGTAGTACTTTCAGAGGGGCCTTGGGCTGGAATATTAAAGGCATTCTCTATATACCATTAATATTCCAGCACTGCATTTGGCAACATTTTGATTCTGAAGAGAGTGCATGAGTTCAAGGTCAGAGAGATTGACTTGTGCTGTTCATTATAACCAATTATTGTGTGACAAATGAGTTTGAGATCAGGCTGAAAATTCTGTGAGAAAAATCAATAGTTCTAATCAGGGCCTTTCAGGTCATTTACCACCCTACCTTTTGTTACTTTGTCAGAAAAGAGCAAGATAAAACCTGTGTGACAGTGGGTTGCCTCTGTATTGTTGCCTTCTATTTGAAACATATTTTGATATCTTGAATTATATTAATAGTTTAATTGGGTTTGGAAACTTTTAAATTAGTTCCAATTTGTGAAACTTTCTTATATTTTTTTTTATAGTATTATGATCAGATTTGTCAAGTGGTATTAAAGCTTTTCTATCTGTGAAGTAGTACATCTATGTCCTAAACCAGATTTGTGCTGTTTGTCTGTAATGCATAGCAAATAAACTGTAGCAGCAGATATACTCCAATAATAGCCTTGGTTTGGTATCAGGGATAGTTTAAAAAGTTCTTTAGAGTTACAGGTTTACAGCATCTGAAACAACCATTTAATGTTGTTTTGACCAAGCTGGGCATCTGTTTAGAATTTTATAAATTATTTGTATTTTCCTTTGTAGTATCCAGATGAAGATGAAGAAACTAGATTGTATCGTTTGAAGATAGAAGAGCAGAAGCGTCTAAGAGAAGAAATTCTGAAGCAGAAGGAGCTGAGACGGCAGCAGCAGGCTGGTGCCAGAAAGAGGGAATTGCTGGAAAGACTTGCACAGCAGCAGCAGCAGCCTTCCACGCAGCAGTCCTACATGCAGCACGAGGATGACTCCTCCGAGTTCCCCACCAATGGCAGCCCTTACATACCCCACTCCGGCTTGCACACCAGGCACAATGTGAAAAACAGACTCCTTGTTAGAAAGCAAGATACGGTAGTTCCAAATATCCAACCCAAACCCACAGAATTCCTCCAGAGCGGAGGTGAAATGCAGTATCAAGGACAGCAGATGAAGCCAGTGAAGCAGCTGAGGCAGACTAGAACAGTTCCTCCAAGTCAGCCTCAGACGCCACAGAAAGTGCTACAAACAAAACCCTCTGCAGCGTCGCTGCCCACGACACAGACAGCTCGAGTGGCTTCAGTACCAGCAAGGCCCCAGGAGCAGAAACCGGGTGTGAAAAGGACTGTCATGCAGCGGACAAACAGTGGTAGTGATGGGCCTCATGTCGGCAGCAAAGTCAGGGTGATTAAGTTGTCAGGAGGGGTAAGTTTCCAAGGCTCATCTCATACGTGTGTCTCGTTATGGTTTGTTTTTGTGTGTTTGACTCTGTGTAATTCCGAAATAAAAAATGGGCCTAAGCTGATGGGGGAAGTAACAGGTTTAGCATACCTAATAGTCCATATATTATATTTTCAGAACTGTAATTTATCAGCAGTTATTAAAAAGTTAATGTTTCCTATAACTCTGTACTGCCAGGCAGTCACTACTGAAATCACATTGAAATAATTCTCCTTTCTTTTTAAGTTGTAACTTGAGTCTGAAAGACTGCTCAACTGAGCTCCTTTTGCTTAAGGTTGATAGGTCTGATAATTGCTCAGAGAAAAGGATTTGGGTGACTGTATTTAATTAAGGTTTGGTTAAAAAGCTAGTACCTGCTTATTTGGTAGGTGAAGCCACCTAAATTAGCTGTGTGCAGATGTTGGTGTTAGTGTGGTTTCTGTACTCAAGGGAAGATTATTCTTATTTTCTTGGGAAGAGTGTTGTGAAACTAATTTAAGCTGTATGTTGGAGTGGGATGTTTTCTGTTAGAGGTTGGGTTTAAGATGTTACCATTTCACTTATGCATCTAAATGAGATTTCCTTATCTTTTGATGAGGGGTCTATTATCTGCAGTGTGTCCCTTGAGCACTGGTGTCGTGGAGGACTCACAATGCTGATCTTGAGGACAGTGTGCGTATTTGAGATCTGGAGTTTTGGTTAGAAAGTCTCTAAATTTCTAGACCAAATTTCTTCTGTCTTAATGAAAAGACAAGTCAATTTGTTAGGGCTCTAAAGTAACTATGATGAGGGGACATAGTGAGATCATGTTGTCAGTGTGTGAGGTCTGTCCTTAGGTTTATGCTGAGAAGGAAAGAAGGATATCATGTAGCACATTGGAGGTATTTTTTCTGGAAGAATGCTTCTTAAATTATTCAGAGCATTAATTAGGCAGACTTGCAGAACTGCTGTAATTTGTAATGAAGCAAACAGTGTGTTAACAGGGACTGAACAAGGCCTTGGAGGCTAAGGCTTTACATTTAGAAATGGAGAGGAAGTTGAAATGCAAAGCCTTAACTAATTTTTGTAAATGTTTCTCTACAGCTCATAAAACTTAAATACACTTAAAATTGTGAATTGCGTAATGACTATGCAGTCTTTCAAAATGTTAACATACAGGGCCTTATTGACTTCAGAGACATCCTGCATGTCAGGTTGTCGTCAGCTCTAATTCCTCAGACATGGTAACTTAAGTACAGAGGAATAAAGTACAAGAAACTGAAAGAAATTGATTCTGTTGAGCTAAAAATATTTATATATAAGTATGTCTGCAGAAATCCCAGTGGCCTGCAAGAGGTATGACAGGTTTGTGTTCCATGAATAATTGAATAAAGCAGTCATGCACGATTTCTTTTATTATGTGGTGAAACAAAACAAAGGCAGTCACAACTGTATGCAGCTCTTTGTAACAAATGGTTATCAGAGTCCACAGCAGCATTCACAATGAAATAGTTTTTATCACAGTGCTCTTTTTCAGAAGACCATAAATGTTTCAGATATGTCATATGGTAAGCAAGAGCAATTAGCTTCATTAAATGCATGTATAACCCCTCTGTGCACAGAAGCAGATTTACTCTGTCCTTCACTTTCAGGATTGAGGTTTTAGCAAGATGCACCAGGTTCTTTTTGTGTAGCCTTTGTTACTGTTTTCATATTGCCATGGCCATTTTAAGTTTTCTTTCAACTATGTGAGAATAAGAGCAAGCATTGCAATTAGGTGTTAACACTGATAAAGATAGTTCATTAAATTTTAATCAGTTAGTGACAAGTGGAATCTGTGACTTTGTTTCTTTGACCACGCAAGGAAAAAAAATAAATTGAGTAGCAAGGCTGCCAATCCTCTTTTCTATTTTTGATAGGATTTAAAAGCAGAGTTAAAAACTGCGTGAACTCTGAATACTGTCACTATCACAGGTCATACTTAGTTTCCACTGCTAGTGTTTAGTCCTGCAACATGCTTTATTTATTTTCACAACTTTTGCCTGAGCCCTAAATCCAGAGTAAAAGTCAAATCTTATTTTTCCTAGCCGCTCTCCTTAGCATGTAATAGTGCTTTGTCTAAAAGTCAAAAAAGTGCTTTGTCTAAATAGTGCTTTGTGCCCTGCCTTTGGCCACAGCAATGGCTGATGTCTGTTACCTGTATGCACTGGCTCGATCTTTCAGCTAAGCAGCACTGCCCTTGCTCTCCATCTAATCCCTGTTTCCTTTCTTGAGCTCTTTTGTGCAGAGATGTTTTGAATACCCTTGTGCAATAGAGATGGCTCATGACTAGACACAGTGCAGTTCCCTTTTGAATCTCACTGGATTCATTTTGATAGATACTTGGCAAGTCCCTTCTCTTCCGTCTGGCCAGCTATGTATGGCACTGCAGGCGAGCTCTCACTTGAAGAAGTTGATCGAGTCCAGACCTGTACAACTCTCTCTAGAGCAAATTGGCCTAAACCAGAAACTGGTAGCAGGGACTGCAATCAACTTAGTAGGACCATCTGTGTAACTAGGACTAAATGGTTTTGTGTTGCTGGTGATGTTTTTTGCTTAACAGTTAAGGAGTGTGGTATATTGGTAAGAGCTGTGGTGTACAAATACTGTCAGGAGAGAATGGTTTCTCTTCTTGAGGGCAGGCAGTGTCTTTTCCAAGCTGAGTTGCTGTTTGTGTTGCTGTTCTGTACTATAGAAACCTCTGACCTTCAGGTAGAAATATCCCTCAGTCCTTAGAGGGTAAAGTAGCCTTTCATCTGTTTCCACAATACTCTCTTGTGAGAGACTTTTTCTTTTGGAATTTTAAGAATTACTAATTAAATTCGAAGCATATTTTAACTTGGATGATTTACCTCATACATAAGATGCCTTAATTTATGGCTTATACTTCAGAAAAAAAAGATAGAAAATGATTCAGCATTTCCTGTATGTCAGACTAAGTCTGTGTATCAAGGTGACACGTTTGGTACTGTCAGTAATGATTTTGTCTGTTGTTCCTTTCTTTTTTTTTTTAAAAAAAGCCCTCCCTTTACCTCACCCACCCCTCCCATGTACTGGTTTGCCCATCCCTTTCTAATACTCACTTATGCCGGGATGGCAGTACCTTGAATAGTTTTCCGTTTTATTACTCCTTTAAATGTTACTTTCCTGGAAAGTGAGGCAGGGTTTAGCACATGAACTTTGATTCCATTGGATTTTTTTTTTTTTCTTTCTATGTTCCCCTCCCCCACCCCCGCCATGGAGGCCCAAATATCTTTTGACAGATCCACTGTGCTTTGTGTGGCATTTCCTCAGAGGTTTCCTGTTCAGATATAGAAGTTCAGTGTATTTGCTGAGCATTCATACTAGTATATTTTACTAATAAAACATCTGAGATGTGCTTGGATTGCTGAGAAGCCTGAGCTCACTTCTAAACAATCACAGAAACAATTAGGTTGGAGAAGACCTGTGAGATCAGCAAGTCCAACCTGTGACCCAGCACCATGTCAACCAGACCATGGCACTGAGTGCCACATCAGTCTTTTCTTAAAACACCTCCAGGGAAGGTGACTCCACCACCTCCCTGGGCAGCCCATTCCAATGTCTAATTACCCTTTTTGTAAAGAAATTTCTCCTAGTGTCCAACCTGAACCTCCCCTGGCACAGCTTAAGGCTGCCCTCTCATCCTGTCACTGGTTACCTGGGAGAAGAGACTGACACCAACCCAGCTACAACCTCCTGTGAGGGAGTTGTGGAAAGCAATGAGGTCGCCCCTGAGCCTCCTTTTCTCCAGGCTAAACACTCCCAGCTCCTTCAGCTGTTCCTTACAGGACCTGTGCTCCAGACCCTTCACCCGCTTCTTGCCCTTCTCTGGACCTGCTCCAGCACCTTCATGTCTTGTGAAGGGAGGGGCCGAGAACTTGAGGTGTGGCCTTACCAGGGCCGAGTAGAGGAGGAGTATCACTCTCCTAGTCTTGCTGGCCACACTATTTCTGATACAGGCCACTTGCAGGACACACATAAGAATAAGGTCAGTGAGATTGTGGAGTGTAGGAAAGAAGCACCCTAATCACTTGAAGATGTATTTATAGAAGTATAGAAAATAAGGATTGTTGTTACTGTTATAGAAAATAATTTATTGTCTTGAAAGGTGAGATGTAGTCTGGTATTCCTGACACATTTGTCCAGCCATTTTCTGAGATCTCATTACTGGAGATTTCTTAGGCCATCTATTCCAGTATCAGACCTGTACATTTAAGAGAATTTTCTTAGTGACCAAATCACATTTTCTTGCTGCAATTTTGAATCTGTGACTACTTTTATTATGCTGGAAGAGGGATGGGAAAGAATTTATCTCTCTTTATGTCTGTCTCTCTTCTTAAAGATCTCTTAACTGTTTCTGAGCACTAATATCCTCTGTGATTAATCTGTTGGTAAATAGTTCTAGTACCAAATGCAGTTGAATTCTTTAAGCTGATATATTTGGAGTGGTTTGAGTCCTGGAAGAACAGGTATGTACTAGCTGCAACCTTAGATATCTTAAGTTCATGTGAAGTATGTGCTGAGCGTTTTTTTTCATTTAGTTGGAAATTATAGTATCTTAAAATCTCTGTATCATTTGGTCATCTTATGTTGTTGTTGAATGATTTTTCTCTAGCCAGAAAATGAGCTGCCATGCTCAGAGAGATGTGTCCCAATGACCTGAAAATGCTGGTTTTTAAGCTGCACCAAGAACACACCAATCTTTGTCTCTGTGGAAGGCTGCACAATGAATTTTTTGTCATAAATACATATATAGATATAAAAACATAAAAATCTCGATGTTCCCTGTTGCATTAGAAGCAGTATCTTATCAGTGATCCTAATCCTTGAAAACCTGCAATGCTTCATATGAAAAGCTTGAAAAAAGAGTTGGCAAGTTCTTTTGTTTGAAAAGCCTGTCACAAAAAATGTCGGATTGCAAAAATGAAATGGAAGATGGACAACTTTGTTCATATTTCAAGTAACTGAGAAGTGTGAGATGAATATGAAGTTCTGCATATGGAAAAAGAGATGATTCTTGTTTGATAATGTAACCTTGTCAATCAAGTTTGCTTTATGTTTGTACTTGTTTCTTCTTGCATGTGTATGTTGAAGTTTAATTAAAAATATTTGACTTGAAAGCTCTATAGCGCCTTTCATCTAAATATGTCAGGAATTGCAGACACCAAGAATTCTGGCATTTGCGTGAGAAGTTCTTGAGGGAGCCCTTTACTCAGCCCTTGATACAGGAACCCTTGCTCTGTATGGTCCATGATGTTTTAAGAAGCAGGAGAATAGCGTTGCAGTTTATTCATATCCCAGTCTTTGAAGGAGGCATGGATAATGGCAGCGGAATAAGGGAGGTACAGAAGTCATGGTATCAAAATGAACAAGACCTTTGAAGCAGCACTAATGTAAATGCTGTTGAAAAAGGACTCTGCCTGCCACAACATGCAAGATTTCACTCTGGAAATATTTCACAAATGGACATTAATTTCTTAATTGTAAGAAAATGTTGGAGCAAGTCCAGAGGAGGCCATGAAGTTGATAAGGAGGCTGGAGCACCTCCCCTATGAAAACGGACTGGGGGATGAGAAGACTCTGGGGACACCATAGAGCACCTTCCAGTACCTAAAGGGGGCTGAAAGAGACATGGAGAGAGACTTTGGACAAGGGTATGGAGAGATAGGACAAAGGGGCATGGTTTCAAACTGAAAAAGGTTAGATTTATATTTGATATTAGGAGGAAATTCTTTCCTATGGGAGTGGTAAAGCACTGGAACAGGTTATCTGTCTAGAGGAGCTTTGGATGGCTCATCCCTGGAAGTGTTCAAGGCCAGGTTGGACAGGGCTTTGAGCAACCTGATCTAGTGGAAGGTGTCTGTGCCCGTGACAGGGGGATTGGTATTCTGGGTTGGTTATGAAAAAGGTGTAATATTTTCACAGAAAAATTGCTTGTTTGAAAACAGGCAATAAACCCTGTCCTCCCAAACCTCCAGTGAGAATGGTCCCTATACAGACAATTTTGTGGCTTGGGAATCAGGAGGTGGGCTGTGCTGGACTCATTGGGGCATATTTGGTTAGTGGAAAATGAAATGGAAGGGCATGTGTGGACTCACTTTGCTGCTAGAGGGACTTTAAGGTGACAACCAAACTAGGCCCATGTAATACTTTTTATGGGTTTCTAATAAAATCCTCGAAAGGAGGAAGTGATATCTACCTAAATTGAATTTAACTTGGCTGTTGATAACTTGGATCTAAAGTGCAATAAAGTATTACCTTTTGTAGACTGCAGAACGGGTTTCTGCTTTTCCTCAGGAGACTTTTAAATTGTACATTGAAGAAGAGTGCTGCTTCCTCCTGAACACCCCGAAAGCACAGCGTTTGATGTTGCTTGTCACTCATGTTAAGTCTCAAAGGAGAGTTTTTCTGCCATCGTAAATGTTACAGTGCAGAATTCATATTGTTACGGTGTTGGTGTTGCGGAGGATCTCGTAGCCCAGTTTCCTGCTAAAGAGCTGTGTCACCACTAAAGTGCATTACAAAGAGAAAGAGCCAGTTTTCTTGGGAAAATGCAATCTCTTGCGGGGTGGGTAAGCTTGCAGATTTGTACAGTTTAATATTTTGAGATGTCACAAGCTCCTTTGTTAAAAGATATTTCAGGTTGGACCACTTGGAATAGACCGTTAGTACAGAGGTTTGTCACTGAGTCAGGAGACTTGGCACTGTGTTTGGACAAGGAGGCAATGGGGGTTGTCTCTGTCAAGACTATTCCAGGATCTTAGGGTAACACACAAGAGGGATTGGACTTGCTATTGATTTTAAACTTCAAGCAACATGAACTGGAAAGACCAGACATGACACCAGAAAGGAGGCTGTAGTTGTTCTGGTTTCTGATACCCAGTACTGACTACCCTGCCATAGCTGGTGTCCAGCTGGAAAGTGCTCCCTCAGGAGCTTTGGGCCATCAGAGGGTTTGAGTCACTGATATTTTCCAACAGGAGCTTTTCCTCATGGTGATTCTTTGTGTCCAGTCTTTACTAAAACTCCCCATACAAAAAACATCTGACTGGCAACTGAAAAGTGAACCAGGAAACTTTGCTTGAAACATTGTTTATCTTTGTTATGTATTTTGCAAACAGCATGTAAAAATGAAAATACTACTGTGAATATTGTACATATCCATTCTAGAACCTTGACTTTGCTGTAGGTTTGACACAATTTTATTTTTTTTGCATAATGATCTGGTTGTTGGTTGGACGAAAAAATCCATGGAGTTGTGATTCAACACTGATAACTCTGTCACTCCTGGTGAAACTTCATGCATCATGGTATGACTGGGATTCTCTTTGGCCAGTCCTTTTCTATGCCTTAGTTCGCCCCTCAGACACATGAGGAGATACTTCAGTGAAGAATTGTGTTAGTACATTGGATTAAATGGAATTAGCTGCTTTTTCTACAAGGTATTTTCTTCTTGCTATTCTGACTCTTCATACACCATTAGGCACAAAAGATACTCATCACATCATGGCTCACTGAAGCAGCATAGCAGTGTCTTTTTATCCCAGGAAGGGAACTGTTTCTTCATTTTATTTATTTATTGCTTAGACCGGTTGCTCTTGTTTGAATTAAGTTTGTCCCATGCGCAAATTTTAGGCTGGGAAAAATAACCCATAATTCAGTGACCGGCACCAGAGGCGTCTTTTTTCTGGTGTGAACTGGGAATGCTTTGATTCTTTTATCACTTTTGTATTCTGATGTAGCTTATTTCTGTGAGTACTTTGAGTCAAAACTAGACCATTAATATGTCTTAAACCAGTTGTTAATGGTGAGTTGTCTACTGATAGTGTATTGTACCCTGGTAGGAGAGCAGTTTTCTTAAGTATTGCTATTCTTGAACTTGGGGGGGAGGAGGGGAAGTACTTTTAAAGGCCTTAGAAGACCTATAAAAAAAAAAAAGGTCTCCAGGTGTTTCTCATTGGCATTTGACAGATTGAAAACAGATCTGCAACTGTTCAGAAACAGTGCTTGGTCATGTCACTGGGTTGTGGGATATTTGGCAAGTGATTAGGCTTCCTATTCCCAGGTCCCCAGTCTGTCAACCAGCTGTATCAAAGTGGTAAAGCATTTGGAGCACCAGTCAAAGAGAAATAGCTCATTATTAGGGGTTTGCCTTTAATACACATTTCTGGTCATTGCAGTGAGAAAATATATATTATGTGAAAGTCAGGCTTGTTCTATGTGGTTTTTGCTTTACCATTTCTTTGTCTTGGTTACACAGGGGTCACAGCTGTCTGTGTAGATGTCTGTCTTTTTTACTGCAGTCAGTTACAGTATCAGTAAAATACAAGTTTACATAGGAAAACCTTCATAGCTGATGAATAGTCATTTCTCTTGTTCTTAAAGTGAAGGTGAATGTAATAACCTAAAGCATGCTTCCCTCTCCCAGTTACTGTGATACTGTAAAGGTGCTAATTTCTAGAAATATTGACTTAAACTGGTAATAGATATGGGGTTTCTCCTTTCTTACAAGAAATCAATTACAGTGCATTCTTGTACTGAGATTTCCCTGCAAGATTTAAGTCTTCATCATGCCACAGAGAATTTGATTTATAATGCATCTAAGAAAAGATGACAACATTTTGCTTCTCTGTTATTTTTACACAAATCAACCAGAGTTTATTCCCTCTAAGTGCCTTATCCAGCATGCACATCCCTTTACTACTGGATGATTTTGAATTAGCTTTACAAAGATTACATGGATAGACACAGTATTGTCGTGGTTAATAGAAACCTGTGCAGTGAGGTCTATGGGCTGCAAGATCACTAACAGTGCCAATGACAGTGAAGTATGGCCTTATCGAAAGGAGAATTCATAAGAGGCTGCCCTGGGACACTGCACCACTGTCCTTCTGTGTATCCTGACAATGTTATCTGTCCTCTCAGTGCGGAGTATCAAATGTCTGTCACGAGTACAGAAATTAATTTAATGTCACCTGAAGACATGCAATTAATCTTTTAGAGGTTTTCATAATACCTTTACAGAAAGAGTTGCCAGTTTGGCGGATTTGGATTTTGGGGTTTAGCAGAAGATAAGGAAAATTAATTTTTCATCAGGGTTAATACAAGCTAGCAGGGCCACAAAGGCTGAGAAAAATGGTTTGGGAATTTGTCAAGTGTTGTCACTCTAGAATAATGCTGCTTAACGTCTGATAGGTGTAATCAAGAGTTGAGATTTCTATAGAGGGGGATTAATCAATTTGCTCACTACAGAATGCAAGTTGGTGATACCATTCCTTCATGGGGTTTAAGAATGAAAATAAGATTTGATCTGTCAAATTGCAAGCAGCTCTGACAGTATCAATAGGCATTTTTATCAGTACATTTTAAACCATTTGTTATAAATAAATTTGTCCTGCTAATGTTGGTGGCAAATAAACTTCATCTTCATCATAAAACTGTCATAATGATTGTGATAGAGTGGAGGGTGTCAGTGTGCTAAATTTAAGCAGTCCGTCATAAAATTCTGCTTACAGAATTTGTGATATCATATTTGACAGAATTTTGTCTGTGTTTCTCAAAACACAACACTGACTATGTATAGATACGTATAGTGAGACTGTTCAAAAATGTCCATGATAGGTATCAGGGAATTGGTTCTAAAATTCATGGCCGTTGAGTGGCATCATTTCTTCTTTTTGTTAGTCCAATTTCAGGTCAAACTGTGCAGACTCTTACACAGTAGAAGTTTGAAAAACATTCACGTGTAGATCAAATCCTTCTGCCTCTATCTTTTTTATTTTTGTTTTTTTTTTTTTTTAAAATGGGTTTTGTTTATTTTACACACAGTATATGAAAGCAACTTGTTTTGGCAATGCTAGCAATCTTTCTTGCCATGTTTGAAGTTCCAGAGAGACTTTTTATACGTTCCCCTGAACAGAACAGCTGCAATTTAAAAATTAACTGAATAATGGTAAAGTTTCATTCAGGACAACTCCTTCCTGGCTAGCTATTAGATGATCCTTGTGGGTCTGTTACAACTTGGGATATTCTGTGAAGGCAGATCTTTTGTAAAACTTGGAAACTCAGAGCTCGAAGGTCAGAATAGCTGCTTACCAGTAGCTTTGCTGTGTGTTTTGTTGCCAGCTTACTGTGTAGCTCATGAGTGAACATCAGGAGTCAGCATATGTAGAGTCATCTTTACAATCGTTCATCCTTTTCTCCAAGGTGTTAATGTTCTCCTATGAGCATGTGACCTGTCAGTAATGTTCTGAGGTTCTGTATTTTGAAGTCCTGATTTTGAAAGCTCTTTGTAGGTGTTTTGCTTGACTTGGTTCTTTGTTGGTGTGTCTGAAGCAGCCACTGATTGTCTTGCATAGAAGATTAAAGGACAATAGTGGTGAGTCTGATTTGCCACTACATGGTACTACATAGGCTGCTCATTTTTGCTCAGACAGTGTTTGTCCTTGCACTGTCACATCTTTAATCAGTGAAAAAGGAGTTGCTGCTAACATCTTCTGACTTTGTGTCATTTTGCTAGTTGGGCACATGTCACCTGGCAGTCATGTTTGGTTTTTATTTTCTTAAGGAAACCACCAGGTTTTGTCTCCTCTTGAAGCTAGGCTGCCTGTAACAGAAAACAATGTCTTGCTGACTTGAAGGGAGCTCTGTTAGTTCCTGAGCACCAAGTCTCCTTAGAAGCAGTGCTGCAGTTTCATCTCTTGACTCCCATCTTCAAGTCATCTCAAAAACAGTAAATGTTCAGAGCAGTAGTAAAAAGAAAGGGTTTGATCCAGTTGCCTTTACTTCTTTCTTGGTGCAGGAACAAGCAGACCTTGTTCCATCACCTTTTTGGTTTGTATAGGTTTTCTTATTTCTGAAATGCATTAATTCATTTAAGAGCTCGGAGATCTTTCTACCTTTTCAGGCTTTTGCAGGAGCATCATGCCGGCAGCGAAGCCCAGAGGTGGCATTTGGGACCCCAGCAGGGAATAAACCTCATCAGATTTTTCATCACTGCAAACCAGTTGTGTGCCGATGCCTTTCACTCTGTTACAGTTCTGTGTTTAGTTTATACAGTTTTATTTGGTGATAATTGAGCTTGGTAGTTAAATATTGGGTGGTTGTTGGCCATCCTAGTCTTTTATGTGAAATGATTGTTTGCTTTTGAAGTTCCAGTAATGAGCACGTTCAATGTGTTTTGTACCTGAGGGCTTTACTCTCAAATGCTATTCTGATGTGCTGGGATCAGTGTTTAGTTTGGAAAGAAACGGTTGCAAATATTTATGGTTTTCACAGCAGGCATTTAGCAGAGATTAGATTTTTAACTCCCAGTTATTGTGTTTAAATTCCTCCTAGAATTTTTTTTGCTCCTTTTAGTTTCATCATCTTCCAGCGGCTGTACGGTTGAATAAAAGAAATTATCTGATCAGGGCATAGGGCTTATGGTGATGCTGATATTGGAACTAATACTAAAATGAGGAGGATTTAATGCTGGTTTCCTAGTAAGGTTTGGAGTTTTCAGGCAGGTTCTTGCTTGTATTTTTTTGAATAATAATTGAACAGAAATTCTGAAGGGAAAACGCTATAATTTCTCACTGGTTGCTGCTTTCCAAGGTTTATATACAGAATGTTCTGTGAAGATATGGAGCTATCCAGTTTAGCAGAGTTAAAAACCCCTGTATTTGATTAGAGGTGGGAAAGATGTAAGCAGATTACTATTGCTTTCTCACTTTGTATACTGTGGGCAAAAACCCAGGGCAAACTTCAGGATTCTCCCTATGACATACTGTGCTATTTAAATGTAGACCATGCAAGGGGATATGAAGCTCATTTATCTGGGATTTATCTAGTTGAGTTCTTCAGGTGCTGTAGCTTGCATATACTTTACAGAGGCCTTGATTTAGGGTATGAATTGTGAACTTGGAAACATGAGACTGCCCTACATACCACCTGTACCAGACGTTTTCATGTCGAATGATAGTGAAGTCCTCAGTAGCTATTTCTTTTGCTTTGTTTAATGCTGAGAGGTAAAGATTTATATTCTCAATGAAGATAATCTTGCTATTAGACCATAAATTCCTTCTGCACTCCTGTATTTTGTCTCCTTATCCACAAGAAATGTGCCAGTATGAAATCCTTTGGGTTTTGTCACATGTTACAGATGCAAAAGCAGTTTTGGCTTGTGAGTGTGTAAGGAAGGGAAAAGGAAAAAACCTCTGTGTAAATAAAGGTGCTTTCATAATATTTTACTTTTTTCCCCCAGATATGCCTTCTATTTGAAAGCTTTTGCAGGGTTACCAGGGGCTGGTTAGGGACTTAGGCAAAGCCTTTGCCCTGTAGATAAAATGTTCACTACCATTGAAATTCTAAAGTTGGAGTTCAGTCAAGGTATAGATATGCTGTTGAAACCATACAATAATATGATGCAGAAGTACCTGATCTTTTGTCAGGCTCTGCTGTCTCTTGCTTCATTAAATATTTTTCAGTGATTGATCTGATCTGGACAGCCAGACACAAATTCAAGAATCACCTGTTCATAGAAGAAACCAAACTGTTTGGGTAGAGGCAGTGGAAGTGAATAATCTCGCTTGGTGCTTTCAGCTTATGCTCGATTGCACCAAGAGATGTAATGGAAAGAGCTACATTGGATGAGTGAGGCACTGAGGTGGTGTCCCATTGTGTTTGTAGCTATAAATATACATAAGAGCTTTGTAAGACAAAAAAAACAAAACCTTGAGGTACTGTTCCAAGTATGAACAGTGTTTGGGGAAGGAGACTGCTTACAAAACTGCTGATGTAGAAGTTGGCAGAATGAGTATGCACTTCAAAATAAAGGCCAATTTTTAACTGAAGAGTGGTTGGAGTTTTAAAGATGAGTAGAGTATTTGCCTGATTCTTCCAGCCTTCACAATTCTTTTCTCCTTCTTCTGCAATTTGTATGGCTCTGTATTTAAAAAAAAACAAAAAAAAACCAAAAAAAACCCAAACCAAAACAACAACAAAAAAAGCCCAACAAACCAAACACAAAAAAACAAAAAGAAAACCCACACACCACAGTTCACATGTAACCCTGGGAGGAAGAATGATTTGGAAAGAGAAGTGGAAACATCCTGCCACTTTGTAAATGAAAAGACATTTTTGAACATTGTAATTATAATAATAAAGTCTGAACAAAGTAAACTCTTCTTCAGATACCACGGAGTTACTTTAGACTGAAGTGCGACTTCCAGGCTGAGCCCTTGCACATTGCCTGCCATGGCCACCGGTTTGCTTTAGCAGGCAAGGCCCTGGACACTCTCTGAGCGAGCTGGATGTGGCAGGAGGCTGCTCAGGGTGAGGGTGTGCAGTGCCTGGACATTGAGCCGCTGTTGTGTTGTTGATTTCAGCAGGGGGGAGAGGATGCTGGCTTTTTTCACCCAGAGGGCCAGACCCAGCGGCCTCAACAACCCCCGGAGCCGAAACAGCAGCCAGTGCGGAAGGTCACATTGACAAAGGGAATGCAGCATCACCAACAGCAGCAGCAGGCACAGATCCATTCACCAGCTCCTCAAGGAGTCAAAAACATCCAGGGAATCCATCAACCTAAAAAGGTGATTTTTAGATGCATATTGCTGCTAGAAGTTTCACTGTGTAGCTGTGTTGCTCTATTAATAACTAGCATTCTGTTTGTCAGTTGCTAGTGCAGGGCTGCATGACCCAGGAGATGCATAATTGCATATAAAGCTTTTAATCTGGAGAGACTTGTTTGTACCCAGCACAGACTGGCGATGCCTGCAGGTTTCTTCATCTGCTGACGTTCTGGCCGGCACAGCACTCCCTGGGGAAATGCATGTGTCCTGAGATAGCTACTGCAGGAGAATGGTATCCAGTGTGCTTTCTGGCTTTAAAACCAAGAGGTTTTTGAAGTTGTGTTTAAGCTTTTCTTCTGGCTCTTTCCTGCATATGTAGGGAGCACACAGTGACTGTTTCAGGATGCTCTTTGCTGGATCCCCGAAGCTGGTATCGCTCAGAACAGTCGGTGAACTTGTAACTTGATTCCTTGCACTGGTCGTGCCCTGGTCATAGGCAGGGAAGGGTCAGGGTGGCAGCGCCATGTGCCTTTTCTGCATTTTGCAAGCTGGCACATGCCTTGAAAATAGCTGGTATTTTAGCTTTTAACTTAGTTCTTGGTTTTGAACTGTTAGCCACAGTCTTACTGCTTCATGTAAGGATAAAGTTTCCTTGCTGATGCAGAAGAATGTGAAAAGTTGTTACCCATCATTTTCGAAGTTGGAATCACGAAACTGTGTTGAGTGTTGACTCAGTGTTAAGTGTTAACTCTGTGTAATGTTTGTTACTCTGTTTCATTGTTATTTTTCCTCTCTCCAACTGTTCAGTGTTTAATTTGCAAGAATTAAATCCGTACATTTCCTGCTCCAGAGTATGCTGTAGTGCCAGATCCTACAGGATTTGGGAACTTTGAAAAAAAGTTACTCTATTTAGCCATATGCCAGTAATCTAATTCTGAGAATAGACCAAGAGTTAGTAGCAGTAGAGGTTGGAGGCATTTGAAGCAGTTTGCTGATCCTGTGAGTACCTTAAATTTACCTGTGGATTGAGAAGAGGAAAAGAAGAGGGATCACTTGGGGTTTTTTTGTCCACACTCAAGATGTGGGAGCTGAACACATGCTGCTAATGTGATCAGTGTTGCAAACTAGGTTATATTTTTGTCTGAAATCTTCCACTGCTTAGTTGATCAATCTGTGCTAGAGCTGAGGCTGTAAGCCTGAATGCAGTATATATAACTCAGTGTATAACTTGCTATCCTTATAAAAGAGGTTTGTATAAGCAGTGGATGAATGTTAATAAGAGGCCTTTCAAATCAGCAAACAGCAACAAGGTGTTTAACATCAAGATGTGCTTTAATCAAGTCTTTAAGTAAATTGCCAACTTTTGTATCGTCTGTCAAATGCAGTAAGCAGAATCACTAGGTAAGTAAATCAAAATACTGTTACTTTTGTTGTTGGCAGGTCATTATGCACGGCAGAGGCAGAGGAGTAGCAGGCCAGATGGGCCGAGGACGCTTGATGCCAAATAAACAGAACCTGCGAGTGGTGGAGTGCAAACCTCAGCCCTGTATTGTGTCAGTTGAAGGGCTTTCTTCATCAACTACTGATGTCCAACTGAAAAACCTGCTGATGTCAGTGGGACCCATTCAGGTAGGTCAACCTCGGTTTATCATTTTTGTGCCAAAAGGCTTTCATTCCGAAAAGCTCAATTAATTCCCTGACACTAAATACAATGCGTGTTTATTGGTAATTTATGTTTGAAGGCACCCCCACCCACACAGGCTACACCTGGTAGCAAAGACAGGCACGTGATGATACTGCGGCATGGGAGGCACAGTAGGATTTTGCTAACCATCACATTCCTGCTGCAAAATTCTCCTTCATTTTGTAGTTCCTGTGCTGTTATTTTCTTAAACAATATAAGCCTGTCCGTTCTGTGAGGTTGTTAAAGCCAGATGATCATATCAAAGCAAATGTATTTGTAGTTGCTGTCCTTGTTTTTACTGTTGACTTGCACCCACTCTGTTTTGACATTTACCTTTTCCTGTCATTTCATTCCTGGGGTACAAAGCACTTAATGACCACTACCCAGTGGACACTTTATACTGTGTAGCACCATCTGCTTTTTCAGATGAAAACAGTCTTCTTTGGAGAATTTTACTGATCCTTCATTATTTTAGAAGGTTCTCTTTAGTAGGGGCCTGTGAGCAAGGTTATGACACGCTCACACTGGTGTATCTGCTGTGCAGCTTCTGTTCCTAAACTGCCTCCTGGAACTGATGTGTCAGTTAAATGACTTCAGGAAAGCAGGAGGTTTTCAAAGCAGTGAAGGGCTTACGAGGCTCTGTCTGATTTGTTGTTGCTACATTTGAAAATACCAGTCAATGAATAATGAAACATACAGATGAGAATCTTTTTTTCATGGATTTTTTTTTTCCAGTTTTGAGTGCTCTCTTTGACAGGATCAACATTTTTCAGACAAATGGAATGCATGAATTGGAGCTGTTCTGTGAGACTTCTCTATTTACTGGGATCATCTCTGTAGCAAAACACACCACTCTTCTAAAGATGAACACTCTGCCTGACTTCTTCCCAATTTAGTAAACAGAATAATGCTGAATTATTTACGTCGTCAATTCGGAGAGGTTTAATTTGTTTGGGAAAGCAAAACTACTCTCACAAAATACTCTGTGCCTTCGTGTTCTGGAGTACTCTAGGAAATTACTCATACAGTTCCAAAGCACATTTATTCAGTGTTTACTTTCTAAATCTTGCATGAAAATATTAGGAGGAGATTAATAGAAACCCTTCAAGGAAATGCTCAGAGTTGAGAGAAGTTACTGAGAATGTGCTAAAAAATTTATTCAGTACTTGCTGTTTCATAGCAGACTCCAAACTCTGGTTTCTCAATTCAATGTCACAGACCAATTTAGAAAAATGTAGTTATAGGAGAAAAAACTATAACTTAATAGTAGGATTTGATACATACCTGTGCCCTACAGAACTTGCATTCTTGCACCAGCATCAACTGCACTTTTGGAGATTATGCTTTCTAAATCATCATCTATTTTCACTTTATCAAAGATCTAGAAGTAGTACTTGAAAGAGTTCCTTGAATTTAGCTAAGGATGCAGAATGCTTTTATGCTAATTCTGCACTTGAATTTCAATTCTGACTTGCAGAAGGCTAGCAATTTCCTTGCTTGTTTCTGACGGAATGAACAAGTGTGGATGGTGAGATAGGCAGGGGAGAAGTGATCCTTTCATAGGAACAACATGAGACTGATTTTACCATATGCAATATTTAGCTTTTTGGTTTTGTTTTTTAATGATACCCACGAGAACTTGCGCCACAGAAGTATTAATGCACCAAATGAGGAAGAGGCAGCAGCAACTTGAACTGACTTGTAGGACAAGACTGGAAAACAGAATGTTTGAAAACCTGTATTGTTGATGTTCACAGCAATCGTTTTATACAGATGGAGCTAAATTTTCAAAGAGGTCGATATCCTGAAGTGCATGAGTGGATTTTCTTGTGGCTGTAAACAAACATTTTGACTATTGTTTGTGCTCAGTGCTGTACAAAATCCCCTGCAACTGGGAGTGGCTGAGAGGCTCTGATAACGAAGGGATACTCTGCTTTGCTATTTCCTCATTGTTTCTTTAAAATCTATTTCATGTAAGTGACTGCAACAAGGAGTGCAGAAGTGAGCTGCTGGGGAGAGCCCAGTAGTGAATGGAAGGGCAGGTCATGGCCATGACTAGAGCAGAGAGATCTTGGGTAGTGCAGAGCTCTGATCTTCCAAGATGAAATGTTTCAGCTTGATGAACTGAAATAGGTGGTATTTGGGGAGATGTCTATTGTGAGAAAACAGCAAGGTGAGAAATTTCAGCTACTTTTTTAGAAATTGAGCAAGGTGCTCAGGTTTTTAGTTAGTGTTCTGATGGAGCTGAAGAAATAGTAAGAGGAGGGAAAGATGAGTCAATTGTATCTGACTCAGTCTTTGGGGTGTAGAATATCCTGTCTTTAGCTGTTGACTGTATTCAGCAAAATTTTCCTTAATCAACTGAACTCTTGAGAGGATATTTCATGTTATTTGGGTTCAGGGGAAATGTGCGTGTCAAACTCGCGCTTATTTTTTGCAATTGTGAAGGAAATTTAAATCTGAAGCAGAACTTAAGGAGTTACCTTCATGCCTAAATAGTGTCTTGAAATGACATGTGTTGGCTACCAAACACCCAAATCCCTCATTAAAGGTAAAGATTCACAAACTGTAGGACATGCACCTCTAATGTTAATCAAGCATCTTGCTGAAAAGCAGTGTCCAAACACAGCTCAGAAATCTGAATGTCCCCTGTATTAATTTCTGCTGCAGTCAAGATGTGAATGTGGGAATGTCTGTGTCGAGGCACAGCTGCCGGAGAAGGGGAAGAGATACTTCCTAAGGATCTCTCAGCTCTTTGACCAGAAGAATAGTTCTTGAACACTTACCCCACCTGATAGAGGACCTCTGCTTAATCTTCACCTTCCATGCTGGGGCATCTATAGAGCAATTGATCCCACACCAGCTCCTGTTTCCAAATATTGTGATTTTGTTATAGTGTGCTTATCCTGCCTGTGTTTTCTCAGAGAGTAAATCTTTGATGGCGTAACTGAAAGCTTTAACTTATTTGTGGAAGAAGTCTGTCACTTATCAATTAAGTGAATGGGGAAGAAGAGATTACTTCGTTTTTCTGGGTACAAAAGTATTGCATTTTTGGTTTTAGCTTTTTCATGTCAGCATCGTTCTCGAGGTATAAGTACCTTGCACAAACCTTGGGAAGGAAAATTGAAAATTTCCCTCAGTTTAAAACTTTTGATGCTCCAAGCCTTGCGATCAGCTTGCATTGATGTGGTGGTTCTTTGAGTCAGGCTTTGAAAATAGCTGGGCAGGCAGAAGAGAAGATGGAGGACGCTTAAGGTTCACGTTGAAAATTTAGCATTGTTCTCTTCCATACTCTAGAAATGGAGAAAATTATCTTTTCCTATATATAATCTTTGAAGTACCCTCTATTGCCTAATCATTGAAGACTCTATCATCCCTGCTTCACTAAAGCTGCTCTGACAATAACATAGGAGAAAAAATTGCCATTAAGATTCTCAAGACACTGAATAGAAGAAAATCTTTAGGGGTCCCGGAACATCCCCTTCATCATAGCTGCATTTTACAACTGAAACATGATGAAATTAGCAGAAAAAGTGGTTCCTTGTAGCAGTCAGAATCTTTTGAGAGGGTAAGTTTTCAGAAACAAATAATGAACCTGCAGTAAAATCTGAGTGCTGATTCTAAAATAATTGCATGTTATAAATAAAATTATGTATTCCTAAATAGTGCAAAGTACAGAAGATTTCTGAGCACATCACCAAAATAGAATCTCATGAGGACTGTATTGGAGAGTGACATTCAGTACACATCCATCCACTTGATAAAACAGATCAATCAACAAAACTAATAAGTTGCAAAGGTCATGAAAAACAGTGCTTTTATTGTTTTTTGTGTTCCTGAATCCAGATTCAATGTTTATACTGTCTAAAGAAACTTGCGTTCAGCTAGTTATTGCCAGCTTCAGATGAATTGGGTTTTTTTAGAATGCTGGCAGGTAGAGTGGACCATTTGCTAGGTCTCCAGATAATTGAGGGATCATTCTGTGGAGGTGTTTCATCATCATCTATAATCATGCTTTCTTATATCAAATGGTTGCAAACATAAAACATTGTGCAAAATCTTGGTATTGCTTTGTGAAGATTTAAGATCAAATTCTAATGCTAAAAAATAAAGGAGAAGAAAGAAAAATAATGTACCGTTGTATATCAGAAGTGATGAGAATGTTTGGATTGTTGGTAAACTACATTGAGTAGTTTACAAATACGGGTTTTCCTCTGCTAACTGAGTAATTTCTGGTCTCAGAAAGGATAAACAAGTGCAATGTTGATGTGCTTTGCTTTGCTTTCTTAGTGTGACAGTGCTACCTAGTGCTCAGTTGGGGTAAAGGCAGCTCCCTCCACTGACACCACATTCCAAATTGCTGAATTTGTTTTTAGTCTGAAGAGGTATCAGTGGCGATGACAAGTACATGTGGATGCGCACACCCAGAACACGAGTTCATGCAGATCAGCAGGGAGCTTCTCTTTGAGACACAGCACACAAGGTGTGCAGGCTGATGTGGTGACCAGTGTTGTCTCTCTACCTGTAAAAACATTTTCAGCTGTTGCAGAAGCTGTGGGAGAAGACCTGGGCAGTTTTGCTCTGTCCTTGGGGCTGGGGGCACAGAAGAGCAGCTCCATCATGCGTCTGTCCCATTCAGCCTTGCTGTAGAGCAGTATGGGAGCTGCAGATGCCCTTCTCCTCATATTCTTTTGCATGTGGAGGTGGAAAGCTGAGCATTTTTAAGGGCAGATAGTAGGAAGTCAAAAGCTGCAGAAGAGCAGAAAGGAGGGACAGAAGGTGGAAGAGATCAATTGCAACAGCTGAGGATGAAATAAATGCATTCTGTCCCAGCCTCTGTGCCTGCTAGTGGTGACTGGGAAGTGCTGCTGCCAGGAAAGATGCTTCAGGTGTCAGGAGACTGCAAGGATAATAAAAATGTGTCTGCATCTATTGATGGGAGGGAAGAATAAATAGAATTGGATCTTTCTGTTTAGAAGGTGCCTGCTCTGCTGCTATTTGACTTGTTGCAGAGCAGTTCGGATCACACATTCGAGATGATGTTGGTTAGGAAAGTTTACACACTCTTTTTGCATAGAGCTGTTTTTTAGCAGCTTTGTATGGACTGCACTGCTCGTACCAAACTCACTGATGGACTGAATGTGTGGTCTGTTGGGCAGTCCATTTACTTCAGTGAAAGAAATGAAGTAAAGGAGGAAACTTTCATAGGAAACTTTATAGGAAACTGTGTGTCTCCTATAATTGAAAGGAGTGCTTGCTCTAGTCTCAGTCCATGCTGCTTGGTTTCTATCTTCCAGTGCTCTGTTATCTCCCTTTTAACTTACTCACCTCTGTATAACCTCTGAGAGTTTTGGCATCAAAGATGTTTGCTTTTTGCAAGCAGTCTCTTGCTTTGTGCTCATGGATGCCCTGCTGTTTGTCTCAAGGCTCTTGGTTTTGCTGTGAAGCTTTATTAGAGATTAATGTGCCAAAATCATACCAACTATTTCAATATTGTACAAGAGTGGATTTAAGTACAGAGTGTTTATAAAGGAGACTTTTGAGGGCAGTGTAAATCAGCAGGCCTAAAGAAATCTCTGCAGAGGGAATGGTCCTTTTATGATGTTTATGCTTCAGTCACTGGTAATAGTTCAATTGCAGAAAAAGCCAATCACTGATTACTTTTTAAGTTGTTGAATTAAATAGTATGTTTTAAAACAGTTTTCAGGCAAACTCTCAAAGGTATAAGTGATTATATGAAGTACTGGTTTTGTTGCATTTTCCATTTAACACAAGATCTGCATCTTCCCATGGCAGTTCCTAAGTAGGAAGAGAAGACAGTCAAGATCGGTATGAGCTCTATGCTGCCTAATCCCCTTCTGTATAAAATACACTTCTTAATCCCAAACGAATTTTTTATTTTTAATGCTGGGACTGTATCAGAATGTATTATACCCTATTCTTCAGAGTCAGTTGGGAACAGGCCCAGCATACCTCTGATCTCAGGTTGCTATCAGGAAGTGCTGTGCTGTAGAGCTGTACATGCAAATCTGTAAAGTAACCAGTCACTTGAAATCCCTTGGAAGTTATTGCATGTATTGTCAATCCTTTACACTTGAATGGATCCAGGAAGGGGGTTTCATCTTCGGGTGAATGTCTGTCTAGGTCAACTTAAAGAGATGATGTGAATAAAGTTGTTTTCTCAGAACTGTGACATTTGGGAGGAGTATTTTTCAGTTCAGAAATTCATGATAGAGGGAGATTCTAGTGGAGCACAGTGTGGCAATAGAGAAGTTTCCTGTGGAGGAAAAGTGAGTGTCTTCCCATTAAAGGAGAATTCAAGCGGTTCTGTGTAGAAACTGAGGTTTCCAGAGGCAGTGCTTCCTGGCCCATTGTTCCCTGCCTCCCCCAACTGATTTCAAAATCTGTAGCTCATGAAATAATACTCAACTCAGATCAAATTCCTAATGAGATGTCATGCTTTGGGGAAGTAGACTCATATTTTTTATCTTTACAGTGAAAATCATAAGACTGAGGGTTACTGTAGTAAAATGGGAGAGTAGCTGTCATTAGTCCTGCCTGGTGCTTGTGGCTGCTTTGTGGTGTGGCCTCAGGTCTAAGACCAACACACTGAATTACTTTTTGAGAAATATATATTGAATTTGCGTGGCCAGTTTTTGGTAGTTAGGGAGCTACAGGGATGGCCTCTGTGAGAAGCTGCAGAAACTTCTTCTGTGTCCAACAGAGCCAATGCCAGACAGCTCCAGGATGGACCCACTGCTGGCCATGGCCAAGCGCATCAGTAATGGCAGCAGCAACTTTGGGATAATGTGTTTTAAAGGTGGGAGAGAGGTTATTGAATGTTATCACCATAAAAAACACCTGTCAAATTGTTCAGAAAATGTGAAAAAATTTAAGTGTGTTAAACTAGCAAGGTAACATGATTAAGATTTGTGAAACTAATTAATTTTTGGATGTTTTCCTACCGTGTGTGTTCAGAATCAGCAAAAGCAGAAGTTGGTGCAGTAAGTCTTTGAGATAACGCCTTGAATATTTTGAGCTAATAAATTGCCACAGGGTACACAAAAGATGTTTTCTTCTGACTACAGCTGTTAACATCATCTAAATGCTGGATCAGCTCTAAACTGCAAATCACCCCAAATTCAAAGAGACAGAAATAACCCAGTGGGATGAGTGTGCAGGTATTTTAACTTCAGGTTTCTTCTGAAGCTGAACTCTGGTCTGTATCCCCAGCCGATGGCCCATCTGCTCAGGATGGGAAAGCTGCAGTTCAGGACCCACATGCTGTGACAGAAGAGTGCCTACTGTTCTGTTCCTGGCACTGAGTGTTGTCAAAACATAAAACCCTGGGCTGAAGTATTCATGTGAGTAAGGAGGTATTGTCCCAGAGTCAGAACCTGAATTTTGAAGAGATCTTTGTTAGCTGGTTGAATAATGTTCATACTTGGAAATTGATGAGGGTTTGTTTGAAAACACAGCAAAGGTATTTGTGGTGGTATTTCAGGCCATGGTATAATGTCACAATAACTTAGCTTGGTAATTGTCTCTTTTTTTGTTAAAACAAACCCAGAACTTTTTTTTTTCCGCTATGCCTAAATAAGATGTATTTACCTAAAATCATGAAACAAATATGAAGTGGTTCTGCGTCATTCTTGCTACCATAGTTTGAACGCAGTGGAGGCTGAGAATTTTTTTTGGAATCATTTACATTAAAAATTTTGGACTGTTTCCAACTGGAGAAATACTGTTTGTGTAGTGTTAGTTGACCCTTTGTTTTGCAGTCCTTAATTCTGGTCTTTAGTATAGGCATGTGTAAGTGCAGCATTGAGAAGATGCTGATGCCAGAAGTTCCTGCCTTACCCTGGGCTTAGTAATGGGCAATGTTCAGGCAGTTCAGTGAAGGATCAGATGGGTTGTTTTTTTGTTTTCATAGTTGTCTGCAATGACCGGTGACATTGAATCTGATAAAGATGCTTCTCAGTGGACTTATCCAAGAATTGATGCCTTGTTGCCAAAACAGATGAATTTTAAAATGCATTTGGTGTTTTGATTGCCTTTTTTTTTTTTGCATTGGAACATAAGGCAGTAATACAATGTAAGAACATGGTACCCTAACTAGTCAGTCAATAAACTTACTAATTTATAAGAAAATATAAATAAGTTATCTATAATAAAATTTAGATATTTTACCTAATTTTATTAATAAGTCTGCACTGTACTGGAATATCTTCCTCAATTCTTATATGCTAATTACTGAGAAGCTTCCTAGTAATTTATCATCATGATTGTATAAAATGCAAAATCAAATTTTGCTTTTGTTCATCTCAAGCATATTGATGCAGTAATAGCTCAGTTTGTGGGAAAAGTCACCAAACTCAGCTTCTCTTACTTCAGTTGATCACAACAAGAGTCTGGAGCATAAAGCACTGGGAGAATCTGCTGTGGTAGTTGAGTGAGACCTGACATTGTGCTGAGGATCAGTTGGCAGCAGGAGGGCTGGTGGTGGATCTGGAGAGGGGAGAGAAGCAGGTGACAGCAGGACAGGCAGGGTGCAGCTGGAAGGTTAAATCCATGGGTTCTTTCACGAGTCCTCTTGTCCAACTGTTCACTGAAATATTCATCTTTTCGGTGATTCATACAGGGTTTTCTCATATTAAATCTTGACTTCTTTGAAAGGAACAAATTCCTGGGTTTTTTTAAATTGCAATTCAGAAGTACTTTTTTTTGTCAACTGTTACAAGTCTGTTGTTTCCAAATCTTATTTAAAGGCTGTGGTTAATTTTTAGTCTTCAAAACTTAGACCTCAGTGATAGTACTTACTTAGTTCTTTTGTAAACAGAAAAGTAGTGTCAGTCACATGTGTGTTAGATACAGTTCTATAAATCATAAAAAAGTGAGATCGGTAATTGAGGAGAATGCAAATTTCAGCACCTCTGTCACCCACTGCAGCAGGTAACCTCCAGAAGAACTGAGCTTGAATTGAACTTTATCCAGGGTCTTTCACTGGTGCTTCCTGCAGCATGACTGCGTTCTTATTGGTAAAATGTGCTCAACTGTGTCAAGAGCTTTCTGATTAAAAGAAAAAAGTTATCTACCAAGTGGTTTTTTAAAGCTAAAATCACATTTCTACTAACTCAGAAACTAAAAAGTTGCGGTGACTTAGCTAAACCTTTTCACCATAGCGGCTTTGCAAGAACTATACTATGCAAATAAACTTGCTGATGCTTATCAGATTTGCTGAGTCCTTTAACTATTACTCAGCTTTCATTTCAAAATCACAGGAGTGGTGGAAATACTAAACATCTGTGATATTTCTGCAGGGAGGGAAGTTCCCTGTCAATTCCAAGAAGGTGCAGGGTAGCTGTGCCAAAATTAATTACTTCAAAATCACAGATAGGTAAGTTATAGAAAGTGGCTTATCTCGATTACCAGGGTTATATACAAAGAAATATGACCTATCAGGTGTCATGGCTCTTGTTAAATAAGCATCTTACCAAAAGAGTCTTACCTGTTCAAAAAAGATAAAGTAGGCAGTTTTAATAGCAAATTTCATCTAGGGATTTGACATCTTGCTTAAAATGCTGTATTAGATTGAATGAACAGGGAGATCATTAGTTGGATAAAAATTCTTTCACTGAGATATTTTAAAGTATGTCACTCTTAAAATTTATAAGCGAGAGGGGCTGTATGCCATTTCTCAAGAAATAATTGTTTGTCTAAAGTTCTGTAGTACTTTTTTACCAGTCTAGGTTATGATGCAGAATTTTTGCAGGTAAAGTTTAAAATCCTGGAGACTGACACTCAGTGCTGTAATCATCCAAACTGGGGGATACTGCTGAGTTCCAGGCAAGATGCAGGAGCAGAGAATCATATTCATACTTACCATCAGGAGGTTATGATCTAGAAAAGTTTTGAGGTGCCTATACACATGCATGTGTGTGTGTGTGTATATATATATATATATAGCTTAGTAGAAAACTGTGTTGGCTTTATGTAGAAACTCACACACAGGAAAGTAAAATCTTAGTAATTCTTTATTCTGCATCTGAAGCCATAAGAACAACTGGAAGCTGAATCAGAACAATTCCGTCCTTAATGTCCTGCAGTGTAGGCCATTAAACATCCAAAACTTCCTGTAGCATACTGGAATCACTGTGGCATGGAACTTCGAAATTACAATTGAAGCCTTCAAGTCTGTTTTAACCTAGTTATTGTGAAATCTCTGTGGCCTGTGTTCACAGGCAGTGGGATTTCAGGATCACAGGATTTCCATCCTGAGTATTCTGTGGTGCTGAGTAGTTGCTGGATGTTCTCATTAGATTGTTGGGTGTGTACCTACTTCATGTGTAAAGCTTCACCTTCTTGAATTTCTGAAGTGTCTTTTTGAAAATTATTCTATTGTAACTGAAGTGCTAACTCAAGGCATCAACTTCAATCTTAATAGGTGTGATAACTTCTTACTATCAGGGCCACAGGACTACTCTCTGGGATCGTCTTGGCCCGGACTTGCTGCTGCAGCAGGGAACAAGGACATGAGTTCTCCCAAGCCCTGGCTGAGGCATGCTGTAGTTCTGGAGACCCCAGTACCACATAGGAGGTTTTGACATAGAGCATTGTGAAATGCTGCTCTTACAGCATGGGAAGCACATATCAGGCAGACTTGCCTGGCTAGATGTGTGCTGCATGATTTCTCAGTACTAGGACTTGGAAGTGGTGACCTAATCCATTTCACTGGGGTTTTGTGGTGGTGTCTGTCAAGAGCTGGCCACTTGTTTTATTAAAACAGTGTGAGGATATGCAATCTAGAGATCAAAACCTACCACTTCTTTCTGTTTCTGCCCTGTTTAACCCATGGAAAGCCCTGATCCTTTAGTGTACATGAAGTAAATGACTCCAGGTGTACTTGTGTGGGAAGTTGAGCTTTGACCAGTTGAACATTTCTTGCTTGGAGGAAATTTGACTCTGTGGTTTGGTTCATCTGCATGGTTTGAATTGAAGAGCTGTCAACTTTGCATAATAAGTGATAGTCTGGGTTTTCAATTGGTGCAGTTCCTTAACACCCCAGCTCAAACACCTTCAGCTGAGATCCTGGCTGCAGTCTCTAAAGTCTCTTTCCATTCTGTGGGCACCAGTAAGAGAAGAGAAACACAGCAAAATTTCAATTGGTTTGGTGCAAAATAAGGGGTTATTTTAAAGTGGATCTTTTTGGCTTTTTGTCTCTGCAGAGTTTACAGATGCTTCCTCAACAACGGAAAGCCATAGCAAAATTTAAGGAGCCAGCACATGCTTTAGCATTTCAACAGAAATTCCACAGGTAAATAATTAAGCGCTGCTGTGCTGCCTCAGTTCCTTCCCTCCCTTCAAAAGATGCAGTCTCCTCTGCTCAATGTTTCTTTAATCCAATCAAGCATCTGTTTATTAGTGACCTTCAGAGAACCTCCTTGTCCATTCTCCACCCCCAGAATTGGTTTGCGTACCATGTTTAACTTCCTTTAAACTTTTAACAGGCACATGATAGACCTGTCCCACATAAACGTGGCACTGATTGTTGAGTGATGTCTGCTGAGAGAAGCCCTGGCACTCACCGAAGCATACTGTGGAGCTACACGAGACACAGTGGCAAAACCGTCGTGTTGTGGAACCTTTCAGCTTAGTCTTTGATTGCTCTGCTGAACTACAGAAAGCACGGAGTTGTCCTCCAGAGGAGATGGGTTTGAGAGGATCTGCAAAGGTGGAATTTCTGTTCGGTTTCTTCACATTCTGTTGTAACCACATGGAATTACAGATTTTTTTTTTTTTCCAAAATGCTTTCAATGCATGTAGACGCTGTTCTTCGAGATCCTACTGTGTGACCACAGTGACTTGAGAGAGAACGTTTACAGCGAAAGATTCAAAAACTTTCTTCATAGCAAAGAATATTTGATAATGGTTGCTCTTATCTTCAGTGTAAGGTATTTGAATGAAAACTCATTTTTCTAAACAAAACACATTAGTTGAATTGTATATCTGAGAGCACAGAAGGTATTCTTGCATAGATTTGAATGTGGTCTGCTTCAATGAATAGCAGTTTGCCGAGAAGCTTTGGAGGTGACACTGAAAAATTGTAGTTTTGATCTTTGTAAATAAGTCTGTCTTTGCATTTTTCTATTCCAACATAGACTTCCATTTTCTCTTTCCAAACCCACTTACTTCATAAAACCCTGTGTAAGAATAACACTGCTGTATTTTCCCTTGGTTTTTAAAAACAGGGATCTTCGCCCAGCAGCAGCATCATGGGGTAGTGAACTCCAAGTTGTAACTAGGTTGTTTTAAATAACAAGGAAAACAAAATATATTTGGTGGGTCATTTCAAAAATGTTATGCAGGAAGAGTGGTGCATTCCTGGTAGTTCTTCTGGGCTAGCGTTTTGTGGTTGCCTTATCCTTTATTTTGATTAGTTTTTTCTTTGAGATTTATTTTGTGATTAATGCTGAACCATAAGGAACACGTTAACTGAAAGGACTTGTCTTGATATGTTGTTCCCAATACATACAGGACTATAAGGACATTGTGAATCTCCTGGTCAACATGTCAGATCTCAAAAATTCCATGCAAGCATTAAGGAGCTTATATTTTATTCAAAGTGAAATTCATAATATTTCCTTTTGGTTAGAACCATCTAGATGGTGTTGCCAAAGGAGCAAGTTTTTCAGTTACTTCTGAATAAACTTATTAAAATGTCATCTTTCTATCAGATTCTAGTTTTTATGGGCATTTTCTTAGTTTTTAGACCATGAGCTTTTGCTTTAAGCTTTAAGATTACTTTAAAGCACTCCACCTACTGTTTGAAGGGGGAAACTTACAGGAACCTTGTAGGTTTGTTACCTGAGTGACTGGAGAAGAACACTATTGGTATGTAATGAAAGAGCTGCGAATGGGGTCTGAAACAGGCATGCCAAGTGGAAAAGGATGAGCTAAGGAATTTTATAGTACCATAGGTTTGGGGGGGAAGGTTTATTGTTGTTTTTTTTGGGGAGAGTTAGTGGTAACCAAATCACAAATGCCTAATTGGCTTTCTTACGCTTTTGGTCCAGATTTTCAATTAAGCAGAAGTTACCAAAAATGATGATTGAATAAGTACTGTCAAAAGTCTTCTAGGTAAACCTGCTCTCCGTTCATTGAAATAATACAGAATAACATGGTACTTTTGAAATAATGGACTGGGAAAAAGGGGTGAAAGAATACCCTAAGTCCTTTTACAACTTAGTAACAATGAGAGACAGTAACACAATAAAAATTTTTTTCATGGAAGTGAGGTTTACACCCACGTGTATAGGTCCCTGTTTATGCATAATGCTTAATAACAGCTAGCACAATTACTATGCAGAAAGTGCTCTTAATGCTTCAGGGTAGACCCAAGCCCAGGACAGAGCATGAACTGCAGGCAGAAAGTGCCCAGTGGGACTCAACCCTGAAAACCTGCAAGGTGATCGGCCCCAGGCTGTTTGACTCCTCACACCATCAGCTCTAGGACCCTTCTAGGTTATGTAATTTTTATTAATAAGAAATAAATGCTTATCCTTAAAACAAGTCATTAAACAGTTACTCATACCACTGTTAGGGAGCAGCTTCTCTGCTATGAGAAGAATGGGAAGACATCTTGGAGTGGAGTGATAGTTGTGCATGTCTGGAAATCTGGGTTAGATGCAAACACCAGACAGGCCAGCAGCTGAGTTCAGCAGTAGGAACATCTGCAGTTGATCAGCTGTCCTGTCAGAAGCAAACATTATTGGGGTTAGAGGGTTTCTTGGAGCCTAAGGATATGGGTTTGATTCAAAAGTCAAAGATGTTTGTAGAAATGCTCCTGCTTTGGGTTTTGAATCCATCCCAAAGAGGTTGAGGTTCAGCCAACTTAAGTTTTAAAAATTTTTATTCAGTGGGGTTTTTAATTTTTATTTTTTTTTCTTTTTTGAGACAAATGTGTGGCTTTGGAATAAAGACATGAAATGGCCTCAGATCTATTTAAATGTGGGAGTGATGTAAGCAATGCCTGTTTAGTGACTAGATGCATCCTCTTTAACAGCAGTTGCAGTAGATTCTTGCTTGTGCACAAGCAATTGTGGATTGCTGGGGTTTAATTTGGCTGCTTACTGCAGTACCTGGATATCTTACTATATATAAACATACTATATGTATGTATGTCTATATCTGTTTTGTTATACACATACATACATACTCACACCCTCTGTTGTCACCATCTCTCTCTAATATCCTAGAAAACTCAGTAGCAAAAGTAGCAGTTAGGTGAGTCATTTGTTAAAATGTTTGTATTCTCTTGCTTCTCAAATCCTAACTTACTACTGCATCTCTTGGCATTGATCAGTTTGGATGATACAGCTCTTTTAGATGTGTTTGTTGTCTCCTCCCAAAAAACCCAAAGGAAGTAGAGGTAAAGCTAGACAGACGTGTTCTTGCCGTGTTCTCTCCCAGCACGTAGTTAAATCTGAGCATCTTAAGTTAACTTTCTTGGAAGATCTGTTGCAACCATTATCTTGTTCTTTCTTTATCATGAGTTCACAGTACGATGCAAAATGGGGAAAAAACCCGCGTTTAATGTAGTATGTAAATATTGACCTTTTAAAATTAAAATGTTACTCAAAGTGCTTACAGTCAACATCTTAGCTATTTGTTAGTTTTTTGTGTTGTCTTATCTAAGTTTAATGGATACAGTTCCATAAATGTTGATGTGTTTTTGTGTATATCTTCAAATTTTTATAAAGATGCTAGTAAGTCAATACATATATCCTGATCTCTGTATTAT
Organism: Dendrocincla tyrannina; assembly: GCA_035047865.1. Lineage (NCBI taxonomy): Eukaryota > Metazoa > Chordata > Aves > Passeriformes > Dendrocolaptidae > Dendrocincla > Dendrocincla tyrannina. The sequence goes on from JAWWMP010000081.1 coordinate 7,426,333, forward strand.
TTGTTCACAGTTTTTTATTAGCATAATTTTATAATAATTTTAATAGACAACTCCGGTAGGTGGTTGTATGAAGCCAGGGGTTTGTTTTTTTGGGTGTTTTTTTCCAATTATTTTGTTTCCATCTTGTAGCACTGGAAAATTCACTTTATAACTAATCATATTTTGCCTTGACTAAAAGATTGGATTGCCCATATGATCTATGGTATTTTAGTAGAATGTTCTACTTTTGTTTTATTAAAAAAAAACCTAAAACAGCTCTGTCCTTTAACTTTTGAGGGGAAATACAGTGCACTGTCAGACCAAGCCATGGGGTTTGCAGGTTTGTTCCATTGTGCTGTACAGGTACAAATTAGGTCTCTCATGTAATACTATTCTCAAAAGTTCGGGATATTTTGGTTTTGCATGTAATCCTGGTTGGTCATGTAGCACATTCATCTCAATATTGGCAACTGATGAGCACATGTGCTGTGTGATGGAAGGATGTGCAGTGTTGGTAACACTCGGGGTCGGTGGTGCTGGGCAGGAGGAGGAGGACAGGTCTGTAGCATCTTCATAGCCACAGGAGCTGCCATGCAAATGTTCATCTCTAAGTAGTTATAGAGAATAAATTAAGACGGGATACTGCTCTCAGCCCACATGTATCTCCAGTGTGACTTTGGGAAAGAAGAGTAAATACTAGCAACCCCCTCTGTATGGTATCTTCAGATGCCTTGTTTATTCCCCTAGTTTAAATCTCAAGTGAAAGTTCAGATTTCCAAATTTCTGTAAAAAGTCCTTCTAGCCATTAAAATGCCAAGCAGACTGAGCATTTTAATTGTTTCATGTTAGGTTTCCACTGGAAGGGTATAGATGAAAGTTAAAGGTTATTCTGAAATAACCTTGGGGGTCTTCGTGGTTTTGTCTTAGCATTAGCTACTTGGGATAAGAAAAAACTTTTATTTGGTGCTGAATTTTTTTTTTATTTTTTTTAAACATGTAGTATCCTTTATCTGTTTCCTTGAACTTATACAATTTCCCTGGAAGTTGCTCTAGGCCCTTCCTGTCACTACACACAGTAACTGCGTGTCTGTATGTGTGTGTGGGTGTGTTGCCCTTGTAGCTGGGGTGAGAGGGCGGGCGAGAGGCTGAGGGGTTTCTTTTTTTGAGGGCCTTTTTTTTTTTCTTTTGTTTTGTTTTGGTCTGCTTGAGAGATACCCTGGATTTGTTCTCTGGCATAGTATTGTGTTGTTCTTGTCCTTGGCATAGTAATGTGTCTGTGATACTCAAGTCATGATACTCAAAAGTAGAAATCTGTCTTCACCTGTTCACTGTCAAAAAGGCATTTTTGTTCAGAGAGACACAAACCTTTTTTTTTAAATGCATTTTTTGTGCTTTTATTTTTTTTTTTTTTTGGCAGCAAGTTCAATGAGAAATTGAATGTAAAGGAAACAAATCCTGAACAGATTGCAGAAAGTTAGCTATATTATAAAGGTCATTTAGGGTAACATAGGGCTTTTGTTTCAATGTTACCTTAAATCATGCCTTATCCTCTAATTAATTCTTAAGCATAATACTTGAAATATTTTATCTTCAATTAGTATCAAATCCTAAGGATTTTCTGTAAGGTTTTTTTGTAACCTGGTTTTTAATCATGGAGATGACTTATTATCCACATGAGCACAGAGTCTTGTGTACAAAACCAGATTCATATTGGATCCTTGCGTATGCCAGCTTCTGGTATAATATGGTTGGGAAGGATCATTTTGGTCTTTATAATGCTGCTTTTGGCAGGGTTGGGGGTTTTAATTAAAAAAAAAAAACAAACAAGAAAACAAAAAAGAAAACCCTCTGTTTTCTACTTCTCTGCATATTTTGGTGGAAAGTGTGGTCCTTATTGCACTAAAGAAAACCTCGAGGGGAAAGTTAATTGCACGGGGTCTTTTAGCTGCCTATGTTGCTCTCTCCTTTCTTGGTTGGATGCACTGATTTTTCTTACTAACTGGGAATGGGCTTTATATAAATGCTTTTTCATCAGGTTATACAGCTTTTATTTAATGTAACAGCACTTGGGTTAAGTGATTTTTACCATCTAAATTTTAAACAGTATTACAGATTACAAATATTTTTGTAAAAGAACCTGTTAAATGTAGCTGTATTGTAATGTGTGTAGTCACTTAGGAGATCACTATTTCAAACAATGCTGTATTAATGTTATATTTGTTCAGGATTTTCTTTGTGTGCATCTAATGGTTTTTAACGTGTTGTATTTTTTTCTTAGTGTCCTCAGGCTGAGTTTGGAACCTTAGAGTTTTATTCCTTTTTCTAGAATAACAAAACCATTTGTTTGCAGGTTTTCTTTTTCAGATGATGAAACATCTTTCAGCGGTTTAACTTCTAATAAATAGATATTTTCACTTACAGATACAGCAAAGAGAAGATGCTAACACTCATTTATTCACAGCTGATATTCTGTACCATTGCATACAATTTTAGTGATCAAAGAGCCCTTGGAAAAAGTCATCTTTCTTTTTTTTTCTGTGGTACCCTTTGCCTCTACCCTATGCTTTACCTCATTTCCATCTCGTTTGCTCCCATTATTCCATTCCCTCAAGGATATTTGTATCCTTGTTCTGTTCCTGCCCTTTTCACTCTCTGTTCATCTCTCTGGATTTTTCCTCTGTTACATTCAATCTTTTGCTCTCTTTTCTGTTCTTTCAGCTCTTTTGGGGGTACCTGAAGCCCAGATCTCCCACCCTGAAAGCCTGTACTCTACCTTCCTTTGCAGACATTGGTGCATGCAGTTGAGGTTGCTTTTATACAGGTATCACTTCCTAGGAGATGCTGCCCGTCCCAAAGCACTGGAGAAGTATCACTTAACAGTTTTGCTTTGCAGTTTTACCCATGTTGGAGAATTTAAACATTTTGTTTACATGCTTTAGCATTTGTGACAAGCCAGGGTAACAGGATTAACTCTTTTATCCTTTTCACTTTTCCAGGAGTTCTGTTCTTGAATTCAGTGATAGTAATAGCACTTTTTCTTATTGCCACGTAGAAATACGAACACTGTCGACACGATTCTACCTCCTATTACTATTACTGAATGTGATCCTTCCTAACCTGTAAAGTCTTAAGCAGTGTATATATATCTGGGTGTTTTGAGAATCGTTTCAAATGTACTGCTCTAATCTGGATTGCAGTTTGTTTGTGAGCAGTTCAGGATATAAATTCAGCAGCCGACTGTATCATACTGACTCCACTGGGAGTGCGTCTGCCTCATGTTTTCTACGGCATCATCTGCACAAGGTGTTGACTGCTAATTTCATGAGTGTAATACTGAACTTTATCAAATCCTCCACTTGCATAAGAGATCTTTGTCGTACCTATTTAAGAGAATGTAAAAATGGAAACACAAAGATGATCTCATGTACAAGCTTTTTTTACATGTAATTCCATGTTTAAAATGTGAACATGTAAATATATTTATTGTACCTCAAGTATGTCAATAAAACTTGATCTTTATAATTTCCTATGTTGTTGCTTGATGTACAGCTTGAACTTCAAACTTTTAAAAAAAGGCTTCATATACCAGATTATTTTACCATTTTTGTTATGGTAGCATCTCTGGGCCCCTACTTTTACATTAGCATCATGGCACAGAGTTCTTCCACAGTTGTGCAAAGGATGGAAACAAAAGTGACTGAGGATAAGTGATGGTAAAAGGAACTTGTGCTTGTGTGCCCAGTTCAAAGGGTCTAGGGGCTAGTAGGAGGAAAGCTTGTGAGTGTAAAAGTTTTTCTGATGCTTTTTAGCCATATTGACATACATAATATAAGATCTCTGCTTTCAAATATTGCCTATCTTAATTTATGATGTAAAGAGAAGCTCTAGGCACGCTCAGTTTGGTCACTGTCAATTGTTTTCTAAACACACTATATCAACATAAATGGAGGCTAATTCCACTGGTCTATTGCATATCAAGAACAGAGGCCAGAATCAGCTGTCTTGCACTTTGTAGGGTGTTTTAGAAGGGTTTTTTTGACTATTCACAAAGTTAAATGTAAAAAAATCACGCTGTCATCCTGGTACCACTGGAATTGGCACCTGTGATCCAGCATATACATTGCCAGGGTAGTAGCATGTCACATCATAATGGGATAGATCTCAAGAGAACATCATTACCTGGGGGCAGACTAATGATATCCCAAATTGGTTGTTCTGCTTGTACCCCGATAGAGGGTGTGTAGTGGCCACAACACAGTGACCTTAGAAGGCTCATTAGGATAAAAATAAAAATGCCTCTGATGCAGTGATTCAGTGAGTCAGATAAGAATAACTTATCTTTGTTTACAAAGTTCCAACTTAGTTTTCAACCTGTGATTTTGTTTTGAATTAGCAATAGAAGCACACTGTAAATATCCGACTGCAGCATTGCTGCTTTCACATCTCTAGGTAAGGCTCCAAGTCAAAGTAAATGTCATCAAAATCCCTCAAACTCCAAATCTGACGAGTTCTGTCTCCTTGTTTCTTTGTGCCTTCTTTCCCTACCTCTGTTGAGCTGTTGTCTTAGGGCAGGAATTTGTGTTTTAGGAAGTTGATGCACTACTGAGCATTGACCCACCAGTCCACTCTTGCCATAAACTGAATGGGTTGGCCATTGCACAGCACAGGGGGAAAACAAGCTCCCTTTTTGAGAGTGCAGGTAAGTTGGGTGTAAAAGTCTATGGTCTTTAGAAGTTAAAATGTCCTGCTGATGAACTTGTAATTTTGTAAGATTACAGGATTCCTGCAGGGATGCGCTTTGAGAACTGGAAAGCTGATAACGACAAAAAGATGGAGGAAATCAGTGGGGCTAAAAACTAGTTATTGAAAGGAAGGAAAGGGAGTGACCAAAGGAGGTACAAATAAACCTCTAAAATCAAATACTGAGATACCTAGTGGAGCACTTTAATAATTGGTCTGTATTGACCTTAATTAATTTGTAATGATTTGGGCAGGAAGAGTTAGAGTGTTCGCACCAAAGCGTGTTGGGAGATAGATGAGGGAGGGCTCAGATAACAAGGAGGATTGGAGTGTCTTAGAGGAATTGGATGAACTAGAGAATTAGAATAGTAGAGGTGAGATTAAATTTAATCTTGCAAAGTGCAAGAGCATGCAGTCTGGTATTAAAAAAATAAGGATTTTTGCTGTAAAAGTCACTGGGAAAGAGGAAGAGCAGTGAATTAATTGCAGTTATCTGATCTATAGTTGTGGTGATCTATAAGAAAAAAAAATTACTGCCTTTTTAGGCTGGATGCGTCAAGCACTTCCAGAATTGAGTTATTAGCATCTGTATGTGTAGTAGGAAGATTTAGTGCTGGACTTCAAAATAGCAACCCAATCAACCACCTCCCTACTGCCCTAAGTAGAAACACCCTGTGAATATTTATTTTGGGAAGCTTTTTTGAATGGTTCATCTATCAAAGATTTTCTCTGCTTTTGCTCTGCACTTTCAGCCTTTCAAAGACCAGGGCTTAAGCTACAAAAAACATCCTTAGTTGGGTTCAATGAGAATTGACTGGTCACACGGTGCCACTGCTCCTTGGTTTCAGATGTCAATTCTGGTAACTGCTGAATATACATTAAATATTTTCACCCGTCCATGCTGTTCTGAAAAGATCCCAGGGGAAGGTATGCCTTCAACTGGTGAAAAATTAAAGATGCTGACCAAGAAAATCATTCTGTGGAGATGTGGTCAGCACTGGGGATGCTTTGGAGAGGGCATAGGAGTTAAGCATTTCCATTTCTTCTGACTGGAGTCCTGTATTCCACTGAATGTTACCTGATTAACAACCTTTTCATTACATTACTCATGAGGGGATTCTACTTCTATAGGGAGGATTTTAAGACAGCACAAAGATGGACTGAATAGCCCCACAGCCTTTTCCAATACTGTTTACTTGGATCTCAAGTTAGGCTATGTCTACTGAAACTGTGGCATTCCTGTAGAGCGTTACACAGTCTTTACTTGCAAAAGCCAGTAAGAACAGAGGGAGAGGGGTTTGGGAGGCTTTTCATTTGTCCATGCAGTGAGTCAGGTGTCTTCCACAGCCTCAGTTTATGTGGGTCCCACTCTGCAGGACTTGAGAATTGCAGAAATAGCTAAAAGCTTCAAATAGGAAAGTGGAAACCAGCTGTTCCATTTGTTTTGATAAGGCTCAAAAGGTATTCAGGGGGTTGGGATGCCTGGCTTTTCTTATAGCCCTCATTGCAGACAGCAGAGTCTTCAAGCTGGTTTTTCCAATATCCATCACAAGGTGTTGGGGCACTTTCTAAAATATGCAGTGTCTATTTAGTGCTGCACAGAGTGAAGTGGTCCTGGGTCAGGTACTCATGAGCATTGGCTGCTCTGGGTGATACTTATGTCAGTAGGAGTGGCTGTCATGGAGTATTTTGCATGCAAGCAAAATCTAGCTCACTAGCATGGTCTAATTGTTAAAAATATATATCATCTTTCTGAAATCTAACACTTTAGGAGAACTTGATAGCAAATTAAATTACCAATAGCACTATGAACCCTCATCATCTGAATCCTCACTGCTTTGTGCTTAGGTAGGTCTTCAGTAAAAGAGAAGCACTGCTGTGAATTTGCTCCAGGATGGATTTAAGATTTCTCTGCAGTTACCAGTCTATTCTTTGTTCCTTCCTATCATTTGTGTGTTTAAAATTATTATTGTTATCATTATTAACCTTACTATTGAAACGGGTTTCTGCAAACAACTGAATGCATAATCTGAGTCACAGGAAAATAGCTGGGTACAGTTTGAGAACCTCAGCGTTGTAAGTAAGTCCTTTTTCTAGCCTGGATCTTTGTGTGGCAAAACCAGTCCTGGAAGCCAAACCCCAATTAACTCAATGAGGAGATACTTTCTTCATATGTTCTCTATCTTAAATACTGCCACAAATGGGCTTCTCTGCAAAGTTGACACCCACAGTTCCTGCTGCTGCTATAAACCTTTCAGACTGTTTAGAGGTGCTAGCTTATTGGAAAGGGCTTGTGTTCGTTCACTGAGGCCAGGAAAATTCAGGGAAGATGTGGTTGTTCCCGGGTCCTCCCTGTGCTACTGTTAATCAGCCATATCCAGAGGACGCATGTCGCCTTTAACAGGGGTGAGGAGCAGGAGGAATGTAATCATCCCTCATCAGCGAGACCCTCAATCACTGCACTTCAAACAGCTGGGGGTACATAACCTCATCTTCATTTGAAAATTTTAGTACCTTTTCTCTTAGCTGCCTCCATTTTATGCTTTTTTCTCTCCCCTCATAAATTTTTATGATTTTTTTTTTTTTAAGGAGAATTTATGGGCGAAATGGCAGGGACTGTGTGAAATGTGGAAGAGCTAAAAGGCTATCACTGTGGTAAATGAGGCTAATGGTTCTTTACCACCAGCTGTTTAGAGTTCAGTGATTGAGTCTAACTGACAAGAAATAATTACCCCCTCTCAGAGAGGTGAAATGGGTTCTCACGCTGTGAATGCTGCTGATGAAGAGGCTGTCCCGGAAGAAGGTGGGATCCTTTCCTATAGTTTCTATGCATACATCTTGGATCCTTAAACCTCTAGCCAGCATCCTGCACCAAGGTTTTCCTGCATGGGGTGATGTCCCTCAGTGACTCAGCACATCCCTCCTGCCCTTCTGGTCCCAGGGAGATTCAAAATCTTGAGACAACATCTTGCAGGGATGAACCCAGGGCCAAGATACTCACTGCATTGTTGATTAAAACTGGTGAGCGTCTCTTAGCCCTTTTTATTTCAAAGCAAGAGCCTTCATGTTTCTTATTGCAAAGATGTGCATTAGGATTTAAAAGTACCTTTTCTTTTTTCTTCTTCTTTTCTATTCAATTGCAAAGAACGAATATGACGAGTGCATTTGTTCACAGGCTGGAGAGGGTGAATATCTTGATTTAGCTTGGGGAAGGAAAGGACTTGTAGTGCTCCAGTCAAACCTGCATCTTTGCAGATCATGTTGGAGCCAAATCCCTTTTTTTTTTTTTAAGAAGAAAACAACAAATTAAACCCTAAGTATTTTGAATATGCAAGAAACATTAAATGAATCACAAAAATAAGGATGATGGTAATGGCTTGAGTGCCACTATGTTTCTGTAGCTTTATTAGTTATGTTACTGCTTTGATGAGGATACAAACACTTTGGATACATTGAAAACGATGTACCTAATAACTAAATTAATTATTTTTATGCAAGAGCCCATCCAGGATTGTGCTCTGTACTGCCCAAGTGAAACCAGGTACCATCCCAGGTCAGCTCAGAGGGGTGGGAGGAGGCTCTGGCCACAGCTTAGCAACACTGTCACTATCATTACATGACTCATCTAGTTTCTTTAGAAGATACTGACCGTGGTCACCAGATGGCTGCCGTGAGCCACCATGGTGCAAACAGGGCTTAGTGGAGCCTCAGCAGTGAAGGAGCAGCTCAGTGAGGCTCCGGGTCAGTCTCTGTTTCATTTCTCCTCCTTTAAGTGGCTGTTCCTGATGAGGATCTGCCTTTTGAGATGATAATTTTACCCATGAAATGTCCAAGGTCCTGTGGATTGCAGCGTGTCACCAGTTTAGCCACCTCCTGCTATGAGGTGCTGTCTTCTTGGCTTCTTCCCCCTCAATCTGGCCTTGGGAGGAGACAGGGCGTGCACCAGTGACAAGGCAGTGTGTGAGACATTGCTGAGCCTCGGAGGCAGCATCCTCTGAGCATCCCATATGTGGGAGCTGCTGCATCCTCACTTCCCCCCGTCTCTCATGGCAGTTAAATGAAGCAGGTGGTTTACTGATCACAGAAATACTTGTTTTATCAAAATAGTATAAATAAATACCCTTCCCAACCCTAAAAATACCCCAAAAGAATCCAAAAATCCCACAGGCAAAACCAGCCAACCCATCAAATGTAAAGGCCCAACCAAGAAGAGCCTCTGTTCTCTTACCCACCATCAATGTCTCTCAGACATGGGCTCCTGGTCACCAGTGTGGCCCAGCAGCTCTCACAGCTTAATGTGTTTGCTTTTTCCTCTGTACCTGACTGCTTCTGTTCTTTCCAAAAATCTCTTTGTAAAGCAGAGGAAGGGTTTGGGGTGACAGCAGCCCCCAGAACACAGCCCTAGCCAAGGTTTGGGTTGTGGGAGGGAGATTCAGCTGGAGGGGAAACATGGACCCCATTCTCACCATGCTTCAGATGGTCCTTAAATCCCCATCTGCAGGAACCAGGCCATCAGCACGCACCTTCCTACAGGCTCCTGTCCATAGGGTCAAGGTATTGAAGGCAAGCGTTTTTGGAACATCAAAAACTTCAAAGCAAATGAAAAAATGCTGACACATTCTATTCAAATCTCTTGGATTTTATTTGAAAGTGCAGAATGGGCAGAAGAATGGATAGGAACTTCTCCATGAAGGTGGTGTTTATTTACAAGATATTTAGGGTTGCTTCCTAAGTGAAAGCGTGAAGTTACCCATGACAAGATGTATGAAAGCCACGCTTCACAGAAGTCCTCAGATTCTTTTAGGTTGCCTTATGTTAGTGAGTGTATCTTAAGGGAGGATGTGCTAGGGTGAGAGATGGAATGAAGGACCATTGCCAGGTCTGTGACTTTTCATCCCTGCTTGCAAGGACTCATGCTGGGCATGAAGGCACAAAGGTTTTTTTACTTCCTCAATCTCATAGACTCAAATAAGTAAGTCAGGTATATGTCCTTCAACTCATGCCTAGGTCAGCAGTCCATGATGCAATTCTCACAGGCATCAGGAGAAATTCTTCCCCTGGGACAGCACCTCCCCATCCACTCCCAAACCCCCTTCCCAAAGTGTGCTGCCTCTTCTGGCACAGCCATTGGCATGAGGGAGCCCTGTCCCATCTGGGAAGAGCACCCTCCATGCTGCAAAGATCCATTTGTAGTGCTTACCTTCCCCTTCCTCTTCCTTCTCCAGAGTAAGGTTTCATGATGGAGGGACATGGCACTGCATGGAGCAGTGGAGTGGTCAGAATCCATACTGGGCCACTGGGGAGCAGTGATGATGAATGATGTGTTGCTCGTGCCAGAGTTTTGTCTGCTCATGATAAGCCCAGAAGTGCCAGGAGAATTGTCTGGGGCTGGTGTGCTGAGAGGGGACTGGCAGCAGGCAAGAAGAACAAGACTACGTTTCCCATAGGAATATGGTCCTTGTGCCATGATCAGAAACATCTCATGGAAAACAAAAACAAACAAAAAAAGCCTCAAACAACCCTTGTTGCAGTTTTACATCAGAGTTGTTTATACTAAATGCCCCAGAATGTTTTCAGAGAACCAGTTTTAACAGGTGATTTTGGAAAGGGTGTGAAGAAAACTTACGTCAGCTTGAGCCAGAGATGTAACCCGACTGAAAAGCATTTACAGGAACTAATTACCAGTGTTTTGGGCAGGGTTTTTTCTTTTTTTTTCTTTTTTTTTTTTTGCCTGGCATCCCCAGCAGTCTTTAGACAGAAGAATAATGAAGAGACAAAGAAGCAAGCAGCTCTGGAAATGCAGGTTGCTGCAGTCCGGACTGACAGGGAGGATGATCCTTGCAGGACACAACTCCTTGCCATGGGGTGGCCATGGGCCAGAAGCTGGGCAGCTGGGAAAGCAAAGTGTCCAGGGAAGCTGGTTACTCGAATCCTGCTGCTGGAGGTGGCAGTGGGCTGTGCATGAGGGATGGCAAGCTTGAGCTGCTCATCCAAAGAAGCATTGGAAGAAAACATTCCACTTGTCAAAAAACTGAGTGAAAAACAAAGTATTTCCTCAGGGAATGTGAGCCTGGTTACCCCATTCATGCCACCCCATGATGGCAGAGGAGCTCAACCACCCTGAGCACCAGGGCATCCAGTCTCAACTTCATCCCCCTGTGCTGCCCTCGCTGCCCACAGCAGGTGTTTGACTCTCTCTGTCACCATCATTGCTGTGGTTGAGGAGGCCATGACAAAGTTTGTATGTCCTCAGACCTTTTACTGTGTTTTAGCCTCAGATGAGAAGGTTCCCCAGGCTCTGGTGTCATCCTTGCTGATGGAAACAAGAACTTTGCTGGAGGATTCAGAGGAAACATGGTCCAGATCACAGCCTTCCTCCAGGCAGTAAACCAAAGCATCATAGAATCATAGAATGTTTTAGGCTGGAAAAGACCCCTAAGATCACCAAGTCCAGGTGCTGACCCAGCACTGCCAAGCCCACCACAAAACCATGTCCCCAAGTGCCACAAATTTTAACTTTTAAATACCTCCAGGGATGGTGACTCAACCACTTCCTTGGGCAGCCTGTTTCAGTGCTTGGCAACCCTCTCTGTGAAGAAATTTTTTCCTAAAGTTCAATCTGAACCTCCTTGGTGCAACTTGAAGCCATTTCCCCTTGTCCTTTCACTTGTTCTTTGGGAGAAGAGACCAACTCCCATCTTGCTACAACCTCCTTTCAAGGAGTTGTAGAGAGCCTCCTTTGCTCCAGACTTAGGAAATCAGGTAGCAAACAATGGCTTAACTCAATTTTGTTGCTCGGTTTGAGAGATGCCGGGGCCTGGCTGGTATGTGGTAGAGGGGAAGATTAATGCAGGGAGAGATGGAAGGCATGAGAGGTGATTGCTGCCAGTGAAACTGCTTTATCTGCTGGTGGATGGCAGGGAAAACCATAACGCACCACAGGCTCAGTCCACTGAGGCCATTTCTTCTCTGGATTTGGCAGGACCAAAAATTCCCAGGCCCTTATGCTGTGTGAGACTTTTTTGGGGCCAGTGCTGGCAGTTGGTGCTGACCAAAATCCTGACTGCCAGGCTAACTTGGAAAAGGGGATTTGGATGATAGTGAGAAAGAGGTGTAATGCCTGCAATGTGGTTTCCATACTGCTGGCTGCTCTCTAAATGAGCTTCATTATACACATAATTAAAGGAAGAGAGCTGAATGCTATCTAGCCAAGTTTTAGGGGTATTAATTTAAACTCTAAGGGCACCTGGAGATTAAATGAATTAACTCACAACCAAATCAGGTTAATTGTCATTTTCTTTACCTGGAATGAAGCTGAAAAGGGAAGTTTTTAATTCAATAATAAGTACGGATATATTAAAGAACAGCAGGATCTTGAACAGAAGGAAACTCAGTGTGAGAAGCAGTGCATTTGGAACCAAAGCAGACAATGGAAAAGCTGGGTGGCAGTGTGGGCTCTGGGACTGGGGAGCACAGAGTGAGCATACCTGGTGGACCAAAACTGGACCCTGCATTGGGCACTACCCTTTGGTGGGAGTGATGCTCCTGGTCAGGAGCAGAGCTGGCCTGTGCCCACACTGCAGAGGTCAAAACTTCACTTCCTACTCACATCACATCAGCCCTTTCACTGCAGCCACCAAAAATAACATCAGCCATAAGACAGAGCTCCCAGGCACCTCACCTGGGCATCCCATCCAGGCATCCTGCTCAGGGCTGTGGGTCTGCACACATGTTCCTGCAGCTGCATCTGGAGCTCTTTTCTGCCAAGCCCCTCACCTCTGGGTTTGACATGCCTGATTTACTAGAGCTTGAATCAGAATGGGTACCTTCAGTGCGACCTATGCATCTACTTGCCTCCTGACTCTGACACATAGGTTAGGCTTGTCAGCCCTGGAAATCTTTTTCTGATGTGTAAGTGCAAGCTAAACACTGCTTTAAACAGCAAGTAATTAGCTGTAAAGATACATGTGGAACATAGTGAAATTCCTGAAGAGACATGATATGTTGCTAAGTGCCTATTTTTCCATGGATGGTGTGACTGACCAGTGTTAATGCACGTGAAGGATGAGCAACCTTTCAGCAGAGGACTTGTTTCTAATCCTTCATCTTTCAGGGTAAACAATCACCTGGGTTTCTTCCTACATCCCTGTTGTCATCAGACTCACTTGAATTCTAAAGTAAAAATTCAAATTTGAAACACCTTTCTTCCTATGCACATGTGCTGCTTCCCAAAGCTTTCCCCCTAACTCTAGTGGAAATTTCTCACTTAATACTTCTTAGTCCATATTAACTTTTTGCATGGGCATGCCACATTCCTGATGGTTACATATAGATGTGACTAATTCCTGTAGGATGCGTTTCTCCTTTCTTACCTCCTGTTTCTAGTAGGATTAACTGGTTTTACTCACAAGAAGCACTTCTGATTATCATTTCCTCATAATTTCTATTATTTGGTCAAGACTGTCTTGTGCTTCCTGACCAGTACTGTGGTGACATTGGTGACATGACAGCTCTTCTTTTGTCACCCACCACAACATGCTTCTAAATTTCTGCCAAGGACTTTAGAATATGTGAGGGAAACAGTCAATGCTCTAGGAAATCCATTCTTCTCATTGCCAAACCTTCAGCTTGCACATCCGCTTTGCTTGTTTCTATCTTCTTGGGCTCAGGTAGCATATACTAATGTCACATCATTGCAAATTCTTCTTAGATCAATTGTTCTGTCTAAAAATAAAATCAAATCACTGACTTTATCAAAGAACCATTCTACATCAGCCAGTCCCATCAATCGGGTACTATATATCCCATTTTCTGTTTGGCTCTCTATCTTTGATCCTTCTTTCATCTAAAAATTGTTCTGTTTTCTTGTGCAATGCCAGGGTCAAGATATTTGCCTTGTACTTGCTCTGGGCCCCTGCCACAAATTAGTCTCTACCTTCAGGTTGCCCAGTCACCTGCCAACACAGCTGATCTGATGGATCTGTTTTACATCATCCTTTCTGGAAGCAACATCTCAAATGCTGGTTCCTGTCTGCTCTTTGATGGAGAACAGCAAGGCATCCTGTTTAAAGGCATAAAAGGACAAGTAGAATTTCTGTGGTGGATCCATATACACCCATGGACCATTTTTCTCTTTCTCCCATGTTCAGTATCCCCATCCTTCTGCAGACCACAGCAAGGTGTTTTTCAAGCTATACTTGTTATCTTTAACTCCCTCCTCATTACAGGGTGAATGAAGTTGTCCTTGCACAGCTTCCTCTTTACCTAGACATTTCAATAACTTTTTGGTTTTTCCTTTGCAAAGTTAAGCTGGTTCATGGCGATTTTCCTTATAAACCTTCAAACTGTTGGTTTCTTTGCTGCTCAGAAGCTTGACGATTTCTCTCCAGCAGTGTGGTCTGCCTGCAGTTATGTGTCTGGCTCTGCTTTGTATAAGGATGCCTGAAGAGGACTAGAAATGCATTTTCAACACTTCATGGGTATCATAAAATTGGCTAAACAGGCACAGCCCAGGAAGATACAGGGAGAAGAGCCATTTGTCTCAACACCTTCAAAGGGCTTCACAATGCTTTCAGGCAGCATTGTCATTTCAGTGAGCACTAGGCTGGCAAACACTTCTATTTTTCTTTTTGGACACAAAATGTGCTTGGCAGCTTGTGCAGCCCCACCAGGGCTACGGAGCCTTGTGCTGTTACAATATTTTGACTCGCTCCCTTCTGTCATGACAGAATTCTGGAGACTGGCTCCATTTGGAAACTCCTGCAGGAGGCACTGGAGAGTGGGAGCAGAAGGGACCCTCCCCAGCCAGTCCTCTCTCTCACTTCTTGCTCTGACATTTCCAAATCCACTCTTGGGTGCCAGGGCAGGAAAATCAAATCTTCACAGATAGTTGTGAGAAGTCTGCAGGAGCATATTGCATGGCAGTGATTTCTCCAGGCTGTTGGAGCAGTCTCTGTCTGCACTCCACCATCGCTTCCAATGGATTCAATGAGACATTTTCTAAGGAAGGGATTGTCAAACATGCTTTCTTTTGGAAAATTCTCCTTCAGACAGCAGTGAGCCTTTTATAAAATATTCAACACTGTCATGTTTCGCTTTCTCCAAACGAGTGCCCATGGAGCACCAGGGTGACACACTGTCTTGTGGACAGGCTGAGCTGGGTGGGCTGGCATCCAGCTGGCTTGTTTACACTTCTGTGTAGCTTCCAGCACCCAAGAACTTAAATGTTCCACTGTGCTCCTTCTGAATCATCTCCTGATGCCAATTTCAAGTGTGTAAACCTTACCATGACATAAATACAAGATCATTTTAAACTTAAGTTTTATTTTCATTTCCTTTTTTTTTTTTTCCTTTTTTTTAAGCATTTCAGGTGAACATTTTTTGCTGCAAATAATGGAGGCTGGAAGCTAATTGGAAAAACCCAACACAATCTGAAATTCCCACAAAAACACATTTACAGATTCAAATTTAAAAATGGCTCTAAGTATTAGGCTATTCAAAACAAACAAAAAAATATTAGTAAAAATACTCTAAAATGTACAACTATTATGCATTGTTGTTATCTGCGAAGTTCTGTCATCAAGACAATATTTCACCAGCTAAAGCTGTCTAAAGACAGATGAGATTTCTAGAGACGATTTCCAATTTGTATTTGTTTTTAATTTGGGGTTTGGATCACAGCAGCAGCAACAATTTGTTTTGTTTTGTATTTATGACTGCACACGTTTAAAATGGTAAATCTGCACTGAGCTATTAGACCACAAAAGTGAAACTAGCTTCAGTATTCTCATTCCTTAGCTGGAAAAATAAACCCACAGCATGCATGTATAAAATAAATCAAACTTTTACAGCTTTCAGGATTGGGAACCAAAGGATATGCAAGTATACTGGATTATCACCGTCTTGGCTTTAAAAATAAGGAAATGGTTCTTTACTAGAAAGTGATTCTTCCAAGACAAAATGCATTTTTCTAGCTGCTGCCTTTCAGTAAAATGGTATCATTTAGTCCAAAATGAAAATGGAAATTATAAGGAGCTTAATAAAATGTGCACATTTCTAAAGACACCTCAGTCTAAAAGATAATTCAGAGTTAGCAGCAGATCATCCAGTGTTGAGCCCCTGCTCTTTCTTACCCATCAGTTTTTATTGGCTTTGCTGCTCACGACAAATAAAAATGTTTTCCTTCAGTCTTTAAGCCTTAAAAGCAAACACAAGTTGAGCCATATTTGACTTAACACAGCAATGTGGATGGGACCTGTTGCTTGGTTCCCCAGTTGCAGCTCTAAAGAAAGGCTTACCCAGGCAGAGCAGAGGCTGGGCTGGGTCTCTCTGGTAGCTGGATTCGTTATTTGATGACAAATCTGTCTTCTATGGCTAATTTCTAGACCCTGGAAAAACATGTGCAACATTTTACTTATTCAAGTTGCTTCATGCCCTAGGATGGAGTAGGACAAATTCGTAAGATGCTCCTGAGCGGCAGCAGGTGAAACCACAGGCTGACAATAACAGCCCAGCACTCAGGTCCAACCTGGGCATTTTGGGTGTGGACAGCAGTGGTTATTAGGAAAACAGCCCAGTTTTACACCGTGGACACCCTCAGAGAGGCAGGAAGGTCCCTAGAATCCCTCACAGGGCCAGTGGGGTGGGCAGAGGGTCAGGCCGAGACAGCAAGTTAGCCAACACCCTTTGCAAAGCTTCTCATTTCCACGTGAAGTCCTTCTGAAATGTATCTTAGGAATGTCCAAATAGTACTTGCTGGAAAAGTGCTGACAAATCCGGGAAAACAAAAAAAAAAGGAGAAGTGGGTGATGAAAGTGTCACTGACCACAACAAGGGAGCACGTTTCATTACAGTGGCTGCAGCACAGTCTCCGTGAAAATTACAGGGATGCTAAACCAGCCCTGGAAATGATGCAAACAGCAATTTGCCCTCGGCATGACCATTGTGGAGAGCTGGCAGCAGTGAAAGAGAGCAAGACGGAAGAAATGTTCTTGTCCCTCTTCCTGCAGACGCCAAACCTCATGGTCTTTAATGGATGTGGAGATAGGGCAGGAAAGAAGCACAGGTCAGAAGATAACTTCTTCGAAGCATGCACAAAATTAAAGCAGTTGGGTGGGGGTTTTTTTTCCTGGCAGAAATAGGGTCTAGTTTTTCACCCAGCTCTGGTTCAGAGATTGATACAACTGACCTATGGAAGGGTTTTTTTAAATATCTGCATTCTGAGTCCCAGCAGAGCTCAGCATCTCCCGAGCATCTCCCTTGTGCCCATTCCAATCTCCTGTGCCAAAGGAATCAATGATTTTTGCTGCCTTCCCCAATCCTGAAATACCCCTGGGGAATATTAGGACAGAGCTCCCAACCATTTTGCTGCTGAAGGAGCTTCTCCCACATTGCCTCTGAATGATGACATCCCATTTCTAACCCGCTTTGCTATTGATTTTCATGGTAAACTAACATCATTTGGCTGATACACAGTTTTCATTTCTTCCACCACTGATGAATTGTAACATCCCCTCTCCATGCTCTTTTTTTGAAAAAACTTAACAGCCTGGAAGGGAAAAGATGACCTTGTAGGGGTGAAAATCTCTCTCCTGTCATCCAGTCTGGTTGAACCTGGGGATGTGTATGGCTTAGCACCACAGCAACACTCCACATTCCCTACACAACTGGTAATAATTTTGTGATCAGCCTGTGACTTTTTCAAGAAAGAAGGAACAAATGAGTTAAATCACAAATCTCATGCACTTCCTATCCTGTCTATTCTGAAAGAACAACACGCCAGCAGTGCCAGAAGACACATGGATGATAAGTTACTAATAAATTCATTGTGTTGCTGATCTTTAACTGGCTAATAAAAATACTCCTTTTAACAGTGAGCATCTTGCATAGAAAGAAATTGTAGAGTTTGGGAAAATATTCTATGCTTAAATTGTAGGAATCGTTATTGTAACAATCACTGATTGTTATAATCTTGCTTTAATCAGGTATCGATTGCACTTATCCCATGGCACCGCTCAAGCTCTGTATGGGTGGCTGCCGAGCTGCACAGTTAACAGGGAATCACTAGAGGTCACTTTGATTCCACCTAACACAGCAAGACCTAAAAGATCTGGGGTTTTGTTTCTGCCTTTTCCTTTTTTTAAAGCAAACTCTTCTCGCACATGTAAATAGGACTTGTATGTAGAAGCTTTTTGGGCTGAATTTTATTCTGGTGTAAAGAGTGAAACTTTGAAAAAATTTATAAAGCTGTGTCTATATCCATCAAGAGGAAATTTGGCCTTGAGTTTCTTTTTTAATACAAAACATCTTCTACTGGATTTCATATTCCTGATAACAGATGTCATTATTTAACTCTCAATAAATAGTTCTGTCCTCTCAGGGTCCCTATGAACAGGAAAAGAATAGCTCCAATGTCTAAATCTGCAAGAAGATGTTCTAATTTTGCTGCTTATTCACTTATACCCAAAGGAGAAATAACATTTAGGTGTGTTTTATTCCCAGCTTTGGTTGATAACCAAAGTACAGACATTTCTTCACTAAAAGAAAAAACCAAAAAACTAAAAGGGAACACCTTGTGATCAGGCAAAACACTTTCCCCATGCTAAGAGCAGCTCCAAGGGGACTCCAAACTTGATCTTTTTTTACATTTATAAAGTGACAATTTGCCTCCTTTGGAGCCTGTAACATGAAAACTGACTTTTCTGTCATTTTGGACATCTGGGCTCTCTTGGACTCTACCCTGCCAGCTCCTCTTGTCATGAGGTCACAGCACCTGAGCCCCAGGTGAGGAGCCACAGCTCCCTCGGGAATGGCATCAGTGCTGTCCAGATGCCTTGGTGTTCAGGCCCTGATGGGGGGAGGGCTGCACACAGACATTCCCCCTGCCCTCATAGTGGCAGCATCCTGCCCATTGCTGACTGCACTTGGTTTAATCCTCTTTTGGGAAAAGCAAAACCCCCTTGCGTGTCTGGGATCTTGGTGGTGCTTCAGTCTTTCTTGCTGTGCATATATCAGTTTTGCTGCAAATTGCTGCAGCATCTGCCAGTGCCCACCAGTGAGATCTCACAAAGCTATAGCTTTTCTTCTGCTCCCGGTATTGTTCAACTCCTGCTGGAAGGTACCAGGACAGCTGATGTATCTGCATGACTCCATGCACTGGTGGGTACCAGCTGCATCCCTCCCATGGTGGCACCACTGACTCAACACCAAGCTGCTCAGTACTGGCAAAAGCAGGGCACTGGAGCTGATTTGAGATGAAAATGCTTCAGAAGGGCTTGTCGCATGCCCTGTGCTCAGTGCAGAGGATGCCTGTACTTGTGCCTGGGAGCCAGGGAGCCAAGCCTCTCCCAGAGGTGGAAAACAGCCCTGCACGTCACAGCCTTGGTTGTGCAGACCAGGGCACTCATTTCCCATAAACGAGCCCTTTCACATCCATACATCACTGCACAAAGGTCTGAGTGACTCCCTGGTGTCTCCATGAGTAACTCAGGAGCAGTGGGAGGGAGAGCTGTAGGCTGTTCTTCTGTGTCTGATGCCCAGGACAGCTCCTGGCATCAGCACTGAGTCACCCAGGCTGAGCACCAGTGCACAGACCCAGCTGTGTCATGCCCACACCCAGGTGCTGGTGACTTCTTCTGTCCTTTCCATGACTTTCCTAAAACCTGGGCTTTGGAAGGCAGGAGGTTCCCAAGATTCCCAGAAGTCTCAAGCAAGAAGTCTATGTCGGGTGTCTGTCAGGGCAAGCCTCAATCCACGTCTCCCCTCCTTGAGGAGTCTTGGTCGCCTGTTTTCAATCCTAGAAACACACCACTTCTTCCCTTTGACAGTACACAGATTAAGGGGAATTTCTTTCCAGGGACAGCTCTCCATGGGCTCCATGGTGCTCCCTCAGCCCCCCACAGCTTTTTATCCCCACAGCACTGCGTGTCCCACTCCAGATCACATTAAACAATGTGATGAGCCCTTCTCCCATGAGCATCTATCTTCTCCCTTCCTTTCCCCAGGGGAAAATTGAGTGGGAATAGTTTTAATTAACTACGCTGTACGTGCACGGTGTTTATACCAACGCAGGCAAGGCTGAACAAGTGTGCCTAGCTCTTGGAAAGAGAGGCACTGAGGTTTGTGGCCTCTCTGAAGTCCTGAGCTAATCCCGCAGTGGAGGACTGGCTCCAGAGAAAACTCTGGCTTTGGACTGCACTGGGCTTACCCCAGCATGGATGCAGAGAGGGGGGTGAATATGTCTAGGCCCAGAGCTTGGTGACTCTGCAGAGCTAAGCGAAGTCTATGTGCATCCCACACCAGGACAACTGGATGAGTCAAGAATGCCCCAAATGTAACATAGAACCTCATGTGGAGCCTCTCCAGAAAACAGGGCTGAAGTGACATTTTGGGCAGGATTCAGCTGTATAGATAGGACACCTACACTCAGACGTATATTATCAGGGGTCTCAGCTCTCTCATTAGTCCATAGAGACCTTGTCCATCCAAACTCCTCCAGCCAGCCAGCAGGTACCTACCATGGAGGTACATGGAGACACAATCAGAAGCCAGAATAATTTCTTAGCCTTGAGCTGGCTAAAGCCTTGTGGGTCCTCCTCATAAATTATGTGTGCAGTGCAGAGTTTAACTATGCAAAAAGCTGTCCTCTTTTCCAAAGATACTTAGAATGGACTTAAAAATCGCATAGAAAACATGCTTATTGTATATATAAAGGTGCCTGATCCTGGCATTTGTGAGACATTTAAAAATAAAATGCATTTTTTAACTGATATATAAATAAGAGTGTTTTCAAATAGTCTGACATGCAAAGGTTCTGGAAATATCTTTGAATTTCACCACATGCACACAGAGGAGATCCCTCAGTGAAATACATACAGTAGATGATACCTGAATCACTGTGTTTCTCTTCATGTAGACCCCACAGACCATGGAAAATTATCCTTGGAGGTGTTTTTCTTCACTTCTCTGATGAAGGCAGGGAGACAACAAGGTACTTGCTCAAAATCAGAAGAAACCCCATCAAAGGGCAAGGACTAAAACCGGTTCACTCAAAGCCCAGCATCCTTCTGGCAACTTGTTTGTTTGTAATGAGGGATTTTTTTTTTGTTTTACTGTTTTCTCCTTCCTACAGCTATTTATAGTTTCACTTCATAGCCAGTGGTTAATATTTTCAAAGTAGTGAAGCATGTGGTCTCCCACACAGAAGATGTGAGTGATTCTCCAGTGCTGCCTAAGAAGTGTTGCCCATGATATTCAGGATCTTTCCGCAAGGTTCAGTGGGGAGCTGTTGGCAGAGAGCAGGAAAGGTGCCCTTCTGGCTTGGGAAGAAGCTTTTGTTGAGGCTACCATGCTCTGCAAGGATGTGAGTGAGTTTGCAAAGTTACCTTCTCCTGAAGATGCACCATGTTGGAATTTAGTGGATTTTTTTATTTTTCTACTAAGTCTAACCCTCCCTTTCCAAAGTGCAGCTGCTTCTTCCTGAGTACATGCATTAAAGCTTATTGCACTGTAGATCAAAGACTGGTATTTTGTGCCTTCTCCTGCACTGTTTTGTAGTGACAAAGTTCCTGGTGACTTAAGTGGGAGTGAGGCTGCATCCTGGGAGACAAAACTTAATTGAGTGTAATACCACAGGGCACGTAAAGTAGGACAACACAGCCTGACCTCATTTTGCCCATACATAACCCTAGTGACATCAGTGGGAGCTGCACATACGCAGTCAGAAGATGACATTTGCCCACTCTTGGCTTCTCTAGGAAATTCTTACTTGCCTGATAAATTCTGTTATTTAATGGCACAATATGAGAACGATGGATACACCATGGTAAAGCTGAGCAAACACAGCTCACCTCCCTGCCTGTTTGAAGTTGTGGAAAGACTTCTTTTGACGCTGGTGGTTGTTGGATTGAGCCCACAGTACACAGTGATTCATAATCATTTTCCTCAATGAAAGCAACCAGGTTGGTTTGTTGTTATTTGTGGGATCACATATTCATTATTTGCAAATATTTGAATGGCAGTTGGACTTTCTGATGCCTGTGAACCCCGTAGCTTCCACTGGTGTTAGCACAAAATGATTATTCATGCAGATACTGTGCCAGAACAGACTTGTTTGATACTGTACTTTTATTACACTCCTGTTTCTAGAAAAACTTTGCTGAGTAGAAAGGGCATCATTTGGCAAAGCCAACAAAGCTTACACCAAACTGATGACTATTCTAAGAGAATTGTTTATGAGCAATCCTGAGACTAATATTTATTTGCATTCATCACTGTATAATTAAAAACACTGCTTTACTGCCACAGAAAACAGGACGGGGCTGACTTAGGGAGCAAAGGTGAGCTGGGTGAGTGAGGTTTCAGCTCTCTGCTCAGTGCAGGCTGCAGGAGCAGCAGCAAAGCTCAGCAGAACTCTGAATGTCCCAGATTTTGAGCCTGGGATTTCTTAAAACTAATCTTGTTTTAACTCTTTGGTATCCTTCCTCTCAGAATAAATACAAAGGGAATATAAAGGATGATTCTTGATAGATGGGATACACTGCTGTTTTATTGAAGCAAACTGTTAACTTATTTAACAATACCAGTTACTCAGAGGGATTGAGCCCCTCCATCCTTGCAGACATGTGAGACATGACTGAGGATCTCCTCCAGCAGCTTGCTCTTAGCAAGCCCTGTACAGGCTAGGATTAGACCTGGGACCACCAGAGCCTGCATACAGCCTAAACTATTCAGAAAAGAAGCCCATGAAATGCTTTAATACTCCAAACTAGCCAAAGCCTGAGCTGTATCCTGCTTGTAAATAAGCTTCCTCCACCCAGAGAAACGCTACAACAGGTCTGTGACATAGTGCCTCTCTGTCATGATACCAAAAGGATTCTGCTCTAATTGCATACAGATGTATCATCCATTCCCTTGCAGACAATGCCTTCAAAAGATGCAAAACTTGGAATGATACAGCATTCCCAAATATATTTTCCCTGTGAGCACATCCGCTTTCCAAGGAGACATCCTGGTGTCCCAGAGAACTGGTCCAGGCAGACCTTGCCCCAGCCACAGGGTGAGGAAGGGGTTCCTGGGCCATTCCCAGGGCTGAGCAAGCTGGGCAGACCTGCGTAAAGCACACAGTGTTCTCACAGGATCCCTGCTTCCCTGCCCATGTCCAAGCCCTCCTGCCCTTGGGCAGCAGCCAGATGTGAATTTGGTGGCCAAGGGACCCTCCTCGGTCATGCCACACAGAGCATCCCTTGTCACCTCTCCTCCTCGGTAATAGGAACAGACATTTGTTTACACCAAACTGAGCAAATCTAATATTTATTTCACATTTAGGTCACAGGACATCAAAACAAATATTTTTACCCCAAACAGATTTCTTGACCTTGTGGTTTCATTCCTGATTTGCAGCAGTATTTGCCCAAAGAGGTGACTGAGTCTCACTTAAAAAAAGAAAGAAAAGAAGTTATATAGGGTCCTGCACTTGGCTTAAGGTAGCAACACAATTCCCTCTGCACCCAGATCAGCTGGATGCCACTTTTGATTTTACTGGAACCAGGACAATATCATTAAACTTATATTTCCTGGACTTGCTAGCTTCTTTTCAGCCCTGAAAACCAAAATTATTTAAATACATAAGCCTAAGCACCCCAAATGCAAAGTATTAAAAATTGTATTTAACAATCTTGGCACAAACAATGTCTGGGGGACTCATCCTGCTCCTATCAAATCTGAGACAATCGCTTGTAAAGACGCATTTTTAAAAGATGATTTTTTTTTTTTTATCTTTCAGTGTAGGCCAAGGATCACATTAACACTGTTCCTTTGAAAGCTCAGAAGTGTTCTGTACATGAAAAATTGACCTTTTTTTTCAGTTAAGTTTGCACTAGTTTTAAGGCAGAAACTGCTGAAGAAAGAATTTCAAAAGCTTAAGAAATCTAGTGGTCCCCTATGACTTGCAGTAATGAGTAAAATAAAATGTTCTTTCTGGTTTCCTTCCCCCTCTAATTGAAATTGATGCTGTACTGGGGCTGCAAAACTGCTGCCCAATTATCACCCAACCCAGCTGACTTACATCTCCTGCTCAGCCTCGGCGTGGTGTGAAATGCTCAGGAGGGCCAATGTAAACATATTTATTGCCTGGTAGGATATGCTGAGCTCTTAATAAAAGGATAATAATATTATATATGTATACATATATGTGTATATATGTATATAAAGATACAGCTGAGCAAACTTTCCGATATGAGGGCACAAAGAGCTGCTGGCTGTGGCGCAGCATGGCTACCTGGCTGTGAAAGACCAGTGCTTGGCTTGGATTTTAATTGCCCTGCAGATGCGATGCTCTTTTGCTGGCACATCCAAGCCTACCTTTGCAGGATTACCTGGTGTCTGAGCACCAGGGCACTGCTTGAAAGACCAGTCAGGTAAACACAAACTGGTCCCAGTCTCATTAGGATCATTTCTCACCTTGGCTTGGGCTGGGGAGGCTGGAGAAGACAGGCAGCTGCTGGTGCCCCACAAGCCCCTTTCAAATGAGTTGGCTTTGCAGAGCCACGCAGTATTTCACAGGTAAATGAGAGACTGTCTGCGTGGCTCTAAGTGAAAGAAGAGGGAGGTTGAGACCATCACATGAAGTGGCACAGGCACAATTCCTCACATATTTGAAGAATCCCATGCCTAACTCCATAGAATCCCCACTCCCTGTTTCAAAATCACCAGGGTAAAAAACGCAGAGCTGAGTGTGCAATAGGAATGCTGTGACATATCAGACATTTCAGGAAGTCTCTGTAATTTCTTTAATTATTCAGACAACAGAGCACAAGGATAATAGCTTCAAGTACATTCTTATACATTATTTTAACAGTAATAGATATGTATTTAGTCATAAACTATTCTGTAGCCACCACTATGTGTACATTTTATACAAACTATTGCCATACTTGGACCCTGAAAATGGACAGTGACATCTCCTAGATGTTTTGCACAATGTTATGACAGTACATCCTTCATACGAGAGCTGTAGCTATAATTTGGATTGGCCCATCTAAGGAAGCACTTCTAATACACACCATGGAGGGGTGATCCAGGCGAGAGGCGCCAGAGGAAGAGATGGAATACATACATGGTGAGAGGAAGGCATAAAACTGCTTGGAATACGTGCAAAGGAGAACATGGCACAGCTTTTCTCTGCTTGGCGAAACAGTTTAATCCTAGTGTAAGACAACATCTTAGCTTCTCTCACACCACAAAGCTCTGAGCTCATCTTGGCCTTCTGGTGAAGATTAAATACAGCAATGTCTGATACGGTCCCTGCCAGGCACACACCCTACCATGACACAAGCATAGGTTCTGGTCTGATGGCTCATTTACGTCTCAGTTACAATTTAGACTGAAGCTCCCAAGCCAATGGCTTTAAGTTTGATCACAGACATCCTTAAACTCCTCCACTGCCTGACCTCTGGAGAAGGCACATTCCAACACGGTTATTTTTTGAGTGTAAAGGCCTTAAAAAATGGCAGCTGACACTCAGAGACAGGGATAAGAGTGCTCAGGTGCCCAGACACTGCCATACAAAGGCCAAACTCTTAGAGCAGAGACTCGTTTGCTCCATGATCACATCGTCACATGCCCCAAACCAGCTGCATTTGCAGCCCTCAACACACCAGCAGACTCCAAAGACATGGAGGTGGCAGAGTCTGAGCTGGGGTGAGCAGCAGGTCCCCAGCACCCACCAGGCAGTCCACAGTCCCCCATGATGCCCCACATCAGGTGGGCATTAGGGTGGCTTGGTTCCTATCCTGGTGCTGCAGCACGCTGGTGGTCACACTGAAGTCTCATCACCCTGGCATGTCCGAGCTGTGAAGGTTGGGAGTGGTCCTGGACTAGAGGCTGGCAGAAAGGAGGGACCACATCCATCTCTTAGGGCTTGACACAGCAGTGCTCGTGAATGGGGCTTGGCCACCATCTCCTGACAGCACTCTGGAAGCTCCTAGGACTTCAGCATGGAAGAGCATGGTCTGCACTCTCTGGAGGCCACACATAGGGACATTCCGGGAGGCCCTGGAGCTGCCGTCCATCCCAGCAAGGAACATGGCTGTGTCTCTGGAGCAAAAGGCTGCCTGATGGATGAATGTCCTAGACCGGCGAGTAACAGAAACCAAAGAAAAGGTGAGAAGACATTCAAGGAAAGCTCCCTTCTGGCACGGTCCTGTCGCAGACGTGCACACACACATGCACACACAATGTTTTGCAAAATTTTTAAAGTGTTCCTGGAAACCCTCCTTGGAGGAGCACGTGGTGCAGCAGAACCTCACTGATCAGCACCTGTCAAGGATGATCCCCTTGGCAGGGGGTTGGGGCTGGGACCAGGCAGGAGATGCAGTGCTGGCCACACCACTCAGCTCCTAAAACACATCTCCGGAATGTTCACCCATCAGTGGCTCGGGACGGACTCCTGTGTTACAGCTAAGGAATGTCTCTCAGAATAAATAAACAAATCTTTATCCTTTTGTTTGTTTTGCAAAAATGGTGTTTTGCTCTGTTCTCAGTGGCCCCAAGCCCTGTGCTGTTACTCAAAGTGGCCAGTGAAATCTGGTGGCCGTCTCCTTCTTCCAGCATCTGCCACATGAAACCCTCCTAACTCACCACAGTCAGAGTCTGCCCCTCAGATTTCCATCTTCTGGCACCTAAATTAAAGCCAATTAAAATCCTGGTGTTGCCACAAGGTGAAGGCAGTTGCCTGCCTCCACATTATCATGCTTCAAAGGGAAAACTTGATTTAATATCCTCAGAAATCAATTTTAAGAGCGGTCTGCAGTCTCCGGGCTAGGTCAGGAAGTGGACACGGAGCCTGGGCTGGAGCTGGAAGAGGGGAGCATCACCTGAGTGCAGATGGGGAGCCAGGGCTCCAGCAAAGGGAAACCACATCTCCCAGTCGCTCGTGCAAATAAGTGAGGTTCTACTGTTAGTACAAGAGATTCCAGGTTATGCTCAAATGTGATGGATTCTTTTCGTTAATTAAAGTACGAAATTTAAACATTATAAGCAACACATCTAAATAAAATAATGGGCACTCCTTTAGGCATCAGGTTTCCTAAACCAATAAGCAAAAAGAAAAAAAAATGGGATGCACCAGGAACTCTTAGTTATTATATACTAACCAGACTGTGCATGGCACATTTTATTTCTATAAAACTATTAAAACTATTACAAAATATTCAAAAATACATTTTAGTAAATTTACAGCAGTTATTTCTCATTTTATTAATGCAAAACATCCTTTTCTCCCCTCTGTACAAACTACCATCTCCATCGTCACAGAATTGCCGCCATGTGCGCTTTTTAAAAAATATTATTTTCTAATAAATTTTTTTTTGAAGTTAAAAATAACAAAGTTTCTTACGGTTTTTGCAAATAAAAAGTTTGTGTAACAGTCTTGACTTCCATGGACGTGGCCAAATGGTGTTTTTACAAAGCAAAACATGGAAAACAATACAGGAAATGATGTTACATTTGAAACTATTTAAATTAAAATAATATATTCTCATATTTTACACTATTTCAAAAAACGAAATGTGATTCAGTTAAGTATTGATCTCTCAAAAAAATCTAATTTACAATTCTGTGTATAAAAATATAATTTACGGACCCCCATGAAGTTTGTCTTTTTTGTGTGTGTCTGTTTGCTTGTTTTTTAGAGTTGCTGAAATGAAGGAGCAATGCAATGGAGAGATGGGTAAGTAGAGAATTTTGCTTTCTGAAAGTCAGGACACACGTGACATGTAGAAAAATAGACTCTGCGCAGTTTTGCTTGGCCTCACAAAATAATTTTTTCCCTGTGAGTAAAGTTCACATGATAATAAATTATCAAAGAAACTATTTAAGGCTCTTGAAGGTCCGGTTCATATCATTTAAAACATCTATTCAAAATACCAAAGAAATAAATATCCAGGAGAGGAGGAAAAAAAAAACAAACAAACCAAAAAACAACCAACAAACAAAAGAACAAATAAAAATATATATATTTATAAACTAAACAGAACAGAACTTCCCGGGGTCTTTGTTTCCCTTAAAGTCTACTTTGGACTGTCCTACTTAATTATTATTATTTTATTATTATTATTATTTAAAGTCTTAATCCGTGCTCTCTTTTAAAAATATGTATTTTTTTTCTTTTTTTTTTTCTTTTGGGTTTTTCTTTTTTTTTCCCTTCTCTTTTTTTTTTTTTTTCTTCTTCTCCTTTCTCTCTCTCTCTCTCTCTCTCTCTCTTGCTCTCTCTCTCTGTCTCCCTCTGTGTCTCTGTCTCTCCCTCGGAGGCTGGCGGGTGGCCGGGGCGGCACAGGATGCTCTCAGCTGGATGACACCACCATGCCCAGCGGGTGCAGAGAGTCACTATCCAGCACCCAGCTGCCGATGCGGTAGAGCAGGCGGGAGTACCAGTGGATGCCTGGAGCCGTGGGGTCACCCATCGGGGACCCGCCTCCCGAGGGGCACAGGGTGGCCAGCAATCCCTGGAGCAGGCGGAAAGGAGCGAAGGCCCAGTGTGCCCAGCTGTGCTCCTCGACGACAGCGTAGCAGGAGGCCAGCACGCGGTTGATGAGGATGGTGCCCTGGGCGGTGAGTGGGGCGTAAGCCCCCGACGCCTCCTCCCGCAGCGAGACGCTGTGCACGGCCGCGGGCAGGAGCTGCTGCCCACCTTCACCCAGCACAAAGACCCGCTGGCCCGGCCGCACACGGCTGGCGAAGAGCGCCCGGCTGCTGGGGGTCCCTGCTTGAGACTGATTGTGCTGGGGGGCCACAAAGAGGAGGTGGGCGGCCGTCAGCAGCAGCTGGGCGCGGGGCTGCCGCGTCTCGATGACATAGAAGAGCTTGTGGGAACCGTCCTCCCGGTCGAGGAAGGTGAGGAAGTCGCTGTAGAGCAGACGGCCGTCCGTGTCAGCCACCAGCACCCTGTCTCCTGGCTTCAGGTCCTTCACCAGCTTGGTACCACCTTGCTCCAGGTGCACCGTGGCTGAGCCAGGGAAGCAACCCCCAGATTTGGCAGCCACCGAGTTTTCTGTGCAAGGAGAGAGGCACAGCAGGGTTAGAGAAGGCACAAGCTGGTCTGGGGCATGAGGGTATGAGGGAACACACCACTTCCCCAGCCGCCCTAACACACCCAAGAAACACAGGTGCAGGATGCAGCCAGACCTCCCTCCAAAATTCCTCCATCCTCATCTATGCACATGCCCCATTTGCACTCAGTGAGTTAAGTGAGAATCCTCTTCCTGCCAGATTTGAGCCAGTGCATCTCTCTCTGGGCTAGGACTTAGAAGTGTGATTTTTCTCATTAAGGAAATGGGCCAAAATATTTCCATGGAGAAAACTGAGCAGACTTCTGGAAGAACTTCCCATCTGGCTACTGTTTAGCCTGCACTGACAGCTGATGCTAGATAAATTTCAAACTTTCAAGGCCAAGTGGTTTTGCTGGCTTAAGTTTTCTTCTCTAAGCAAGTGTCTGTGCTTGCAGTGCTCAGGGTCCCCACTCAGCTCTTACTCAAGGCGCAGCAATCAGGGAGCAGGAGGAGGCTTTCCCCCAGGGAAAATTTGTCCACTGCCCCACTGGAAAGCAACAGATTCCCGAGTCCCCCCCCATCATGCTGCACATGCCGCTATGCTGTCTCCAGCCCTCACTGCTCTCCTGCCTGGCATGGTGGTTACTGGTGCACATGTCACTGCCATAAATGCACCTGCCTGGTGCCTCCAGCAGTCTGGTTGGACCACATTTCTCCTTCAAAAAAAATGTCTTTTCCACCCCACTAGAAGGATGATGTTCCCTGTCCCAGGGCATGGATTCCCCAACCAGCCCCACACCTTGTGCCAGGCTCAAGCACATGTTTCCTTCACCTCCTCCAGCTCTTGAGAGTTACTCAGAGGTTAGGTACTATGTGCTGTCATCAATTTTAGCTGCTTTCCAGTGCTACTAAGAGGAACAATCTCAGATTTAAAGAAAGCAGAAGTAGTGATGAGACTCTAAGGATGTCTTGCAAATCCCTTTCTGGAAGCTCAGCCACCTGTAGGGGAGTGCAACTCTGCCATGTTCCAGGCTGTTCTCTGTCTTAAAAGAGGGACTTTGCTGTGTTCCTAAAAGCTCTGTTTTTCTAAATATTGGGTCGTAGTCCGTGGTTTGCCATGGTAGAAAGTGTCTTTGCTACAGCTGTTGGCATTCCCCACCCCTCCCATGCCTTTCCCTAGTTTCTCTCAGTTACTCCCTATACCAGTTAAGAGACCTGGTGATTTATCTCCTAAAGGTGGACAGATTTTGTATTTTGCCTCTGTGGCTGTTACTGAAACTCTTATGATCTAAATAAACCCTTGGAGTGTCTCCTAATGACTTTCTCAGGAAGGACAGGAAGGGTGAAAATTAGACCGTTATTGATTTGCTAATGACTTTATCACTTCTTCAGAAATGAAGCAGTGAGATCTCCAAGGCCTCCCTCTTCAGGGAGGACATGGCAACAAACAAGCTATGTGCTTTATGTGGAGGCTTCTGCTAGCAAACTACACCTTCCTACAAGCCGGCAGTAAAGGTCTGGCTAGAGCTTTGTTTGCATATTCAGGGACTTGATGAATAGATCTAGTAGTGTAGCAGCTCTACAAACATGCCAGTGAATTGGCAGAGGTGTGAAAATCTGCTTCTTTGAGCAGTGCTTGTTTGGGTTCTCTAATTAAAATCCAATAAAGGATCAGCATTGTCATTCTGATTCATGTAATAAATGCAGACACTCTTGGAAGAGAGGACACTTCCATTTTTTTCCCAGCTTCTTTCCCCCCTTTTCTTCCCCTCCCTATTTGTTCAGGTGCAGAAACCCTATGTGCCAATTCACACACATACTCTCCAAAAAACCCAGGACCTTCCAAGCACTATTTGCACAGCAGAGCCACTTTTCCAAGGCACTCAAGATCTCTATTTGAATTTTAAATGTAGAAGCTTGCTCTAAATACTTGCTGTAGCGCATTATCAATGTCCCTTTTACCACCCCTGCCTCTCCCTCCTCTGTTCTGGTGACAATAATTCAGGCCTTGGGGGTACTCTTCTTTGCATTCCAGTCTCTGGGATCATACTTTTTGCAAACAGAGATCTAGATAAAGAATCTTCCTGCCTGGCATTATGGGGTTTAATCTTCTCATGAGATGCTCTGTCATGAAATGAGGTTTGGACAGTTTAAGATCAGGCTGAGAGGGTGGAATTCAAGCCTGCTCCCTTCAGCCTGCCTCGTACAGTCACACGACCCTGGCTGACACCCTCTAAATATTGCCCCCAAGTCCGTGTGTGCCGAATCTCAATGAGCAGCTTGGGGTTACTCCTCCCCTATGAAATGCCCATGGGGGTGGATTAGGGGGTGTGCTTGGGCTAAGGTCACCACACACCACAATCGGACACCTTGCTCTATAAAGCCCATCTTGGCTATTGAAAGGGATGTTTCATATCTCCACACAGCTGACAGTTTTGCACGGTTTCCTTCTGGCTAGAAAGGACCCCAGGGCTGAACAAAAGCAGTAGCAGGCTCTCAGGACAAAGCCCACATGGGCCAGAAGAGGTGCTACCTCAGTTCAGCCTCTGGGGAGATTTGGGCTGGCGTGGGGGGAATGAACCCCTCCTGCAGAGGAGCATGGCAATGCCAGGCTGGTCTCCCTGCCCTGGGGCTGCTGGGTTCGAAACAAACAGCTGTATTTAAAGAAAGCCCATTATTTTCTTTTGCTACCAAGTGTTTCCTGACACATCCAGCAGGCTGCTGGACTAGAGCATGCTCTTAAAAAGCTCTTCAGGTGCCATGCAGCTGGGTGAAGGGAGGCGAGAGGGTGGGAGCCTGGCACTTGTCAATATATTTGCTCCCCAAAAAAGTGTCAAAAAAAGGAACTCTGCGAGTCTGGCATTTCTTGCAAGCTGTTCCCGAGTTGAGACACCGTGTGGCGTTGTAAGCACAGGGGAGGGGAGGGGAAAAAAATTATGTGCATGTGTATCCCTATCTGGGAATTTCCTAGCCGCTACCGCTGAAGGAGGCTGGGGACCACGTTACTTATTTATTTTCCTGGCCAGCTCCCACTCGGAGATTAGCGCTAGCGAGTAAGGCGTGCAGCCAGCGGGGCGGCTGGAGACGGCCACGAGTGTGTTGAACATGCTCTTTGGATGGTGAAAGCATCAGATCCCACGGGGGGGAGGAGAAGGGTGTGTGGCTGCCGCGCAGCGCTCGTGGGAAGGCTGGGAAGCAAATCACCCAAATAAAATTTCTGTGAAAAAGTGCTGTAGCTGGCTGGGTTTTTCTTGTTGGCTTTCTTTTTTTTTCTTTTTCCCCTCACTCTTTCCTTTCTCCCACCCCTGTGCCGGCGAGGGGAAGGCGGGCTGCGCCCTCGGGGCTCCGGCCCCATCCCCGCCGGACCCTCCGGGGCAGGTGATGGGGATGCTGCGGGAACGGGAGGAGGGAGCCCGGCAGGCACCGAGCAGGGCAGAGAAAGCTCTGGGGGGCTGAGTCGTGGCCCGCGGGTGTCCCCCCACCTCGACGTGTCCTGGGCAGGCTGCCTGCCTTACCTGCTTTGACGGAGCAGTGGATGTGTGCCTTGGACTCGTAGTAGACCCAGTCGAAGCCGGCTTCGACGGCCAGGCGGGCCAGCATGCCGTACTTGCTGCGGTCCCGATCCGAGGTGGTGATGTCCACGGCGCGGCCCTCGTAGTGCAAGGACTCCTCAGAGTGGTGGCCGTCCTCGTCCCAGCCCTCGGTAACCCGTAGTTTTACCCCGGGCCATTGGTTCATCACCGAGATCGCCAAGGCGTTCAGCTTGTCCTTGCAGCGCTGCGGGAGGGGCACAGATGGAAGGGTCATTATGGGGGTGCTGCAGCCAGAGACCGATTCTTACTTCGCTATCTATACGCCCTCGGGCCGCATCCTGCCCTCCCTCCCAAGAATAAGCTGCAGCCCTCCCCTTCCCCAAAAACGCGCCGCACAATGGGCTCAGCCAGAGTTGAGCATCTTCTCCCCCGTTGCCAGCAAGGGATGGATAAGCAGGTGAGGAGGAGGAAAAGGAAACCTGGGGACACAGGAGGAAGAGAGGATAAAACACCACGAAGACCCCCAGGGACGGAGCCACCCGCTCCCCCGGCACCTGCTGCGGGGACAGGGGACCCCCCCGCCGCACCACCGACTCTGGGATGTGAGTGTGGCGGTTCAAAGCCACCTGCAGGGAGCAAATTCCTGCAGCTAAGTGCACTGTCCCTTCCCGAGAGCAAGTTTCTGCCGAGAACAAACACTCGCCGTATATCTCGGAGTCACGGATTCCCCCCCGGAATGTCTCTCCGGGTCTTTTCAGCTTAATTCTGTGTTGAAAAGGGTATCAATACATGTTAACAGCCTTTTATGTGCTGGAGGGAGGGTTTTTCTTTTTTTTTTTCCTCTCCCTTCTCCCATCACTCATTAGAGCCCTCAAAGCTGCATGGGCTGGGAGCATTCTCTCCGCTTCAAACATACATTGGCGCTCGCCTACAAAGCCGAGCAAATCCATACAATAATATAGCTTAGTGGGAAGATGAAAAGCAAGGCAGGGCCAAGGAGGCAAGTTAAGCGAAGCAGGGATACTATGCAAGCTAGGAGCCCCTTTGTGTGGAGGGAAACGCTTCCAGCTCCGTGGACAAGCTCTGCAGGGTTTTTCATCACCCCCCCGGAGCCACCAACCTCACCCGGGCTGAACCGGGCCCTGCAGCACCGGGGGCCCTCAGGGACCGAGTAATGAGGGGGGCAGGATGGGGGGAGGGAGGGGAACGGGCCTGCAGCGCTGGAGAGGGGTGAGCTGTAAATGAAGCCTTGAAAGTTTTGGAAGGATTCCTCTTAGCCAAGGAGGGGAATAGACACAAGCGACGGCAGGGGAACAGGACTCTCAGCCCTCCAAACACAGGGAATCAGCACCGAAAGCATTGAAAAGCGCTTGACTAAAGGTACAGGGTTAGCAACACACACGTTGCCAGTTTTCTTCCCCATTTTTGAGAGGAAAACAAGTCGTGAATACGACCAATGTGTTTCGCTTGCTGTGGATGAAAGCCACGGCGGGATGCAGTAAGCTGCTCTTCCCATGCTTTTGCTGGCCTGACTGGGATGCTTGGCCTTCTGCAGGACCATTCTCCCCAGTGTGCCCACAGCACGCCTAATAACAGACCACAAAGCCCCCCTTCACAGCTCCCAGAAAGACAAAGCTCTCCATTACCCCGGCGACACTACTTTTAGGGATTTGACAAGGTTACTCAGCAAGAAAGTTCCCGTGTGTCCACCAACAGCCAAAAAAGTGATTCCGGCAAAACACAGGTATCCAAGAGATATAAACTACAATCATGAGCTCACTTTGGACTCTCTGGCCTACCGTTTTACGTAGACAGACGGGTGTTTGGGTTTCAGCACCGCTCCCAGCCAAACGCAGCAGAACAAGGAAGCTGAGTTTGATTTATTTTTTTTTTCTCTTCCTCCCACTCACACCTGAGAGGATGGATACGCTCCTCCACTGATTTACAGGGGAAGTGGGTGAAGGATCAAACGTCCCAGCTACTGATAAGGCGACAGCACTGTGCGACACGGCGATGTGTTGCCCCGCACGGGAGGCAGCGGGCGCGGGCAGGGATGAGGGCAGGGATGCGGGCAGCAGTGCTGGCAGCGCCGAGGGACTCTTGCCTCTCCGGCCCTGCCAGCACCGGTTCCCGGCTTCAGGCGAAATAAAGAAGTAGAAACAGCCTCCTAAAAGACTTTCCTCCCTTTTATACTGCTTGAGCTGGATTGTCAGAGTCAAAAGCCGTGAAGCCCAGACTATTTATTAATTCATTGGGTCGTGTGCCACAAATCAAGCCCAATTCTGTTCAGCCACCGTGAAGCTCAGCAGGGCTGCCTCCACTAACGCTTTGTGTGGAGGCAAAGTTGTTCAACAAGCCCTCTCCTGCCAGCTCCTAATCTCTTCACAAATGAATTGCTTGAAGGAAACACTTAACAGGTACCTGTCAGTGTAAACAACCTGGTGGGCTTCCTAAATGCCAAGTTGATCTCTAAATTCCTCACATCACGCACCGGTTGTGTGCCTGCATTACACGAGATTGCTATTTTATTTCATACAAATTCCAGCTTTATCATACTGACCTGGCCTCCTTATCTCTCCCACGAATCCAGCCAATGGCTGGGGTGGGGGGGAGGGAGGGGAGGAAGGGGAGAGCCCTTAGCAAACTGCTGGTGTCACCTGCAAAGTTGAGAACCTGACTTACCTACCTCTGTTTGCGCTTTCCCCCCCCCCCCACTTCTGGAGTTAATATTAACTAGCGGCTAATGCATTCGGCAACCACTCTGCAAGTTTAACGATTCTGCTCAGGAAAGATCTCTCCATGGTTGAAGGGCTCCCGAAGCCGCCGTTTGAAGGCTGGGATTAAACGAGAGGTTGCTGGCCGAGGGAGAGAGGGAAGGAGAGGAAAGCAAGGCAGGGAGGCCGGTGACAGGACGGCACCTCGGGTCGCCGGGGACCCAGCAGTGCCTGGGGAACGGTGGCCAAGGGCAACCCCTTCGCCCCCTCCCCAGCCCGCTCCTCTTCCCTGCTCCCTGCCCGGCCGAGGGGTGCCGGAGCCTCTTTGCCGCCGGGTACCCAGCGCTGCTGCCTCCCCGTCCCCGCTGCTCTCAGCCCACCTCCCCGCTTTGTGTCTAAGGCACGGGAACAAGCACTGAAGGAGAAGCGCAGAGGGGGGGCTGGGAGCGGGGGGGTTAGAAAAAAAGTATTTGTTTTCGTTTCGTTCGTCTGAGGGAAGTTGACAGAAGGTCAGGAGTTCAGACACTGCCAGCTAATGCAGCGGGAGCGGCCAGCCGCGTAGCCGGCGCGGCGTGCCCCGGGAGAGCCGCGGGGCCGGGGTCAGCCCGCATCCCGCACCCCGCCCCCGGCCCGCATCCCACCGAGCCCTAGCCTGCCCGGCTCCCCCCGCGCCCGCAGCCCCGCTCCGCCGCGCACACGCAGGGGCGCAGCCGCGCGGAGGGAGGACGGAGGGAGGGAGGGAGAGAAGGAGGGAGGGAGAGAGGGAGGGAGGGATGCGCCGAGCCCCGGCGGGAGCCTGTCTCCCGCGGAGCTGCCGCCGCCGCCGCCGCCGGGCTGCGGAGGGAAGGGTGAAACCCGAGCCGCCGCGATCGATACGCGAGGGGAGTAAGTGGAGCTGAAAATGCGAGAGATGCGGCTCCGGAGGCAGCGGGGGCGGAGGACCGCGGGTGCGCGGAGGGGCGCGGGCCGCGCCCGAGCGGGGACCGGCTCCATCCCGGCTCCAGCCCCGCTCCATCCCGGCTCCAGCCCCGCTCCAGCCCCGCTCCATCCCGGCTCCAGCCCCGCTCCGCTCCGCTCCCCTGCGCGGGGCGGAGGCGAAGGGCGGGCGGAGGCGCCGCCGCGCTCCGAGGTGCGGTGCGGTTTAAGGTGGTCGGGAGGAGATGGTGGCGGCCGCCGGTCCCTCGCCCCGGGAGACCCGGCAACGAGCGGAAAATCAGGCCGAGGAACGGGGAGAGTTTGGGAAATTCCACCTCCCACCCCCCTCCTTTCCCGCGTCCACTCCCCGCCTAGTCCTTCCAGGCGAGTCCTGCTCTAGCACTGAAGGTGGAGCTTAAACGTATTAATATTAAAAAAACGCTGTTGACCTATATTTGGAGGAAACCCATTTCCAGTGTCTAGATTGCATGTAGTTTCTGAAACTCCAGGATTGGCAGAGCAATTGACTTCACCGATCTCTCTGTTGAGCATGAATAATAATTATGAGGTGACTCTCGGAGCGGTTCTATCTCTTTCTTTCTCCTTTCTCTATTTCTTTTCTTTTCCTTTTTTTTCTTAAAATGGTTCCGCAATCCGATTCCACCCGAGATCCAATATTTACCCAGTTGTAAACCTTGTGCCATCAGATTTTTTAAAACAGAAGGTGATGCAATGCCGATAAGTTGCAAGTCCCTCCCCTATGGAAGTACCAGAGCATTGGCGGCGAGCATCCTTAAAGAAATATCAATATATTTACGCTCTGATGGGCACAATTGCAAATAATGGTATTGCAATACGAGCTATATAATACGGAATCAGGAGAGGAATGGTCGATCCGGCTTCAGCTGCCTTTTGTGAGTGCACAACTGCATGCCTACTAAATTTAGAATATGCTCGCGAGGGAAATAATAATAATAATGAAGGTTAAAATGAAATGAAGGAAAAAAGAGAGAAATTAAATGAAAAAAATAAATATACATCAAGTCAGCAGACGCAGCAACCGCGGACTACGTTTGTAATAATGAGTGGGTGGCCTGGCGGTCACTATACAGTTGGGGTCCTCTGAGCTGTATGCAATTCGTTTGATCAAAGTGCATCCTTGGGGACAAATGCAAACAGCAATCTCTAACCAAGTTACAGGGAACGCCATGGCACGGTAATGACTGTAAGTATCACACAGATTCCCCCACCAAATATCTAAATAGCTCCAGCTCCAGCCCCTGCTAACTTGTCTGGATAGATGGTATTTACATTCAATGGGGGAAACTAGCCGAGTTTGGAGGGGCGGGGGGAGAAGGGGGAGAAGGAAAGGGGGGGCTTTCAAAAATACTAAGACAGATGCGTCCTTTAGGATTGCTCAGAGAGGTTAACAAACACAAATACAGGTATCTCTGTGGCTCTACCTGAGTCATCAGTCTGTCAGCTCCCGTGTTCTCTTCATCCTTAAAAATAATGTCAGGGTTGTAATTTGGGGTTAGTTCTTTAAATCTCTCGGAGTTTCTTGTGATCTTCCCTTCATATCTTCCACTGGCCCCTAGGGTCTTCTCTGCCACATTGGGAATAAACTGCTTATAGGCTAAAGGGGTCAGCTTTTTGGGGTGTCTCCTTTTT
Organism: Dendrocincla tyrannina; assembly: GCA_035047865.1. Lineage (NCBI taxonomy): Eukaryota > Metazoa > Chordata > Aves > Passeriformes > Dendrocolaptidae > Dendrocincla > Dendrocincla tyrannina. The sequence continues at coordinate 7,463,929 of JAWWMP010000081.1, forward strand.
CCAATACCCCTGCCTGGTCCACAAGTCAGCCCAGAGGAGACTAAAAGAGCGCAGATGAAGCCCACCAAGAGAATTCTTGTCAACAGCAGCATTTCGTCCATTGAATCCAATTACTTCAAAGCTCTCTGTGCCTATCCCTGGCTGTCTCTAGAGCTCTCTCTCCTCCTATGTCCTTGTCTGCTTTCTGAATCGTATACTATCCACCGATCCCTAGCAAGACAGGTGCTGGAATGGCAGGCTTTAGGTCGCTGATAACGGAACACATCGGAGTTTGGTCGTGAGACAGCAATCGAGAGACAAAAAAGGGTCTGATTTTAATGGTAGCAAAGCAAGACGCTTGTGAGAGGAGTCTGCCTTTAGTTCTATATTATAGCTGCCAGGGCCGAGAGCTGATTGGCCAAGGCGAGACAAGCTTGTCTTCTGATGTTTTAACCCTCAAAAAGGCAACAAATTCTTGAAAGAATTTTTTTTTCCTTTTACCTGAAGGGCTTGGAGCTGAGAGGGGTGGAGATCGCGCTTTCTTGGGATAACATCAATTACACGTTTGGGGTTTTTTTTCTTTTTGCCTCTTTTTTTTTTTTTTTTTTTTTTTTTGTCAGAAACTTTCTTGGCAGAATGGTACATTTGTCAGCAAGAGGAACAGATGCCTCTGTGAAAGAGGGGAAAAAAGTAAGATTAGCAGGCTGTCTCGGTCCAAGTCAAGTTTCTAAGGGCAGTTGCGGTTAAATAAAATGCCGAATTGTCGGGGGAAGCCGTGCAAATAGGAACGTATTGGGGAAGTATTAACGCCCGGGGGGGAATAATGCCATTTCAGAGCGCACCCACCTAAATGGCTTTGTAACAGGTTTCTTCCCCCTGAAAGGGGAGGTTGCTTTCCTTCCTAAACACATACATTTTTAAACACACTCGTCTTTTGGCTGACAAATGACCACTTTAAAGGCAGAAAGAGGTCTGATGCGAGGCGGCAGTTAAATGAAGTTAGGGTGTCTGACTTGTGTATCACACCACTGCAATGTGGCACCTTCTTTTTTTTTTTTTTCTTTTTTTTTTTTTTTTTTTTTTTTTTTTAATAAATCAAGGACTATCACCCAGTTTAAAAGTGTTGTATCTTCGGAAGTGCATGAAAAGTCAACTGATTAAAAATAGATGGTCTCCTGAGCACGCTGGGGCTATATTCTTTGTTTCTTTGGTCAAAGTCGGAGAGGAGGGTTTTAGACCCCTACACCTCCTTGCGGGGTGTCATTAAGTTTTTAAGAAAAGCATAGTGTTGAAAGCATCCGCAAACACAATTAACAGATATCGATCCAAGCAAAGTGAATGGAAAGGGGATAAGTTTAATGTTAAATTAATTGTTATCTCATGCAGCGTGGCAAGTGATGTCATTATCCCGATCTCCAAAAGCTACTAATCAGACAAAGGTGTTGAGAGACGGACAAAATTGTAGAGATGGAGCTGATAGAGCAGGTTAGACAGAACAGCAGAGTCCCATATGAACAAACACTTCTCTGCCTGTAAAGTGCTCATTTACTTTTGCTGCTAAGAAAATACAATTTGTCCTAGGAACCAGAAACTTTCAGGAGTTTTTTTAGGGGTTCTTAAAAATTGCAGGACGGCATGCTGAAGCAATTCAAAGTCCACTGTCTCAGAAAAACAAAACACATCCAAAAAAATCAACTTTAAGTTGTGGATATTTTTAAAAAAAAATCAAAAAAACTCTTTGGGGGGAAAAATATATGGGAGCTTTCCGGTCTGTGACATCTAGCTGAGTAATAACCAACTCAAGCCATGTGAAAATTCACTTTAAAATTAGTTTTCAAGTGGTATAAAAGTTGTGCATCCTTAAACTGTAAGAAGCAGGACAGCATGGACTTTGCAGAGGACAAAGTGGTCTTTTAAGGTAAACTTTAGAAAAGAGCGGAAAAAAGTAAACCAAAACTCTCTCGTTGACTCTAACTGGTGCTCTTCCCTCTTCTTTAGCCCGTACTTTTCTTTTGCTAGTTATGTTTCTTTGTAGAGTTTCAGTGAATCACTGATTTCTATTTCCGAGCTTTAAATTGAGGAGTTTTGACTTGGAAATGGGTAAAAAGCTAGAAAGTCAGCAGCTTGGCTTCTAGGTTGTTATCAACCAACTTAGTTGCAGAAACAAGTTGTATAACAGCTAAATACCTGCTTCATGCTATTAAAAAACAAACTTAAGTTTTATCTCCCCGTCTGCGTGCATGCAAGAAGACAGATACAAGGAATATATAATTTATACAAAAGAGGGTATGTTCTTTTGATGTGGTTGCTTAAACAGCATGACTTGATATAACAGTTGATTAAACAGCGCCAAGGAATAAAAGCTATTCTTAATGGTGTGGAATACTGCAAATCTTTTATCACCCCTCTTACCTTATCCCCCTACCCAAGGAAAGATGATCGATATCCCAGGCACTAGACGGGTGGACATCGCAGTGAAGAAGTCTAGAGAATAAGGATAAACTCCCTCATTATCAGATTGCCATATGTACAAAGCAGTCACCCAAAGATTAACAGGGAAGGAAACGCAAAGAAGGAATTAATTAAATGCAAGTAATAAATGCGCGGGGTGGGGGGAAGGGAGAAATCAAGAAAAGTTGTAACTGTGGGAAGCTCGAAATCCCCCTCCTATCAAATTAGACGTGAAAGAAAGCAGAGCTTGGGGAGCAGGGAGGCTCTGCTCAGCCTCAGCGCAGGCTGGAGGTGGCCGCGGCCCCGCCGGGAGCGGGGCGAGGGGAGCAGGGGGGGTCCGGGAGGACACCGGGGGAACCTCCGGGGTGCGCCCTGCCTCTCCTTCCCACGTTAAGCTTCTCTTGTTCCTTTCTAATTAATATTTAAATGCCACAGCTTCTGGGACAATAAAAAGTAGCCCCCGAGCCCCCCCAGTCCCCGCTCGCAGCAGCGCCGGGGCGCGTTTCTCCCGGCGGGGGTCCTGCCCCTGCCCCTCCGGCCCCAGCCCCGCACCCGGCCCTGCCCTCCGCACACCTCAGCGACAGCAGACACCCCCCTCCCGCAGCAGCCCCCGGCCAGGCACCGACGCCCCCTTTAGAGGGTCCGCGGACCGCAGCCACTGCTGCCCCCAGGGCTGTCCAGGGCGAGGGGCCGGGGAAGTGCCTGAGTGCAGATCCCCTCGCTGCACCGCCCCTGCCCGCAGAGCCAGGTCCCTCAGGGAGCTGCCACCAAGGCTCCCCGTCAGCCCCCAAGCTCAGGTGGAGTGGTGGGGAGCCTCTTGGGTCATCCAGACCCTGGTCCTCCTGGGTACAGCACACACCGCAGTCCCAGGAGCATCCACCACCGACCCCACCGAGTCCTGTTGCAAGTACCCATCAGAGCCCCATGGCCCAGCGTTCCTCGCTGACATACAGGCTCTTCCAGTGGCTCTGCCAAACCTCGTGGCAGCTCCCAGGCTTCCCCCACTGTGGGGCCATGGATGGGGCTGTGGGGCAGCGCTGTGCTGGGCCATCCCTATGGGGCACGGGCTGCAGTGGGGCAGCGGTGGGTGCACCCGGCCTCTGGCCAAGCCCTTTGAGAACCTCACTTATTATTTATCTTCTTTTATGAAATCTGGATTTGTTGATGGCTGTTTGCTCTGCATAAAGGCAGGGAAGGGTTCAGACTGCACAAGCAAGGTTGCTTGTTGGCCATTTGAAGTCGTACTAATATATTTTTGTTGATGAATCCCAAAATATGGGATGTTTCCCTCAGAAAGCTGGATATGCAAATGCTGTGTAGCTTTTAATTGGATCTTAATGACTTACCATCCTTAAAGGCCACAATTTGTTCTCATGCTTAATATATGATTTTTCTTTTATTAAATTATCCATTTTTAGAGCATGAAAGCTTAATTTTTTGCAGCCTCTTTGCTTCTCTGGTGTTTCCCAAGAAATTTGGGATCAAAGCGATCACTGACAGAGAAGTAGATCATGAATAACTTCAGGGAAAACAGAGGTTATGCTGGGGTAAAACTCGTGTAAATGGAAAGAGACTCAAGGAGGATTTTCATCTGAAGCTTTGCCTGAATCTTTTATATATCCCACCCTCCTTCATGGCAGTATTAAACTATTTCATTCAAAGGGATTGGTACACATCCCATGTTGCCTATCCTGGTAGTATTACAATATCTGTCTCGAAAATCAACTTAGAAATTTCAGTTCAGAACTACTGGCTAGCTGGCAACTATACCTCTACAATGACAAGCAGAACAAGTCTTGTTCCTTGGAATATCCTTCCAAAAAGCCCAAAACCCTGGCAGCAACAAGGAAAATTGATCTTGTAGTTTTCCACCCATTTTGGTTTGACAGCAAAATTCAGGAAGCCGTGCAGCTGAAATCTGGTGTCTGCTTAGCTGTGCCCTCAGTCTGGCATTAGCCTGTGAGTATTCCTGCTACACAAAAAAAGTACTTTGTGTGCATGGAGAGGCAGAAAATGTTTGCTTTCCAGAATAACTGTCTATGTGCATTGATTTTTCTGTTTCCATATCCATCTGCTTGTGGATCAAAGCTAATCGTTGGCTTGAGTATGGTCAATAGAGCTTTTCATCATACATGCAAAAATTATTGTAGGCAGAATGAGTCATAAGACATTGTTATCTGTTTTGTTGTATATTTGCTGTTGAACCAAACTTTAAAGCAGAGTGTCCCATATAAGGCTGCCTTATGTTCTCAACAGTGCAGTATGTAGTGTCTGATTATAGGTTTCTACACAAACACATTTACTTTTAAGATATTTTAATTTCTCTTTAAATTACCCAACATTTTCTTGCATCAAAAGTCCCAGGTAGGAATGAGGATCTTTTTTTTTTTTTTTTTTTTTTCATTCCTGGATGGTGATCTGCATCCCTTTTCAGTCACTTCCTTCTGGTCTCAAGCGGGGAAAAATCCCAACCCAGGTGTTTCTGTCCACGCAGGGACGGTGGGAGGGAAGCAGCCACTAGGGGAGCTCGATGTTGGGAGTAGCCCGTGAGCACCTTCCACACAGCTTACACAGGAATTTTCTGCAGTACCCAGGAGCACAAGTTTGAAAGCAGGTGTTAAGCTAAAAAAAAGAAAAAAAAAGAAAAAAAAAGAAAAAAAAAGAAGAAAGGAAAGAAAAAGGAAAAGAAAAAGCAGCAACATACCAAGTGGGAAAGTTTTGGAGTGTTATTTTTTGATTTTTTTTAAATAGCAGGTAATTTTATAGCCAAGTATCTAAAATTTATTTTCTTGTCACTCTGTACATTAAGTTGTGAGGTGAGAAATGGCCACAACACACATTTCTTTAGTTTCTGATAACCCATAAAATTAAGTGATAATGAAATGTAGCTGCTTAAGCACCAGCCACGAGTACAAGAATATCTAATGTTCAATTGTAATGTTGACTTGCTTTCCTGGTCGTTGGCAGGTGACTCAGATCCCAAGTTTGCATCACATAAACATTGCTAAGAATAAACCTTCAAAAGAAATAATGTCTTTTTGTTGTTGTTGTTATAAGAATTGTTAACTGGATTATTAATGGTTAGTATGTTAATTTCAGTTTTGGTTGTTTATCTAAGGAATTCATCTGGACAACAGAGTCAACCATCATTAGAGGTTGTAGGTGGAGGAGGAGCCAAAAAAGATCTTTTTCTCCATGCAGATCAATACCAGCAGGTTCTTACTTCGTTGTCTTTAGGTCCCACCTATTTTCAAATGTATTTCTGAGTATGAAGAAGCTATTTATTTTAATAGACTTGCTTTCATCTCTTTCAGTATCAATGATTATTGAAGCTAGTAAAATGTTTATTGTAAATAAAGAGCCTATGTTTAATATATATTAATACTCCTCACAAATGGTTAATGAAAGAGTTACCTTTTAGCAAGATCTACATTTTAATGTACTGTTTTCTGTTCAAGGAAAAAAAAAAGAGGGGTACATAAAAAGCATTGTGAAATGTGTGCAGTTCTTAGCTGTCTGACTTGCATTATTCTTGTGTTTTAGGGGAAAATTGCAGAGTCATATTTTGGAACACTGATAATACATCTCTGGGTCCGTATGATATGACATCCAGACAGGGGATGCTAAGAGAAACCTGAAGGCATGAGATAAATTCAAACTTAACTTGCTGGCTCTTGCAGTGTGAGGTTGGCTTGCTCAAAGTACACAAACCAACAGACTGGATCAAGACTCTCTGTTTGGGCAGAGATCAGAAACAAAGCTTGCCCTCTAAAGTCCACCTCATAGCCAGATCCAGCCATGGTAACCACTGTATTCACTGGGCCATGGTAGCAGGAGAGGTATGTGCATGATTGTCTTAGTTTTTCTTGTTTCCTTACATTTGCAGACTATTTTTGAGCATAGTTTACATGTTTTCTTTCTTTTTCCCTGGCATATTTACATCCCAGCTTTTTAAAATGCTTTGTTCATGCCAGTCAGTTTAGCAATGCATTTGTTAAAACAGTTCCTAATATATCGTATATGACTGAAAATCACTTAATTGTTCTATTTCTTTCTGACCCCAATAAAAAGTGTCCCTGATATTGTTTGAGTCTCTCTCTGTTCACAGGCGCTTACATATATGTCACCGGGTGACTTTGAAACATTTCTTAGACACATCAATTCAATTGCTCTTATTTATTTATTTAGATTTGTAATAATGACAGTAAATGGCCATCTGAATCAATCTGGGCACTTTGCAGTCATTAATACTGCAGCATCAATATCACATAACACAATTATAGTGCAATAAATTACCCATATGCCTCATCTGTTGCCCAACCAAAATAAGAGCTCCCTGTACCTATCACATTGCTCATTTATATCCCTTCCCTCTAAGACACCTTGATAGCAGAAAAAAGGGCTTTGAAACATTCCTGAAAGCTTAACAAAACCCTGCCCTTATTCAAAATGCAGATATGAGAGCTGAGGAAATGGCATGTGGGATGCTCCATCAGCTAATATGTCCTTATGAACTGAGAAGGGCCCAATCCATTGCACAGTCAACTAATAAAGTTACTTATATTACCATTAGAAAAGCTCAGAAGAACATCTTTTATTGATCACATCTGCACCTGGATTGTGTGACAGTTCAGCAGGACTCCTGCTCACTCACCTCAAGTCGTGTGGGGCTTTCAACAGCAAAACCAAAACCTTGAATTTTGTATAGAAACCCGTTGGAACTGAGTCACTGACATGGCTGTGAAATCAGTGTGAAGCCAGAATTAGGAGCAGACTCTCATGCTGCACATCATCCTCAGTCCATATTGGTTTCAGAAAAACTGTAAGAAGGTGCCCAATACAGCAGCTTAATTTCCAAGCATGGAAGGACTGGATAACTGCAGCAAGATGGGCACCTAAACCCCTCTACCCTCTGAGAGGTGATGATGCAAGGAACTGTTTAATGCAGCTTCTTTCTGGGTAGTCAGTGGCAACATTGATTGCTTTTACCTCAAATGGCTTTCTGGAGCATCTTTTCTGGGGGGACAGAGGGAGGGAGGGAAGGAGGTAGGGAGGGAGGATTCTTAAGTGCAAAGGGTCCTTTGGCAACCATGAAGCTCAGAGCTCCTGTGCCACTGTGTCATGGGCTGGAAGGGGAAAGCAGCTGAACCAATGATTTAGCAAAAGCAGCAGCTAGAAGCCTCAATAATCCTTGGATTCAAGAAATTGGAATCCTTTTCTCCAATTTCCCACAGGATCCCCTTAGAAAAACCATTAGAACTGCAGACTTGACCCTGGTAGGCCTTGATTCAAAGTCCTCTGGATTCAACTGTAGCCTTTCTGTTGTTTTCGGTGGATTTTGCATCACTTTGATGTTAAGTCCATTACATTTGTGTTGCTCAGAGCAAACTACTCGTGGTGCTGTTAACAATTCCTCAGATTCATACATAAAAGCAGAGAGGTAACACAATGGTTTTATAGCATCAAAGTAGTATGCCCTGCTCTGTTCCCCGGTGAGATTTCTTTGGGTAACTCAACAAGCAACTCTACAGGGTAACAAACGGTATTAACTATTCATGCTGGACAGTTGAGTCTCCTTCACAACTGCAGCAGAATTGCCCAAATCTGCCATAACATGACAACTAATCTATTGGTCAAATTTGTTTGTAGAATTAATCAATTTCAATCAGTAATTGCCTTTGGGCAACAGTTCAATTATGGCCTCATCTTTTGGTTCTCGCTATTGTAAAAACAGCTAAGTAAGTTTTGAAGAGAAATTTGCTTCATTAATGCTCAAAATCAGGCAGTGTTGATGTTGATGCTTGTTTTATTCATATAAGCATGTTTTTTGCACATGGATCATTTGTGGGCATGAAGTAACAATGTAGTGACAATACCATAGCACACAGCGTACCCAGCTATAATCAAATTAACATTAATAAACAAAGAAAGCCACTTTTGAGGAGTGCGACATATGTCTCACCCCAGTGCTAAAGTTAAGAGATCTCAGCAGCTCTTAAGGTTCAAACAAAAGATACTGGGTTTATTTCAGCTCTTGTCTGTTTTTATTTTTCTGTATAGAAGAAAAAAGATGTTTGCTGGAGGTGCAGAGTTTTCTTCAGAAGAAAAAGCACACTCTTGAAATATTCATAACAAAAAAAACCAAACCATAAAGCCCCACACTGTATTACTTCACTCAACCTTTCTTTGAGAAAGCAAAATAAATCATAATTTATGCATGGAGGCTTGAAAATCAGAATCGTCACAAAGTAGCATAAGGGCAGCCTGACAAAATAAGGCACAAACCATAGACTAGAAAATTACCCACCATGTAAACAAGGTGACACAGACAATTGGACACTGAGGGCTTAGTGATTTTTGAGGCAGAGGAAAAGATTTTGCTGCTATAACCTAAGGGAATTTTGAAATCACTCCAAAATGCACTACCTGAAGACAGGCAATTTTTGGAATGCATTCATATTATGTCATTATATCTAAATATGCTGAGCAAAGAGCAGGATAACATTTCCCCTTCCTCTATGCTGCTAAAATGAATTCAATTTGGGGCAAAATTACTCAGCCTTAATCAGTATTTTTGTGCATTAGTATCCAGTTGAATCTCAGGGCAAATCAAGTAGGCTGCAGACATTGGTGCAGCTTGATATTGCTATTTTTATTCATTTCTGTTTATTGTAGCAAAGCTTAGAAGCCAAGAGAGAATCAAGAACCATTTTACTAGGCTTTGCTCAAACAAATATAAGAAGATCTCTTCTTCAAAGAGCCTACCCTTTTATTTGTACTGTTTGTACTTCACCTTATCTGCATGAAGACCCATTGAAGTAAATGGACCAATTTACAGAATGAGGTATATTAAGATTTCCAATCTGATGTAGCAAAATGAAACTTCATAAAAGCCCTCAGCTTGTCCTGATTTGATGTAGTGTCAGAAATAGCTCTCTTGCCTTGGCTGGAGGTCTCATCCATACATTTTAAAGCTTTCTGTACAACCTCATCTCCACATATTGCCGAGGCAATTATATTCAGAATGTTTCAAAAAGGACTGGATACTTACATAATTGAAGTATCTCTGCTGAGTAGACAGTTTTGAATGATGTGTGAGCTTTAGTAATTTTTGGCAGAGACTTCGATTAATTATCATGAGCCAGAAGGAAGTTCTCCCTTTAAACACCTTCTCTTGTAAATATCCATTTTGAGGTTCAGCCAACAGTAGTCTCTGAGCCTGGATGAAGCCAAGGGGAAGAGATTTTAAAGACCCCTGGTGATTTGGCAGCACAATGATCCTTCTTAAGCAATGAGTTGTCATCGGCAATCTCAGCATGAGATTGAATTGCAGCAGCTTCACAAGTCACTTCTTGGTGACTGTGAGAGGGCATCCTCACTCATGGCAAATGTACAAGATGAGGTTTATCGCAGATTCATGGGCTGGTTTGGCTTGGAAGGGACCTTAGGGACCAGCTAGTTCTAACCCTTCTGCCTTGGACAGGGAAGAAGGGTTGCCTATTCCAGTGCCCAACCACCCTCTGGTTGAAAACCTTACTCCTAATATTGAACCTAACCCTTCCCTGACACAGCTTCCTAATTTTGATGCAGCCAGGGACATGGTTGGCTTTCTGGGCTATGAGCACATGTTGCTGGGTCGCGTCTAGCCTCTCATCCACCAGCACAGCTGGGTGTTATGGAACAGTGTAGGCAAGCTCATATTGCTTGGTAGGTGCAGTCAGCTGGGAGCACGAGTGGCTAGTTATGATAGGTAAGATGCAGTGTGGTAACTAATTCAGCCTGGTCACCACAGTCCTTCTTTGAATCCTGCAGATCCACAAGTGGCTTTTGGAAATGTCACTTAGGAAGGAAAATGTTGCCCTAGCTGTTTGGTGAACCAAGAATCAGACTGTGAATGGCAAGTCTTACAGACGAAAGAAGCAAAACAACCCCACACCTTTCTTTTTCAAGCCACAAACATCATGTAGAGAATGGATGTCTTTAATTTATGCTTATATTATCAGCCTTCAAAAAACTCTGCTAACTGTTAGTGTTCTGTACATGACAGCCACTTAGAAAAACAAGACTTTTTTTGTTCTTGCATTATATGGTTTTTATTTCCCCTTGAATGTATTTATTATACAGTAACATAATTACTTTAATTTATTACCTTAGTAAATGTCAAACCTATAGGATGTCAGTGTATTATGTGTATTACACTGTATTCATTCAAGAGCCTTGAACAAATGATCAAACTAAATATCAAGTTTCTTCGTCACATAAGCATTTTTGAGAGACTACTGTGCAATTAAAAAATGTGCACTTGTAATTAAATTCTGCCTTTGTTTATACCTATATACTTCTGTTGTGATCCATGCAGACTGAGATCTGCAAAGCCATGCCCAGCTGGCTGGGATGCTGGAAAGCCCTTCGTCACAAGTTCTAATTGCAATGCTTTTAGTACATTAAATGATTCTCACACCCTGAATTTAAGACAAAGTCTTCCTTGCTGTTTCTTTTTATTTTTTTCCCTGAAGTTAAAAAAACTTTAGAACCCTCAAATTTTCCATGTAAAACCCCCTTAGTTTCTGCTTAACACAATTATGGGATAGAATAAGAAATGATCCTAAGAAATGTATCTAGCTTTGCTTCTTGTGCCAGACCAGGATCACATTCATATTTACCCATGATATGATCAGGATCACATCATATTTACACAATGGCTTCACTATTCAACATGCAGATTTTGGAACAAGTATATCTTAGAGGCACTGGCTGCAACACTCTGCATCTTCTGTTGTGCTTCATCAAGAGAGAACTGCAACATCCCCTTCCTGCCCTCTGCAGATTCCCCAGCAGCAGGTACTTCATAAGTGACTGCTGACCATGATGTGTCCCTCTCAGAAGAGGGCTGAAGTGTTCTTCTGTACCCTCCTCAAACTTGGAATTTCTATTCTGTTTTGTCCCCAAGGAAGATATGTAACTTCCTGCTGAGGATTATATACTCATATTTTTCAAAAGAAAGTATTGCAAACACTACTCCTGATCTGTGTTGGCAGAATTCACTGGAATGACTCCATAGAAGTCATGTTTAGTTCATATACTGTCAATAATTATAAGAGTGATATCCTAACCTGGCATATTCACATACTATATCATTTCAAATATTTGCCTCTGATTATGTTAGTGCAATGCATTGACAGGCTCTAAGAAGGCAGAGCTTGTCTTGACAAAGCATCTGCACTCTGTATTTCCATAAAATATCCCCATGAATTTGGGGAGGCCCTCTTAATCCAGTGCACAGTTTCTGAGATCTATGCTACAGAATTAAAGTTGCAAGTTATTCCTATGGTCGATTTTCTATAAAATTCCTGCAAAACAAAAAAGCGTTAGGGCATGAGATAAAGAGAGATGAAAGCAAAAATACCAGGGAACCTGTTTCTCTCCAGTTTGGAAAGAAAAAACTGTTCTCTTCATGCTGCTCATCTCACTGTGAGGACACCACTTTGTGGGAAGGGTATCTACTGAACTTATAGACACCTCTCCCTATAAACCTGTTTGAATAGGACTGTATTAGACCAGATTTCCTATATATGCATAGCCCACAAAATGTCCCAAGAGAGTTACCAGAGTATAATATAGTTTATGTGAGATCATAAATATTTCCTCTCCAATGAACTTAATTCATTTTTACATTTGATAGAGAGTTCCCAGAATTAATAGATAATTTTTCTGAAATGCAGACCTCATTCAAAAAGACATGTTTCTATGCAGAAAAATTATAGACATTTTTGACCAAAATCTGCAATTTTTTTTCTTTACATAGAAACCTAACAACTCTTCTTGGATAATTTTTATTTAAAAAATCATGGTTAAAATTAAATTTAAATTTATATGATCAAACTTGTCTGTTTTTTATTTTCAGAATGGTAAATTTTACTTGCTTACTCTCAGCTGAAGAGTGAGAAACAGCTTTTACCCCCGCTATATAACAACTTTTTCTTCATTTTTAGATCATCCACTACCAGACTGAGAAGGACCTCACCTGGGACTGCATTTTGTGTGAAGGTGTAGATCTTTGGACTCGATCTTAGAGGTCTTTTCCAATGTTAATGATTCTTTGAGCTCCTTTTCTATTGGGGTTCTGTATCTACTTTTGGTAAGAGATTAAACACATGAAAGTTCAACCTTGTAAAAGTTTGTTGCATGATCTAGACAGTGTAGGAGGATGTGACTTGGCTCAGGTGAGACTCCCATGTTTGTCTCCATGGACAGACAAAAAGGCTCAGGTGGCAGTGACCTGTGGGATCTTTTCCTAGGTAGGCAAGTTGTACTCTTTTGGCCTGATGACACCAGCTAAAATTGTAATTTCATTTTCACAACATTGTTTTGAGGCCAATCATGGGACAAGACACTATCACTGAGAATGTGTTGTGGGATAACCTGTTTTCAAGCTTTGATCTTCTTTCTGCTGAAATCTCTTGATGCATCCTGGATCCAAGGAGGTGAGCTCGAATACACTTCTGTTACTTGTGTAATTTGTGAGCTTAGCGTTGTGAAGTATTGTGCCCTGGGCTTTCTTCAGCAGACTTTTTGAGGAAAAAGAGAATCTCATACAAATTACTAAAACACTCTTTACGATAAATGCCCACAACACTTTTGGAACCTATGCTTAGTTGCATTCTCCGTGTGTTTCAAGCACATTAAACTTTTTGGGTGAATGTTAAGACTAATTTAAGAGAGTTCGCTTGGTGCTATATCTCTTGAGTGAACTGCCACAGAATTTCACTTTGCATGAGCTTTCCAGGAGAGCTGGATCATTAGATTTCAGTCACGACTGGCCAGCAGCTGTAAGGTTTTTCTCTGAGCAAAGACTGTCAGTCGTGTCAGGTTTGGTTCATTTTGTGATGTGGTTAAGCATCCAAAAAGTAACAGGCTGAGACCAATAAACTCATTTCATTTTTAATCTATGGTAGATTTGCAGCTTTTATACTGAAATACCAGGGCTCAAACCAGCTGGTTTCACCACATTCTTGGTGCTGCCCCCTCCTTTAACCCACAGTAGCAGAATCACATGTAACAATTTATGAGCTTGTGTTCACCCGAGAGCTTGTGTTTCTTTGCTTACAGTACCTTTCCACCTATTAAAAAAAATATTAAATAAATATACTTAAATGAGTCAGTGATTATTGAACTGGGAAGCAGATCCTAGTTTGACAATTCAATGTTACATATCCATATTGGGGTGCTGGATGTAAAGAAAAAAAAGCCAACAAAACTTTAACATTTTCACATGCCAGAAAAACTAGCTTTCATGTACTTTAAATAAAAGAAAAGTAAGATGTGTTTAGGAATAAAGACACAGCCTTCAAATTCACTCTTCAAGTCTACTCTGTTACAGCAGCATGATTCCTTTTATGATTGTATCCATCATGCTGTCAGAAAAAGAAATCTTATCTTCACTCATTACTAAATATACAAAGAGCTGGGATTTCCACTTGGCAAATGCTCCTGTTTACCTGAAGGCTCGATTTTACCTGCACTTTGATAAAGTTCATTTGCTGAGATAGACTAAATTTTTTAATCCTTAAACTGCTTGAGTTTGTGAACCAAGTTTTGCTCTGAAGTAGAGGCATGTGCATGGAGTAGCTGTTTTCCTTAGGAAAAATAAAGATTTTGTTATGGAAGGAAGCCAAAGGGCCCATCTGGATCTGTCCTGAGTTGTGAGTTATAGCTCCTGTTTAAAACTGCTCTGCAAAAAGAAGTCTGGGTGAGGATGCCTTCAGTAGTCACTGTCAGCCTTGTCTTCTCAAGTTTTTTGTCTTTGTCAGGAATGGTCTGTCAATAACAGAGACAATCTCTTGGTGTCTGTCATCTCTAGTATGCTTAGACCTTTCTAACACTCCCTCTCAGCACCAAAAGCTTACAGTATTTATCAAAAGAACTTTGCCAGTTTAAAAGACACACAACCAGGCCCTTATATGCCATATGTGTACCTTTCTTTATAATGAACCTGAAAAATCTTCCCTGAACAGATTAATGTGGATGAACTTCCTGAATCTAAGTATTGCTTTGAGTACCCTTGATTGTTTCTCTTTCTGTATCACCCTTTTAAAACTAAATGAACATGCATTAACATTATTATTTCTATTACAATGTCAGCCACGAACCGTCAGTGAAATCATGGCCCCAGTTTTTTGAGCTATGCTTAAACGAGAAATCACAAACCACTTTCTACCTTCTTATTTAAACAAAAACAACCGGGAAAGGATGTTACTGTCACTTAAGTGCAGAAGTGATTTGCACAGTAGAGACGACAACATTTCCTTTGATTTGAGACTTTACCATCCACTTTCGCATTCACCACTGTGTCTGTGTCAGGTTGGCAGAGCTCTATGGCCTGTACATATCTCTATATCTTTACAACCTCTACTACTGCAGATAATTTGTTCTGTCTGAAACCCCTCTCCTTTGATTTGCACTCTTGGAGCTATGTGGATTTAGTTTTTTTGTTTTTTTGGTTTTTTTTTTTGGTTTTTTTTGTTTGTTTGTTTGTTTTGTTTATATGTTTTTGGTCTTTTTCGTTTGATTGTTTGTTTGGTCTTTGGTTTTTGGTTGGTTGGTTTTTTTCTCCTTCATTTTCACTTCACTATTGTCCAATTTCCTGCAGAATTCAGTCTCTAAATATTTTACTCTGGAGACACCAGTCGCTACAGCAACCTGGTCCTTCTTTGTCTAACATGGCATTTTTCCAACAGTTGCTGCCACTGAGGGCAGTGCTAAAATTCACCTGGATTGAAAAGGAAAAGTTAGACCAACACTTCTTCTCTTCAATACTTCTTTCTTATCCTTAGTATTAGCTTCTATTATTTAGTCTATATCTTTTATAATTTAGTCTATATCTTCCATAGTATTCAGTCTCATTTGTCCCACATTCTTATTTCAGTAGTTAAGCCCAGCTTTGGAGAACTCTAATGAGAATCTTTTCACACAGGTATCGACTGGCTAACTTAATCACTTGATTCATTGATACATTAAGGTCACTTGTATACAAATATGAGCAATGATCATCCATACACTAGTCCTTTTGAGTTTCCTCCTCCTATCCTCACCTGGTTTCACATGAATTTTATCTATAGGCCAGTTCTTTATGAACAGAGTCACTTTCCCTTGAACCAGCACTTACGTATGATGTTATGCTTTTGTATGGTGATATATCCAAAAGTCAAGAATTCTGATGTACTTACACATGGTTTTTCTGTAGTTATGACACTCTTTAATTAAACAGTATCTTTCTAGGTTTTCCCCTGCTGTGTTCCTGATTAATGTTTCCAGTAACCAGCTTATGAATCAAAATCTGCAATCTGCTATCATTTTTATACTACCATTGGCTGAAATTCTTTTTCTGTGTTAAAGCTGAGCTCCTCAAACTCTAGAAGGCTTTCCTTTCTAAGAAGTATAGGTGCACACATAAACACACTCATATGCAGAGTCAAAATGTGCAACTCACTCTCAACTTGGCCCCAGCTGTGAGACAGAGTTCTCATACCTTTATCTTCTTAATGATCTGCAGAACACTGGCTGAATGCTGTAAAAAACAGTAAGATTAGAAATGGAAGAGCTATATAGCTTATGCTGTGTGTTCCCTTTATGTCTACCTACAAATATTTGGTTGATTTTCAGTGAAGGGGATTTCATGTAGAAGTCCTTGTGGAAAGCTCTGTTTTCCCCACACCTGGCTACTTCCATGCTGAGTGGTATTATGGGACAGAAGACTGTTATGTAACGGTAATTCAGCAAACTTCCTTTAAGAATCCTAACAGGAAGGCTCTTAACCCAGGGAAGGTTAGAGGGTACGTTTCTCGCACTTTCACAGAGAGTTGCATCATTCTGTTTGAGAGCCAGGGTGGTTTTTGGCAGGTGCGATGGTGCAATCAGACAGTGATCATATTCAAAGGAGTCCCAGCATTTCCAGGTATTTCCTGGAGTAGTGCACTTCTGTCCTTTCCCCACCCTGTGACCTGCAGTGGATGTTGCTCACTCCTGGGTCCTGCTTCTACCAGTCCTGGTGAGGGTTAACATGAGGAAATGGCCATTAAGTATATGAGTTTAGAGCAGTTTTTTTCTAAAAAAAAATGATATTAAAAGTTGCACAATTTCCTTCCAAAATTCAATAACTTTGCTTGAATGCTGGCTCCCTTACCAGATGTCAGCCCTAATATCCTAATGATGTGAGCCCTCGGTGGCAGAACTTAGGATGGATTTTTCCCACCATAGAGTGTAACAAGAACTTGAACCCCTTTCAACATCAGGGTGAAATCAAGAGCCAGCAGACTTTCCACAAAAGCAAACCAAACCAAACCAGAACACAACAGAAAACCATACCTGAGAGCAATCTCTGATTGCACCTGGGATGCAGAAGGCTGCAGGAAGGCCTTGCTCTGCTTGCTGGAGATTGAAGACAGAAGATTGGGTTTCCCATATTTCCAGTGTGTGTGTCCTAACCCCTGAATTGTTTGGTGAGTGAATTTTCCCAGTCTTTCCTGATAGAACTTGATAATTTGAATAAATAACTCATCACCACAGGGGCAGTATCCACTTTTTATTTTTTTTTTTTTTTTTTAATACTAGTCCCTCACTATGTTCTAGCCATTAAGTTATTGAGACTTTTACTCTCTCAGTCATGAACTTGTTTTATTTTTACTAGAACCTCTGCTCTGGGCTTGAGTTGTCACTAAATAAGTGGGATTATTATTATTTTTTTTTTTACAACCATTGTTTTCACATAACTGGAGATTTCCAATGGAAAAATATTTTGATCTAAACCATTTCTGACTATGAGTAGGTTTATGCCACCAGGAAAGAGAACAATGCCATATTTTGTGACCTAATCAGCCTTTTTTTCAAATTAGAAAGCAAAACAGAGGCAAAATATACAATAGAGATATAAGTGTGCATATATATATATGGTTGCTAATAATAATATCTGTAGCCATTTTGATTGCTTGTTTCTCCACGAATTTCATACATTTGTGTGGGTTTTTTTTATTGGGAATGACAAACAGGTATCATCATGTAGATACATGATGTGTCCTCCTCTCTTTGCCTATTCTTTGGGTGAAATATAGTTCTTTGAAATTAATTGTTTTGTTTTGTTTTCTTTGCTCCTGTCTCTAATGGGACCAAGTATTCCACTCATATTCTTTACTCTTGCAAGATCCTCAGGGTAAACCAAATCTTGGTTCTATTCCCGCTGAGTAACATACTCCTTGAGCAATCCCATCAGCTTCTGTGAAAGTATTTGGGATTATCCAATGGGAGCAGAAGGAAGTGAGTCTGGCCCCAAGGTACTTACACACCCCCTTGGTCAATGGCACCTCAGTTTCGGTCAGTGCCTTTGGGTGCTGTTGTGTTTCAGTCTTTAATAATCTGTTTCAATTGTCAGAGTGAAATTTTAATGAATAATCTATTAAGTAGGTGTAGCAACCCAATCTGTGACAGTGTGACACTGTTCAAGAAAATGTTTTCCTACGGATGCTTCACAGAAGAAGAAAGGATGAACTCACCTCAGCAACTGTTTGCTTAGTTCTTGGGGGATTTACACTTCTGCGTCAATGGTTCAAAGGTTGTCTGAACTTGCAGTGGACTCAAACGCTCTACCTTTACACCCTAGAGTTATTTTCCATTGGAGAGAGATGTGGGTACCCTGCTGCCTGCTTTGGGATGGTACTGGGTTCGTTCTCAGAAGGCTTCTCTGTTTCTGCTTTGTTCAATCAAATTTTTCTCCACTCTGGACTGAAGCTAGGGGCAAGATGTTTTAAAGAACATGCTTTAACAAGATCAGCAGAAGGGCCTCATGACAGAGAAGTCAAATCACAAGGGATTCATCTCACCCAACTTTATCCCCTTGGCACTTAGTTATCTAATCTAAATGGGCTGTCTAGAGGCCCCTATTGCCAGTAAAAGAGACAGACAGCAATGAATGTCCTTCTGGAGGTATCTAGGTCTCTCTTTGCTGACTAGAGGTGGAGCCCAGACAACTGGTTTATAGTAAATGTCTAACTTCTCATGGGCTATAGTTAGAGATGTGATAAGTGGATCCCACACCTAATTTCCAAAGGTCTCATCTTCTTCCATCAGTGACTCAGGAGAAAAATAATAACCATGTCTACATGCAAGGAGTGTCTACACTGAAGGAAAATATCAATTTGTTATAAACCCTTGCCTGGGCTGAGGGTATCTCAGTGGGATGGAGCAGGAGCGGGTCACTGGGTTCACTAGGGGGAGCTAGGAAGAAACCTGTCAGGCTCACCGTGCTAATGGAGCTCCTGCTGCAGAACTATTCCACGGGCAGTACTTGTGGGGGAGAGTCCTCCAACGTCCCTTCTCCTTCTGCTTACAGACATAATGTTGGATTTCCCATGCTTGATTTTTCAGTCAGATCATAACTTCTTTCCATTAGATCTTCACTACTATTTTTGATTGCCTTACCCGGATATGACTTGACTTGTGTATAGAGAAAAATGTGGACCAAGATAAGCATGTTTTTGTCTACAGAGAAAAAACCAACAATAATGACAACAATAAATTTATCTGGCTGCAAGACTATGTTCCTGTCTTGGAAAGACTTTGGACACGTGAGCGCTGAATTACCTCCTGGGTTATAAGATGTATTACGTGTGTGTGTGTGTACATGTGTATAAAGTGATAAACGTGCCCCATACAGAGATTTTTAATTCTAAGGACACATCAATAAAAAAGGCTGACTGTTCTCATTTCTTCCTAAATCATCCATGCCAGCTCATACTTTGAATCAGTGGTTCTCCAGGTCTACAATATTTTCCATTTTGGTGTGATGAGACAAGACTTGTTACTGAGATCAGTGCTTTAGCAGCCTCTCTTCTGGATTGCTGAACTCAGATGAGCATGAACCTTTTCCAGGAGCTGTCCCAGCTCTGTGGAATGTAGCTGGTCTTTGTGAAAATGCATGTGTGCCTGCAAAACTGATACCCCAAAGCATTCTATTTTTAAGCTGTGAGTTGCTGTGTTGAGATATCAAATGTTCAGAATTATTTTTATTGGACAAACACAGGCACTGAAATCATGAGGTTCTGGCAGGCTACAAGCTCTGCCAGCTTAACACTTCTTTGTGCTTGGCAGGCAAAACAGTTTTTAATATTTTAGTTTTACTTTGCTATTCCTTGCACAATGAAGGTAGTGCTTAGTGACTTTAATCAAAAGGTAGGAAGCATGCAAGCACTACTCTGAGACTTTTAACTGAATTGAATTGAATAAACCATTGTCTGTTCAATTTTAACAGCAATAATGCAAATTTAATTTTGGATGCAAACTTGTATAATTTGCTGCAGCTCATTAGGCAGCTGGATTACCCCGTGTGCTGGGTGTCTCACTGTACTGCTGAATGATCCAGATTTATTTGCAGTGCTGCTTAGGGGATCGAAACCTGCTATCTGTAATTCAATGGAAAGGCCCAAACAATTCCATTGTTTTGAAGGAAGTTATGCTCTGTTGACCTTGGACCTTCAGTCCCGTTCCTGCAACATACAGGCTCAGCAAGGCAGGTTTAGCATTTACTTCGTGCGATGAGAAGGGGGGTGGGAAGGAAGGAAAGGAAAACCTGGATCATCTCCAGCAGTAAAAGAGCTCCAGGTAGATCATTGCCAGGTTCTTTTCTGCAGATAAGCTTAAATAGGTGTTACACCCAGTGAATGCTACTGTGACCTGCAAATGCCACAGTGTGACGGAGCCCCATAAAAGAGGTACAAATGAGAGGGAAAACAGAGAGAAAGAACCAGTTCATCTCTTTTCTTCATAATGATGGTATGAGTTTGGATTTATTTTACCAACACTGCTATGAGACTGCAGCAAGACTGCTGAGCCAGGACTGTGTTGTAAAGACAAAGCATTGCATCCTTTTAGAAGCTGCCCTTGCAAAATATTTTCTTCCTGTGATGTGTTTCTCTGCCTTCTCATTATAATTTCCTGTGTGTGTCTGGCATAGTTGCACAAAAAGCAAACTGAAACCACGGCCTCAGTGAGATCCGAGCAGCTCCGTGAGCTCACCGTGGCTCAGCAGTCAGGTAGGACTATGAATTGTAATTTACAGCAGAGTCCAAGCTCTGAGCAGCAGATTCCATTTTATAAGTGCCTCTCTAGTTCAGCTTAGGTAAGAGTCTCTGGAACAGACATCCTCTACATGTCCTATAAATAGTGAGTGGTTAAATGTGCTCCCTCAGTACACATCATTGATTGCGATGCAAAGCACATACTCAAGAACAGTCAGCCTCACCTCCCCCGTCAGGTACCAGGGTATTTATTTATTCCTTATTGTCATTACAGGCAAATAAGAGGTTTGACCTAATGTAACAGAGAGGTGGAAGGCTGATTATTTTATTTCCACAGCTGTTGCATTGCTGTGTTTTACAATATGTTTGTAAATCATCAGCATACTGGCACGTTATTATAGCTGGTAAATTATATCTTCAAGGAAATATATTTTAATTTACCGAAAAGGAATATGAATAGCTAACTGTCTTATCAGAAAGCCTATCTTAAGTCCAAGAACAAGGTCCACCCAGATACTGATTAATATCAACTGTATTGATTTTATTACTCATACTTTATAAATGACATTGATATTGTTGAAGAGTGTAAACATTTGCTTTGTTCTGCTATTGTCTCAGTTGGAGTGTAAATCTCTCACTTTTGTGATTATTGTTCTGGTCATTGTTTCATGACTGGAGGCATTTTAATGATGATTTATGGGGTTATATATAGTTGGACTATAAACTTCTGATTGCAATTAAAAACTAGTTAAATGAAAACTTTCAGCTCCAAGGCAGTGTTTCTTTATCACTGAAAGCTATAAAGGACTAAAATGCAGTATTTAAAAAAAAAGGATCAATAAATCGTTGGGTTTATTTTTCTGTTTTCGTACTACAAGGCAAAAGAAAGATCTAGAAAACCATAATTTCTTCAGATTTTCCACGAGGAGAATTTTAGAAATACACTGTCCTAGCACTCCTGAACAGCTACAGATTTCTTTTTCCATTATTTATCTGCCTAGTGTGTGCTCAGCTGAGAGAAAGAGAACTTCTCCTGTTTTGCCAGAACCATGGACCAACAGAACAACCCGGGGTGCTCCAGGGTGCTTCTTGCTGAAGTAATATTGTAAATCCTGTCAGTCCTCATGAAGAAGTAAATAGCATTGGTACCACAGTGAAAGCATCTCCTTTCCATTTCTATCAGTAGTATTTCCAAGCATGGCATTAGCCTGAGATGTTACTGTCTCCATGAGAAAAATGTTACCTTCAAATGCTCCTGAGTATATTAAGTGATTACATTGGCCAACATATAAAAAATTTTGGTTGAGTTTTCAAGGTACAAGCAGTGCAGGCAGGTGCAGACAGTCAGGAGTGCATTAAAACCATGTTTGTACAAGTGTATGTGTGTGCTACATGGGCACCCCACTCTGGCTTATGAGGGTGTATGAATCTACACTGTTCAAGAGACATTTCACTGTCAGTGAAATGAAGCTGCTATACAGCTGATTATGTATGTTGTTTGTTACATACTTCACAAATGAAATATTTTAGAACTTTCTGAATCTAAGAAACCCCATCATCTCACTTATCACTTTTCCTTCTCTTTGTATGAGTGCAGCTGTGCTGGCCACTGAAGAATTTTGTCAGTGATAAGGAGGGCTAGAGGTGTGAGGGCTGATGCATCAGGCTGAATTAGAATTTTGTTAACTTTTTGCTGGTGTATCCTGTAAGTCTTGATAGCAGCACTGCCACTACCCAGTCCTATATTGATCACCCAACATTATTCCAGCCTTGTCATCTACAGGGGTAAGTTTTTAGCCCTGGCAGTTACAGCAGTTTTTGATGAACTCTTGCTAGGACATGCAAACATTTATGATATGAAGACAGAACAAAAAGGCACAGAAAGGCTGAGATTTTCCACAAGCTGTCTACTGCTTTAATCTCATAATTCTGCATTTTCTCTTGCAATAGGAATTTCACACAGGTTGGTGTCATGTAATGTGTCCCTGCCAAATACTAATGTTCCATCGAAACAGTAGAGGTGCCAGACACACATCTCTTTCCTCTCTTTCTGTTTTTAGGAGACCACTGGAAGAAGCTATATATACCCCAAAATACACACATAATTCCTCTATTTACCATGTCAGAAAATCAAAGACAAGAAATTGTGCTTTTAAAGTTGCATCCCTGTTTCTAATATAGATATTTTATTAAGCTTTCCCAGTAGCATACTTATATTGTATTTATATTATCCATTCTCAGAAGCCTTTTTAATCTGCAGAAGAATAGGCTTGAATGGGAAGGATCTATGAAGTTAATGGCTGCACAGCTCCTCTGAACCTTGGCAATTTGTGCTCCCTTTTTTGGGGAGCTTCCAAAGAGCAAAATTTGACAGTTGGTGTCTCCTGTTTACTTTTTCTGGACCATATCTGGACATGGGCTTGAAAGGAAATATTGTGAGATGATTACAAGATCTAACATGATCTAGTTATCAAATAGTTCAGCAGATTGTCTCATTTATTTTTCCCTTCCTGATGACCACTGAGTCAGGAGAGATTCATGGCTGCTGCACTCTCCTTAGGTAGAAGCTACCCAGGGCATATGTGAGCTGTGTTTTTAAGACTTCCTATTCCTTATACTTAAAAATAAACAGTTGTTTGAGCCTCAGAACTGTGGGAAATTTTCTTTGCCCTTCCAATATCTTCCTTTCTAAATTCCTGCTACCTCCAGAAAATTCAGAATGGGCTCTTTTGAGCGACTTTCAACTGGCCAGAGGATCAAGGCCAGATTGTGAAAAGTTGCTAAGTGATCAAGTGTATTTGAAATCATAGAATGTTTTGGATTGGTAGAGATCCCGAAGATCACCTAGTTCCACCCTCTCTGCCACAGGCAGGGACACTTCTCACTAGAGCAGGCTGCTCAAAGCCCCATCCAACCTGGCATTGAACACTTCCAGGGTTGGGGCATCCACAGCTTCTCTGGGTAACCTGGTCCAGTACCTTGCCACCTTCACTGTAAAAAATTTCTTCCTAATATCTAATCTAAACCTACTCTCTTTCAGTTTAAAACCATTGTTCCTTGTCCAAATTAAACTTTGATGATCCACAGGAGAACTAGACTGGAATGAAGCAAAACAGTACAAGTATCAGATTGCAAAGAAAAATAACTTTTTCTATACCTGCCAAGGTTTGCAATCCACACTTATGTTTTCTGTGGCCTAGCTTACAAGTTTTAAACACACATATAGCTGCTGATACGGTAGGATAACCCCACAGAGGATAGTTGTGAAAGCTGACATTGATGCTTTGGGGTCTATGAATGCTGGGCAACCACCTTAAGACTTTGCAGTGACACCAAAGTATGGGGCACAACATATGGGGCAGTTACACCCTTAGACCCAGTGGCAATCAGATACATGAACAGTTCTCAGGGGCTGAGGCTTAGCACTGTGTTAATTGTTAACCCAAGACTAGGGCCATGTGTATTCTACTCTTGATCCACCATGGGAAGAATCAGTGGTGTTATGGGCCTGCATCTGTACTGTTTTTCCCTACTGGAGTATGGGCTTGGGCTGTTTTGTAACAGCAATTTTTAGAAAAACTTGAGAAATAGGCTTCAATATTTGTGATGTGTTTGTAAAACTCAGGCAATTTGCAAAATGTAATTTGTCTGGTCCTCTTCCTCTTTCATCCCAGCTTAAATGCAATATGACTCCATGGCAGTGAATTTCTCTGCTTCAGCTGCTCTGTTTTAGAACATCTAAATTTAATGAATTGTTGCTATCTTCTGAATTTTTAGTAGCAAATACTGTGAACTGACACACTAAATGAAGAGCTAGATGAAGTCTGCCATACAGCTATGAAAAGCTGAAAATTCCTTTTTTACTATGGCTATAACTTTTCTTAAATAATTCCTGTATGTTGCTATTTTGTGATTAGTCATAGGCCCCTGTATAAGCCAGCACAAATGGAGCCAATGCAATGTAATGTAATGAATTAGGTAATAAATACTTACAAAAGAATAATCTTAATAAAAATGCTAAAAGAGCAATATTGTAAAGAAAGTCTCTGTCTACCCAAATCAAACAGGAAATAATCTTGGAAAAATCTGAAAATGAGTACAAGCGCTACTGACTGTTACTCAGAGCAAAGAATTATTGATCCTTGCCTCCTCCTATTGATTTTATGTCACTTCTGTGATTTAATCATGTTTTCCTTGTTATCTCTTTGCAGTCTTTCTTCTATTGTCTGGTATGAAATCTCAGCCAAGGCCTTTCAGCCTGTGGTAGTGGATCAAAATAACTTTGCCTTCCATTTGCATTGTTTTAGAGAAATGATTAAACAATCAAGCTGAGGTGATCCTTGGACAGGATTATACAGTATAAATGCATCTCTGAAAAATGAAAATGGCTCCTTCTTTTCCTTCCTCAGAGGCTCAGAAAGGTTGTGAAATGCTTCTGCAGACAATCCAGTATGCAAACCTATGCAGAAAGGTCTAAGCACTTTGATTTTGTACTAATCCATCTATTAGTTTCTTTTTAAAATACTTGAATTGTGTTAGAGCTTCTGGCCACTGAAGTCTATGGGAAAAAATTTGCATGTGGAAGAGACAAAACTTGCATTTTATTAAAGCAGTGCGGCTACTGCCATGCAAACTTCTCTCCAAGATAGCACTGTGTTTTATTCCAAAGTGCTCAAATTTCGCTTTCAGTATAATGGTTGCAGTGAAGGGCAAGATTTGGCCTAATTCTTGACTTACGTTTAGAATTATATATGCATGTTTTCATTATTGTTTGGAAGAAAAAAATCTAGAAAAGATCATTTCTTTAAAAGAACAAAAACTACATATTAAGAGGCATATGCAGTGAAGCAGATATTAATAGGGCAGCATTTAAATATCTGCTACTCTACATCTCACTGTTTTCAAAATGTAAGTATTGATTTCTTTCCCAACTTCATTAGAATATGCTTTGCACACAACTGGCAAAACAGTATTTCCCTCACATGCTCTTGAAATTGTTAACGTCAGATGTTTCTTAGTATCTGGATCTATTTCCATAATGGAGTACCTTTTTCACTCTTTGTATTAAGATTCCATTTACGAAGGGTTCAGAGAGGTTTAGTATAGAGTCAGTGGATTTATGAGTGTGTTACATACATAATTATTATGGATGGGTATAAGCACATCAAAAGGAAATGTAATAGATGTTTGTGAGCTCTGGTTACATGAAACCTGTTGGACTCTAACAATTGAATCACTATTTATTAAACATACCTTAATAATCAATCATAGCCTTATTATAGCTTTTAAAATAATACTCAATTATTTATTTTTCCATTTGAATCTGGACTTCTTAAACTAATCTGCATAGGTCATAGTAAATTCCACATTGGGAGAGGACTGTGTTGCCAGTGGATGGGAATTACAGGATATTATGTAGGTTTACACCACCCAAAGGTGTAGTCCATGCAAATATGTGTGTGTGTTTGTGTGTGTATATATATATATATATATATACACACACACACATATACTTGTGTTTTTGTTTAAACCTCTTAATGAGGCTGTCTTACATCATGGTATGTTGTATGAAGAACAGAGACATGTTTTGCCAGATTAATTCTTTGTAGGCCATAATGTTGCAAGAATCCATGATACCTTTTTGTATACATTGGACCATGCAAACCTCTCAGCTCTCCTTTTCGCATCTTTGAACTAGACATGAAAATATGTAGAAAAGTGTCTTGGGAACCCCTGAACTTCTGCCCATCAAAATGGGTAGGGGTTGGTCTCATGTGATGTGGCAACCCAGTTGGCTTTCCAGTGGACATCTGTGGCGAGCAAAAGGTCAAATTGGAGGCGGAAATCAGAGTGGGTGGAGAAAAAATCAACACATAAAAATGCCACTGTGCTACTTGTTGCCCTATGACAAAGATAGTGTAGGAGGTTGGATTGGAAATGCAAGTGAAACCTTCCCTGGGCATCTGCGAGTTGTTCTCTGCAGCAGCGCAGTGTAACTTTTGTGTTCTAGTTAACAGCATGTGCTCTAAGCCCTCAAACATAAATAGTTACTGGTGACTCATTCAATGTAATTCTTCAGCTATGTCAGTGGGACACAAGGTTGGCCTTATGGGTAAAGGCATGGCTTTCAGGCCGGAAGTGCACATTTTATTCTTGCCTCTAGCCACAAGATAAGTCATAAGGAATTTCTTCACTCTTTCCATTTGTAATTTTGTGAAAAAATTTTACTTCATTCAGACAGTGTTGTGATTTCATCTGGGGTCAGCGAAGCATTCATTTTCCTGTGGCAGGGCTGCCAAGGTCTGCCAGGGCCCCAAAGCCCACGTTGCTTATGCCAGGGTCCTCTGAAGTTCTGGCTGCTATTGCTGTTGGCAGGATGAGACTGCAGCAACTTTCTCCCTGGGAAAGGGGGACATCTCTCTTAGGAAGAAGCAGGCCCAACTACCCCAACTCCTTCCACAGCTGCAGATCAACACACCCATATGTGCTGCCATCCCTGGTACATCTACTGCTTCTCTAGCATTATTTTCCATGCAAGAGCATCCCTGCCTACCACATGCTCCTTCTCTTCATCCTTGATCTACCAATATGTGATTTTACAGGTGGTGCAGAGAAACCTTGTGCTAATTCAGGTCAAACTCTTTTGTATTGTGACCTCTTGTGACCTTAGACTTCCTTGGGTCCTTCAGGGATTGCTGTGTTCTGGAAAAGCCAATGTCATATAAAGGTATCCCATGCAGATAGGACGTATAGACTATACCTCTTATTTTCAAGCACATCTGGAAAAGTAGAAATTAATTAGCACTGTAGAACTGCTCAGCTTTGGCTGGGAAAAGAGGTTTCACTTTGTAGGATTTTACACTGCTCATTATATGTGCCTATCATTACTTAAAATTGTAC
Organism: Dendrocincla tyrannina; assembly: GCA_035047865.1. Classification (NCBI taxonomy): domain Eukaryota; kingdom Metazoa; phylum Chordata; class Aves; order Passeriformes; family Dendrocolaptidae; genus Dendrocincla; species Dendrocincla tyrannina. Next base: position 7,491,324 of record JAWWMP010000081.1, read on the forward strand.
AGACCACAGGACAGCATTTGCTTTTAAACCTCAACCTCCTTTTCAGAAGTAGAACGGGGTCACTTGGATGTTGAAGTTAGAAGGGTCTGCACTCAATTTTTACTGCTCTTTGTATTTCAAAGACTGCATAACATGGGCCTGAGAGAGTAGAGAGCTTACGCTCTGCAAGATGATTACACAATGAGACCTGAATCAAAAGGTTTGAAGGCCAATCATCAACTGCATCCTTGTTCATTCACTCAGGGAAAAAAATAGAATCTAACACATGAGAATGTGGAGATTACAAAAAAATGCAGTATTAAGAGCCTTTTAGGTACAGTCAGGTTTTGCTGAAATGGAGAGAATAATGCCAGTTGATTTAATTTGCACTTTATTCAAGCTGAGACTTCCTTACAATTGAAATTTGCTTTCATTTAGGTGTGTGTAGTGTATGTCCCCTGTATGTCTCTTCTCCTCATGCCTCACTACTCCTAAAGGGTATAATTCTGAACTGGGAGTCACATAAGCAGAAAACCATAACCCAAGGAGAAGCTTTGCCCTATTCCAAAGCAGGGCTTAAATTCCCTCTTGTTTGGTATCAGATCTTCAGAAGAAGCATTTCAATAGCAACCCACAGCTTACTCTCATATATTCAACAATTAGGTTATTGACAGTGTTAGACTAGGGTAACAGATAAAAAAAGGGCAAATATTTTCACAGTGCAATAGGGAATGCTGTTCTATTGTAAAGCTGAACTCCTCTCATGCAGAGGAAAGACTTGATATATAGTGAGAAAGCCTCACATTGCATGTATCTAGCTGCTTTCCCTAAAAGGCTCCTCTCTTGATGTAATGTCTATATAGCTGCTATTTTTTGCAAGTTCATTTCAACAGCTACATCCTGGTATTGAGTTCTGTTATATTATACTGCCGTGCTAACACTTACACGTTTGTTTTTGCTGATGAACGTCTCCTAATATTGAGTTATGTATCAGGTTATTGCAGGAAATCTGAGTGAAGATGTAATATTTCACATGCTTGCCTTAAGAGGAAAGAACTGCTAATATCATGAATAATTTCTCACAATAGAGATCCAAGCTGTCAGCTCCAACTATAATATCTGGGCCCCAAGGGAACTCAGGTTTTCATCTGGAGGTGTACAGATCCAAAGGAAAATTTGGCAGTGTTATCTTGACAGTGGTGTAGAGTTCTACTTCCTTACTCCAGAGTTCCGTTAAATACATCAATAGATACACCATATTATGAATTTTTAAGCACCTCTCCAGAGACAGTACTTTATACAGAATATTTGAGGACTCAGCCTCTGCAGGGTTTGTTTGGTGCCTTAGAAATATTTCTGCTGGGTAAATTTCTGTGGGAGCAGACTTCGGCCCTTTATTTTAATCTGTCTTCTTTCAAGATGAATGTGTTTGTTCTTAACATCCAGGTGACATTGGCAGATTCTTTAGGCATCTCCACATACCACTGCTGGAAGACACTATAAATTTGTTTTGAAGTGTAAGATTTCTTTTAGCATTGACCAAGACAAAATGAAATCTACAACTATTTTTAATGTTCTTGCCATTTTCCTTAAAACAAACAAACAAAAAAAAAACAAACAAAAAAAAAATCAAAGCTACACAATGAAATTATTTCCCTTTTGAGGAGCAATGAGAAGACTCTGTGTCCTTAAAGGGACCATGAGCACAGAACAAGATCCTAGGACACCATCAGCATGGACTGAGTGGTGTGTGAATTACTCTGAAATGACTCACAGATGTGAACAACCCAAAAGTACATTCTGCCCCACTGTTTAATAAGACAGAGGAGCCATCTTCAGCAAGAAATGGGGTACACAGTTGAACCTAATGGCTCCTTCAAACCCTACAGAAGAGAAGAGGGCTCTGCAGAATACTCTCAGCTCAGAGGTTTGGTGCAGCCTCAGAAAGTTTCAGAGCCAGGGTGGAAGAGTCCAACAGTGGCCATTTGACATCCCAAGGGATACTGCAATCATTCCTACTCTATGTATAAACAAATACAGGGAACTCTTTAATTTAATTAGATTGAAATAAAGAAGAATTTGCTCACTTGCCCTGGCAAAGGTCTTGCTCTATAACCTGAAGATCAACATATCCTGGCAACTCGGTAGGGGAAGGGAATTTTTTTAAATGCATGCCTTCATAGTATATAAAGTCAGTCCCACCATTAAGCTTAATACATGCTATTAAATACAGCAGAATTCTTTAAAGCAACAAAATTCTTCCTAGTTCTATGGTTTGGTTACAAGAATTAGATTTTAAGGGGGAAAAGATGATTTCAAAAGCCAGTATCTGGATATTGGGCACTGCTTTGCCTTCAGCCTGTGTGTGTGCTGCATAGCTGATGTAAACATGGTAGATTTTTCATTTGCTTGCACCAGCTTATTCTGAAACTAGCTGCTGTATTTAAAAACAAAACAAAGCACCAATGATTGTATTTTTGGTGTATGTACAGAAAGCACATGAAAATAGGCAAAGAAAATGAACTTGCAACTAAATTTAAAGAAAATACAATTGTCACAGCATGGTAAGCAGGAACACATGGCACTCCTGTAAGAAAAAAGCTTTGCACTCTGATGTAAAGATCAGCCAAGGAGAAAATGGTTAAAGAAGCCTTGAGACTCATTGGAGAGGCCGGTGACCTGATGGCAGGCACTCAGAGGCGTCTCACATATTCACATGATATTTCTTGAGCTAGCAAACATGGCAAGGGCAAAACCATGTTTGCAATTTGCAGGTAAACAACGGCTGTATTAAAGCTAATTTATTACCTAAGGTATTTCTGCATGTCAGTATAAACTTTCAAGCTAGGCTTAAACTGCAAAATTAGATCCTGTGAAAAGAGCTGGTATGTTAGAAAAGAAACTGTGCTGTAAATCCTGTCCACTCACACCAGGCTCCCTGCCTGAGACACTGAGGTCTTCTTGTCAGCTGTAAGAAAAACGACTTAAAGACTCAGAGAGACTGATTTGGACTTGTTAAGAATCTCTGCATAATGATGGCTGGTAGGCATTTTCAGCTCGAGCATACTTGGTGTGAACAGTGGCATGAACCTATATCCAAGTTTGTGTGGGATAGTATCAAATGTTTGACCACTTCCTTGGGTATGCCAGCATTGTCCTCATGGCATCTGACCAAGCAGATATGTTTGAACCATATGTTCTAGCTCTTCTTGCCAATCCAGAAATGCACATCTCTGAAAGGTTCAGGTTTTTTTGATTTGGCCTATCAAGATGTGTTTGATGTGATAGTGCTGTCTGTTTAGAGTCACTTACATGTGATAACTGCACGCATTTGCTTTCAAATTAAACCTTGTTTCAGCAGATTTGCTAACAGTTGTGATGTTTTTTCTTTCACAACATAAGGAGGCTGCTTATGTGTTGGAATAAGAAAGATTGGCCCATGCAAATAGTAGCTCCTTTATGCAAGGAAGGGTAGTCCCTCAGGAACAGTGAACAGAAGCGTTTGAAAGAGAAAATATCTACCTCTTACTCATAAAACACAGAAGTTGTCCTAAAATGTAAAATCTGGATTCACAGTGGGGAGCTGAGCTTCTAAGCACTATTGATTTAACAGGAAAGAAGGGCTGGTACCTGGATAGGTTTAGCATTATGGCTTACATTAAGCAAAACATGCCTAATAGAAAGCAAGTGCCTTATTCCATTGCAATCAGTGGGATGTAAGTATGTGCTTGTGCTAGACACGGAGGGAGAGACTGCTGAATTAGTGCCTGAGCGAGGGACAAAACTGGTTTATTTATAAGCACTCTATTTATAGCTTTTGCTGTGTTGGAATACACTAATTCATTTTAAGTGCTCTATCTTTGCGAATGAGCTCATAGCTCTCAAGGAGGTGAAGTTTTCTGTCTGTGCTGCCTTTTCTGATGTGGTTCTGCTCTTACTGAACTGATCTGAACCCCTTGCCATGGAAAATACCACCTGGAAGGAAAGAAAAAAAATAGTCATGTTGTGCAACAACCTGTTAAATTGAGACTATAAACTGGAAGGACAACAGTATGCTTTCTCACCATGGGAGAGCTGAGCAGCAGGGCAGAAGTAGCACTGTAAAAGGGCTTCATGTAAGAGATCTTGATGTAAGAGGAGCAGCGCATGATGTGGGACCCGTCCATGGAAATACTTTGGAGGACTGCAGGATCAGAGCGAGCCCAGGCACACAGCACAGAGCACATCTCTACTCTGAGTCCATCACCATGGGTTTGTTGGTGTTTGGGCAAAGGCAGCAGGAACTACTCCGTGCCTGTGGCCATGTAGCCCCTGGGGAACAGCATGGAGGGGGATCCTGTCCTGACAGCCCCCAGATCACCCCAAAACCCTTCACACAAACCTGTTTACTAAAGCCTCTCCATGCATTTGGTGATTTGTCCCACAGACAGCAAGATGTGCAATATACAGAACGTTTCTGCTGAGCACCACTGTCCTGTTGAGTCAGATTAGAGCAGGCTCTGTCCTGGGGAAAAAAGCAAAGCCTCAGAGTGAGATTGGCTGTAAGGAAGAGGCCAAAAGGCCAGTCTGCTGATGGGCAACAGAGACAAGCCCTCCAACTCCAAGGAGCAGAAAATGCGAAAGAAGCAGGAGCTGAGGCTGGAGATGATGCAGGGATTTCTGGCTTTCTCTTCCACCCATGTCAATAAGAGCTGCATATGAAGCCATTTTCCCCATTCCTAGGGATGTATGCATGCATTTCAGGACATCTACTTCAAAGGATGCACCCCTGGAAGAGGGAGGAGGTGTGTTTGTGTGGGGCAGGGTCCTGACTTGCATCCCTTTCAGGGAGCTCTGAGTCATTATTTGATCCTGGTGTGCATGGCAAAGGCAGTTCTGGGCTGCCCCATGTTTCAGGATCAACTCCTTCCTCATTTGTGGTCCTCTCCTATCAGCATCTGGAATTTCCAGTCTTACCCTTGTCTAAATTTGAAACCGGGACCAACCTGTCAAATCCCAGCCCTAAGCCAGACAAGCCCTAAGAAAACTGCACAGTCCTACTTTCTTAGTGGACATGATTTTAGGGAAGTCCTTGTGGAGATGCCATTGGAAGCTCCAGGAGAGGACAAGCAAACGGAAGCGGGTGGCAGAACTATATGCAAATTTCACGATATAACCACAGTCACGTGTTTGCCAATTGCACAGCCTCACCTTTGATCACTTTCTCTTAAGACCTGAGCCCATAAAAGGGAGTAAATTAGACATGGCATAACATGTGCTTTCCTCACACTTGTTCTTTTACAGAAATAGCAAGAAAACAAAGGTAAAAAGGGCTCAAATACATATATATGTGAGAGTTTTTTATTTATTTTTAAAAAATATTATTACAAGTTTAGTTAAAGTGGCCTTCTCTTATGTTTCCCTCCTGAACACAAAGGAAATATTTTCAGGAGTACAGAGGTTTTTTTTTCAATGCAGCCTGCTCTTGCCTTTATCTTTATTTTCTATCAAGTAACTGAAAACGAAACAAAGATCTCAGACATAGGTACATCTTTAAGAGAATTTGCTCACTCTTAACTTTGTTTGAATGGGTAAACCTCCTCACTGTTTGCCCTTAAAGCTATTCCAACAGAGAGCTGTTTTATCAACACTGGCTGCTCAGTGAGGAGAGGCATTTTCTTCCACCTTCAGAGAAGTTTTCTATGCCACTGTTGGGGGGTGGGAAGTTGACCTTACGTGGACCCTCAAGACAAAACCAGAGGTTTTAAGCAAGTGAAGAATAGGCAAACACTAGCCAGCAGTTGCCATATACAGAGTACACTGCTAAAAAATCCCAGAAATCTCACTGATAGAGCGTTACCTTGTGACTGGGTAGTGCTTCTCCCCTTGTAATTTATACATGTGTCAATAAGAGATTACGCCTGTAAGTACAGACTCGGCAAACTCACTTCTAATGTTTATTATGGAATTTTTGGAGGAGAAAAGAAAAAGAAGTACTGCAGGTATTTTCTCCAGTCACAGTGCCTTAGAACGATGAAGCTGCCTGTGGAGCTGTTTTATAAAAGCCCTGATACAATGAGTTTAAACAAATTTTGTAAACAATAGACAGTTTTCTGGGCTCTGTGGAAAGTGGTTGTAGCTAGGAGCTTAATGTTAAAATTCACAGAGAATCAGATCTACAAGAAATTGTCTGTCTGCAATTATTAATTGAACAAAAGTCCTTAAATCTGAGTACCTCTGCATTTTGCAAAGTGTGGGAAACAATCTGAATTCTTCTAACCCATAATTCTGGCCTATAAGAAACCATCAACAGTTAAACAGTGGGCTTAAAAATAAAACTAATACCTGCACTGCACAGATGTTTTGATTTGTCTCAAGCCTGTTGGGAACAGGTTCAAGACAAACTAAATTAAGCTACTATTTAAACTCTAGCAAAATGGTCACAGACCTTTTGCAGTGATTTAATGGAATAAACTGGGGAAAAAAGAAGTATGGTAAACTTGCTGATCTTTTCCCAGGAATGAGGTTGTGGTTGAGGCACTGAAATGGACTTTAGTAAATCTTGATTCTAATTCTGGCTCTGCCAATTCATTTATTCTCTCTGTGCTTCTATTCTTTTACATTCAAATAACTGTAATTAATAGATCTCTACCAGGCACATAGAAAGGGTGAAACCCTATTTGCTCAAAGACTAGATGATGTGTATTAGAGGAAAAACATAAACATGTAGAGGTGGTGTTTTTCAGCATACTAGCTGTTATCATTAAAAACAATACAAAACCTGAAAATTTAACATACTCTGTTAGAAACTGAAGCTGCTAACCTCATTGATATGTTTAGTTCTGCTGCCAGAAAGTGCTGAGAAGTCTGTTGTACTGCAAAGACTGTCCCACAGCAATCCAGGATGGAGCATGGCAGGTTGGTGTTCAGAGGCCATAAATCAGGGATATTCACACACTTTCACATAAAAATATAATTCAGATCTCTGTATTTGAAGCTTTCTCATGGACGTGAAGATTCTCCAGCAGGTTCCAATGATTTTTCATTGTATTTCAGGGGCTCAATAATTAGTCCTAACATAAGACTGCATATAAAAATCACTATCTCATCATTCAAAAAAAAATATTTTTAGGTTGATTTAAATACAAAAAGTTTAAAAAATCCCAGGTGTCAAAGTACATTTTCATCTTCATGCCCCAAGCTTAATTTTAAAAATCCCCAAACCATCTTAACTGTTTCCATTATTTTAAATTCTTTTTCATTATTGGATTCCAACACACGTAGTGCAAACACAGCAGTGTTGTGATCTAGAAGTGCAACTTGCTCTTCCTTCAGCTGAGATGACGTGCTTCTTAGCCTTGCATCTGCATTACATAAATATTATTAATGATGCAATGTGGGCTGGGTGCTAAAGTATTCTTTTAAGAGTAATCCAAATGACAAGGCTTGTTTAGACATTATCTAAAATAGGACAGATGAGTCTCCCACCAGGAAAAATGTTTTTCAGGAGACAAGACCATGCATTTGTAATTCTTATTTTATTTGAACTGCTGGTGAAAAGTATATAGAGAGATGTCTTGGCATGTGGAATCCAACCATGTCCATTTGGGTTTGGGTGTGTGGTTTACTGCAAGATATCTTAATATAGCAATGAATAAAATATTGTTTTTTTCTCACGAGTTTGTATAATATTAGGGACAGTCCTGTAAGCACAGGGGCTGCTGACATCCAAACTCTTAATCAAGGAACTAATAAAAACTCTTCACACAGTCAGTGAGTTAGGAAGTAATTCATCTCATCCTGAGTTAGATATTTACAATAAGTCAGATGAACTGGTCCCTTTGCTTCTGGAAGCACACAGACACCAGGTAAGTTGTGCATTGTGTCTGAACTGGTTTGGTGGGAATTTTTAGCTTTCAGGTCTTCTATGTGAACTCTTGCTCCTACAGAAATTGCTTTATGGTCTTTGTTGACTATATGGAGGAAATGGGATCTTACATCTAAAGAGCTCATTTGAAAGGCATGTATATGCTCAAATGTTCACACATCACACACACAGGAAATAAAATCCATAGTTTCAAAACACATTTTCAGAGCCATTGCTACCACAGTGTCACTGAAAAGATGCTGTCAGCTCCGGTACTGCAAACATCAGTATTTTATCTCTCTAGACTTTCAAGATGAAAATAATGCCAAAAAGCATACATTTTCCATTAGTTTTTATTATTTTGTTTAGTTAGGACAAGGATGAAGAGCAGAATCCTCGGTGTTTTCGTTCACTAAAACTGTATTTTTCAGTCACTGAAGATTTGATTTCAGGCTGCACTGGGTGTTGCTCCTTCAGACCGACTGCTTTCAATGGGATTTTTTTTTTAAAGTCAGATCACATCTATTGATTTAAGAATTTGCCCCAGTGGATTGCTGGAGTGTTTTTATTAATATAAACTAAATTGATAATATCCCCTTAGTGCTGAGTAGAAAAAAACCCCATCTTTTCTTTTTTGAAACCGAGCTCAATCAAACACAAATCCCACTATGAATAGAAGAACGAAGGATTACAGCAGCCATATGTTTATAAATGAGTAATAACCTTTACATCAGCAGAGTCCTTCACCAGGAACATCACAGATGGCGATATTTACAGTAGTCGTCTCTGAAGGGCTGACACCTAGGGTGGGTGAGCCTCCCTAAGCACAAGCAGTCTTAAAATGGCAATTTTTGACCTTCCAGGCCGGACAATGGAGGAGTTTCATTTTCTAGAGATTTTTTGCCTCCCTTCTGTCATCAGTTTTGCCACGCTGCTTAGTGACCTTCCGGCACTTGACCAGTCGGCGATTTTCAGAATGCAGGAAAATGTTCATGGAGAACAATGCCAACCCAAGTGCCAGCTTTCCTCAATACCCTGCTTTTGTATCTGTACAATCCAAAACCTGTAGGAGTTGGAGAGATATAACGCTGCAGCAAGTAGGACTCTAAACCGGCTATTGAAAATTCATATGTTTTGATGAGATAGCACATAAAACAGTGACTGGCATCAGGCCATGGTATGATTGCAAATGTTCATATTTGTTGGCAAAAACGAGTCTTCTGTGACCTCCCAAGGTCACCTCTCCAGATTTCTCTCTCTGATTCATCAGTAGCAGTTTTGTCAGTGTATGCAAGCACACAACTATGAGCTCTTCTCTTTCTCCTCTGCTGGCTGAGTGCCACTTCTGAGCAATAAAATTTCCGGAATTGCCTCTGAATATTGCCTGTGACACTTGCCCCACTCCGGCTCCCGCTGCTCGCAGAGAGATGGCAAGAGAGTGAGCAAAAACTCACCCACATGCAACATCAGAAAGTCAGCCGGCTGCTGGAATGCCACGCAGTCTACAAAAATGCCATGAATTTGGGCATTCTAAGATCAAGAAATTCTGTCTTAGGAGGAGCAGCGTCTTCTGAAGAGGGAAGGGGATTTAGATGCCCGAGGTACACCACGATGCTTGGCTTTCTGGCAGATGCATGAGGTGTCTCGTCTTGTTTGAACAGTCCAATTTGCCAGTGCCCAGTCTCAGTGCCCACCAGGGCTGTCTGTGTTCTCAGTGGACAGGGAAGAGCAGCATTTCTGAAGAAGACACCTTAACTCCCTAACCTGTAATTTTGTTGCCCTCATGGGCAGGTGCATCTTTCCATCCACTTCTTGGACTGTCACTTTGCAGTGCTGGTTAGCTTGTGATGAGTGGGTTGTTTCAGGAGTACTGAATGCAAATGTCAGGGTGATTCCCAAATCCTGGGTCACACGCTGGATGAAGACCCTGCCTGGACACTAACCACCCGCTGTATGGGCTTCCCTTGCTGCTGCACTGGAACATCCAACTGGAACTATTCTTTTCACTACTGGAGCTGAGCTCTCAGGAATCAAATCCTGGCTCTGCCCTTTTCCTCAAACACTGCAACATTTTAGCCCAGGGTCTTCTCTGTTTTACCTCTGTTTTTAAGGTCATTGGATCTTATTTACACCTTCCCTTGTCTGTGAGACACCATTTAGCCCCTTTCAGTGTGGTGAAGGGCTCAGAAAACAGATCTTATGACTCAAACTGTACATTTTCACAGTCTTTTCATCCACATTTAATCCAGCTCTGAGTTCCTTACTCTCCTCTATGCCTCAAGGTAAAACACTGGCCCTTCCAGTGAAATCAGCTAAGTAGAAACACCATGACTGCCACAGGTCCCCTGATGGTACCTTTGACTCCTCCTGCACGGTTTCGGATTTAATGACTTGGAATGGGTAGCAGATACTAATGGTTTGCACATCTGTTACACTGCAGCTGGAGGGTGTGTTCCTGCGTTAGAGGCTTGTTTTCATGTACTGAAAGTAGATGGACAAAAATAAAGGCTCATTAAATATTGAAAAGGAAGGTATCTTTTTAGTCAGAATACTCATGTCTCTTCTAAAATTCAAAGTTTATAGAAAAAACATCTTATGTCCCCCTTCTGATATAAAACTATTCTCCTTAGCAATGGAATATGTCTATGTTGTTTTAGGTTGTCTCTATTTTGAATTCAGGTGCTCATCAAACTATTTCTCATTGTTGATTTTTCTTCTCTCCTTTCTCCCTGCCCATTTTGCTTCAAAAAAGAAAAAATAAAACCCAAAAATCTACATCATGTATTGGCGGAAGTAAGGAGACATCCACAGAAGACAAAGACAACTGTAAAGAAAACTTCTTTTACAGTTCCTCCAGTCACCTCAGAGATCTTATATGACCTTCCTCCATTTTGTGGTACTGTAAAATACTCTGGAGGACTCAGTCATTTCACCTGCAGAGAATTCAAACATGTGCTGCTCTTTCCAGCTATCCCATTGTTCCAATAAATAATGTTACTTAACTGTTAAAACTTCGCAGGTCTAGAATGCACCAAGCAACAAAACATTTCAAAAAAGCATTGAAAACATTGCCCGGCAGAGGAGCGCCTCACTTTCTGTGCTCCTCTGATGAAAAGTGAAATCACTGTGTTTTGCTTTGTATTTTGAGACCTTGTAGTGTTATCGCCTTCGGCACGCTTTGTTTTTTGCCATTGAAGTGACACTTCAGGGACAGCTGTCCTCACTAAACTTCTCATTTTCCTAATATTATATCATACTGTGTGCAAAGGGCACCTAAATGCATTCGAGCAAGCGGCCTTCCTTACACAAGGTAGAAACAAAAAAGAATGAAAATGAAGTCAGACCTTGAGAACCTGCAGTGGAGTAAGCAAACAGGACAAAAATATTACCGTGACAATCAAGGAACACTGCCTGAACTCAGTGGGAGCTATCCACATCCATCTGAGCACAGGCTTTGACTTGCCTGAGCAGTAAACTTTAGACATGAGCCTGACCTTGAAAGTTCAAGGGTTTTCTGATTTAAAGTTCTAGTTTGATCTCATCTGCACTCACAAACAGCAGGACAACAACTTCTGTTTTCCTCTTTTTGTTAAAAAGGTCATAACTTGCCTTGGTTTTCAGAAGTTTGTTCTTAGAAGAAAACAAGTAGATAAAAATAGAAGAGAACTGCACATGATAGAAAATAATTGCTTTATCTGAGCAAAAATGACTCTTTATCAAAATAGATGTTTTTTATTGCACAGACCTTGGTTTTTTCCTTCGTTTTCTAGAGCTGACAGAAGATGGAGTGGGGCTGACTGTGAAAGTGAATATAAAGGTATGCACAGATGTAAGACTTTGTGAACTCCATGGGGTAGGAGTCTTGATTAGTGTTGCTGAGTAACAGATTAATTCCTTTAGCACTTTCCTGTAAACATGTCTGACTGTTTATGCAGGCAAGGGCTTTAAACTGAATGCATAACTTTAATTCTGCCTCCTTGTCCATGTGAGCTGGCATCATCTCTTTCTTCATCTCATTTCTGATTTTTCTAGTGTACCTGCCCTTTCCCTCAGCAGGGATCTGTGCTCCAGACTGTCGTGCAGGACCAATTTGCCAAGGCTGTGTGATCGCAGCAGAGCTTTGCCTGCATTTGCTTCCACCCAGTTGATCCAGGGGCACAGCAGGAGTGGATGGTGCCCTGCAGTCGGATGCTGAGCAGCCGCTCAGGGTTTCAGTACTGAAAGGGTTAGGGCTGCCTCCACTTCTGCCAAGAGGAGTCCTCCCATTGATTTTTCACTAGCAGCAAGTTCAGGCCCTCCTTCAGGAAGTTACTGACACAAGTATCAGTGTTGGTAATAGTGGCCCTGCAGCAGATGGAGCGCTTCAATTATCTTGGGCCTGTGATGAATGAGTGCTATTGACAGCTGCTGCAAAATCCATAGCAGACTGAGGATGCACAGACAATTATGATATCGCTGGTAAACATATGGCAGCATTGGATCTCTTAAAAAAACTGCAAACTCGAGCTCTGCTGGCCTTGGGTTTGGTCCAGAGCCAAGTTCTAGGTTGGACTTTGGTCACACACCACTGCGAAATCCCATAAGGGTGACAAGCCAGGGTCTTAGGACTTTGGTATTTGGAGCTCATTCTGCCCTTGTTGAATATTGTCTCTGGGCGTTACTGATGTCTATTTGGTGTGAGAAAAAGGAAAGTTTTCCTATACTACCTCTAAAATGTAAATTTGTATTCCTTTCAGCCTATTCTAATTAATTTCAATATATAGTTACAGAAGACTCTCTTTGGGCAGACCGGCCAGAGGAGAATGTATTCCTTTACTGGCCAAGCCAAAGAGCCAGTAATATCTATTATTTTAGCCAGTTGCCTGCAGTTTGTTTACCAGCCAATGAAGCAGGAGAGTAGAGTTGGTTTTGCCAGCTGTTCTCTTGCTGATTCCCATCTCTCCTTTACTACAAAATTACAGTGCATTTGGGAATACTCTGTGCCCTCTTGCAACCATCTCCCATTTGCTTCATCTATAGCTGCTTAGTATTTCTGAAAAGGGTGCTGCAATGACTACACACCCACCTTCAACCTCCATGATCCCTTTGGCTGTACCACCAGGGTCTGGCGGGTTTGGGCCCCCCAGCCTTCCCCAGGCCCAGTGGTTCACAGAGTTTTGCCTCATTGTCCTTTCCAAACTCTGAGGTGGTACCTTACAGACCTGATGAGCTTTAATTTTACTCAATCCAGAAAATACATACAAAATGGGAGTCTGGTTTTCCATCTTTTTCTTCAAGGAGAGAATAGTTTTTCAGTTCCTTTATTATATAGCTGCTCTTCTCCTTTGGCAGTGTTAACTATATTATGTGATTAAGAAACAGACGCAGCAAGAGCTGCAACAAATGCAAAAAATGTCCCCAAAGCTAAGGAACTAAAAAACCCTAAAGAACAAAAACCAAGGTTGGATAACTGCTTTTTTCCTTTATTTGCAGAATTAACATTTTGAACTGATCCTCCTGCAATGGACTGTATTCAGGACTCTGCAAAATTTGCCCTTCACATCCACTTTTCTTCTCTGATCACTTCACATCTCATTGCCTCCCTAGAAAATGCACTGATTTTCATTCTTGCTGTATTGTCTGTAGCACTTAATTATCTCATTGTCAGCTGGCAAAGTTATGAGATCAAAGGCTTGAACAGGCAACCACTACTCTAAAATATTAGAAAAATAGCCTGAGTGATCTTATCCAATTCTCTATTGTTCAGTAATTTGGAAGGCACTTTTGGATCCTACTATCTGCGTTGTCATTTGATTCTTTTTAATGCCAACTTGTTTCTTAAACATTATAAATTATGATACCAGGTGCAAGCATTTCTCAGTACAGACCGCTCTCTGAAACACATCTTTAATTGTATCAGATTATGTTTTTATTTTGTTTTTAATAAATAAAAATATGTGAACACACCTACACAAGCAAGGGATGTATGAGCTTGTTTGCTTCCTTTGAAACCTACTTACACAGAGAGAGTTCAAAAGCTTGACTCAGACATCATGCTCTGCTTGGGGGAGGCTGAATAAAGAGGTGATGAGGGGTCAAGGAGGGAAAAAAATCCAACCAAAATGGCTGTGTAGATGACCACAGTAGATGTGAGGGTGTGTATTTGCACTGGACTCATCAGAGATATCCCTCTTTGTCTGAACTGAGCACTTGATGTTTAAATACTGGTACCTTATCTTGGCTACTAATATGTGGCATCTCTTTCCTCTTTTTTCATGGCATTAAGTCTTTCCTTTGGTTGAAAACAGGAAAGGCATTACTAACAGGTGAGAACTAGGTTTGTGAGAGAAAGGTTTGCGAATTCAACCAGTATTTGACAGAAGTGCCTTGTTAGTTCAGATTGTCAGCCCTGTCACCACAAAGCCTAAGCAACAAGACATTTCCCTTTGCTCACAGAATCAGAAGAGCCTTTCTGGCCATGCAACTGGTTAGATTTTTCCTCCTCTTGTGTGAGGCTTGGCCTCTCCAGCCTCCTCCAAACAACATATGAGTGGGGCCAGTCTGCCATAAAGTATTTTACAGACCTTTTTTTGGTTTAAAAAAAAAAAAAAAAGTCATGTGGAAGAAAAAAGGAATAGTCTAATTTTTGGGTCTGAATCCTGTCACAGTGAAATTCAAAGAAGAGCATAGATTATACAGTGTTTTCAAAATGTAATAGGTACATCTGCAAATAAAACAAAACATTAAAAAGCTAATCCCTCTGCCAACACATGCAATATAAACATATAAAGCATTTGCTAAAATTGACTCAGGAATCACCAGAAGAATTGTGGACAAAAGTGGGAAAAAATGTGCCCAGAAGACCATTGTGTGTCCTGTTGGCATTGTGCATCATTTCTATGGTGGCACATGAGCTCATCTTCCTCTTAGGAAGAATGTAGGGGTTCAGCATAAATGATTGTTTGAGTTTTGAGGTTGTTTGAGATTGTTTAGGGTTTGAGATCCTTACCAGTTGTATTAGTAAAAACACCAATCTGTTGTAAAAATATGTTCTGTTCCATCTGGGGTCAGATTGCATTTGTTATCATTTAAATTTAAAATGAGGCTAGAGAAGATATAAACCCCAGATATTCTAGGAACTGACACAGCCCCAGGTCTGACTTTGAACAATTTATCGCAGAGACTAGAGTTGTCAAGGGATCAGTCATAGCCTGTAGGTGAAAGTCATAGACAGTGCGCAGGAGAAATCCAAATATGCAGGAGGAAATAGAAAAAAAAATCTGTTATATTTCATTTCTCTGTAAACATACGATTCTTGTCCTCATAGAAGTTTTAGCATTTCATCCAACTAACAAGGAAAAACCCATAAATTGTCCCCAAGGTAGTAAGCTGGGACCAGCAATGTATTTTTCCTGATTTTTGTAAATTTTTGTGGAAGGACGCTGATAGTTAAGATTAACACTGTATCCACTTGACACTTAAAATGCATTTTCATGATGAGGGCTGTTTTTGCCACTCACTGGTTTTAATGGTCTTATCACTTAAATGGTCACAGAGGGGTTTAAGCATAATGTCCCTATTAAGATGTATGAAAGAAGTTAAAACCCCTGCTGGATTTATTTTTTCTCAGCCTATCTGGCTATAGATTCGACCAGATTCAAGTGCATTGATTTGCAGAGCACAGACAATCAGGATAACCAGAAATCACAGGCACTTCAGGGCATATTTTTTCCCTTCAAATACATTAACTTTAGGAAGACTTTCTACATGGGTAACTTAAGGAGAATAATAGACTTGTGAACTCAAAAAGAAGTTACCTCGTTGCTGAAGCAGTTAATGAGATGCTTTAAAACCAAGGAACTAAGCAACTGCTTTCAGTCTGAATTGATTGTGACGGGGAGAAGAAGTGCCACACCACGTCAAGCCATGACCCATTGACAGGTCATGTGCACCTTGCTCCCGAGCACATGGGGTGATGGTCTTGCAGAGGCCAGCACACCTGCTCAACCCACCACCATGGTCCCCACATTGCTGGGGATGCTCTTGATCTTTAAACAGGAGCTGGGCTCCTCCAAAATGTGTAGAGGCTGCTGCAGTGTCTTGGCGGCTGTGAGTTCCCAGGATGAATTTGGGTTTTAAGGAAACAGCCTGTATCCACTCCACGAATGATTTTCAATGTCACAATAATTTGGCTTGGGGTATGGCTTTAAATCCCTTCAGGGCTCAGAGGGGTTGGACACAGTTTCTCACCAATTTCTGCCACAACCACCAGTACAAAGGCAGATCACCTTGCAGCCAGTGTGCTCAGCTCAGAGGATCCCAGCTGGGTTCTGCTGGCTGGCCTTCTCCCCATCCGCGTGTCTGGACATGGGTGGGGATTCATTAACTCTGAACTTCTGTTGGAATTCCTCTGCTGTGCCAATCTCCTGCTATCTGATCATTTCCAGCAAATTTATGTGGCCAGTCACGTAAAATTACGGCAAACTCTGACAAACTAGGGCAAACCATTTATTAAACTCCCAGATGAAACAATTTACCGTTTCTACAGTCATTTAAATACAAATGGCTTTTCTTGGATTCTGGTGAAAAACAAGGTAAGCTGCAAGAAATGTATCAATGACATACACAGCTTCACAGGTTGGGTTGATGTCTTTTTCTAAAAGGAGTCTTAGAAAGCATTTCTGTGTGGATGTCATTTCTTAATGTTGTTTATGGCCCCAGAAGCCTTAAAAGCCACTGAGTGGAAAGCCTCCTCTCTCCCTGATAGTCCAAGACTTATACCCATTTATTGTACATTGTGTTAGAACTGATACTCATGTGTTAGAACTGATACTCTCCTTCCGTTGCAGTATCTATTCACCTTACGACCATCAAACCCTCTCTGACTCACTTTTTCAGCAGACACAAATACTGCAGCCCCTACCTGGATTCAGTTCCTATTTTTATTTTGTTTCCTTGACTTTATGAAAAACTACCTGTCCCTGTATCAGTGGCTGCAGAAGTCCCTCCTCATCCCAGTGTTGTGCTTCTGACAATGGCCAGGTATAGCAGGTATTTTGGGGAACAGTGTAAAAAGCAGAGCAATCGTAGAGGGATACTTTATTCTGGCACACCCTCCCAGCAGTCTGTGCCTCAGGGGCATCGTGAGCCAGAGATTGTATCTGCATCTTTGCGTTTTGTAACGCTCGATGAATTTTTCAGCCAGGAATTTGTCTAATTGCTTTTTGAGCCCATTTATATGTTTGGCCCCTACAACATCCTGTGGCAGTGGAGTTCCGCAGTTTAATTATGCATCATGTGGAAAAAAAATATTTTTAATAATAATTTATTTTGTTTTAAACGTGCATCTTGATAATCTTATGATACCCTTCCTTGATACCCCCTTTCTTGAAAGTAAGAACCAATTTAGAACATGCCATCCTTTTCTTATATTTAAAATGCCTTCTCTTTGTATCTACTATCCCACATTTATCAACTGAATTTCATTTGACTGGTTTTATCAGCTGGTCACTAATTAACATGAAATCCTTTAGATGCATGTCATAATTATTTTTGCTTTTAACTTTGGTGGTTTGTTTTGGTTTGGTTTGTTTTGTCATTTTACTGCTCAGATCCTTTTCCAATTTGCTTATGAATATTTTGAAGAGCAGAAGTCCCAGGACAGATCTCTGTGAAACTCCACTGATAACCCCAACCCTGGTAAAACATTCCTACTGTTGTTACCCCATCTTTTTTCTAGTTACTAGTTCACATGAGAATTCCTTTACCTACAAGTTTTCACTCTCCCTAAGAGTGCCACAAAAGGACCTTGTAGAAAACATTAGGGATCTAAGTGGGATATGGGAACAACCATATTCTCACGCTGCAGTGCTCTCATCTCGTTTCTGGTCCTTTGACAATCCACACTGCAGGTGAGTCAGTTTACATCTTGGCCATCCACATACGAAGTTTGACCTTGGGATGCAAGAGGCATGGGCAAACTCATGTATTTTTGGCTGAGACACCTCAGACTTGTGTGCTCCCAAGCTACCACAAATCCTCTCACTCAAACAAAAGCAGGGTGCTGAGCAAGACCTTCAGAGGAATTTGGAAAGACCTGAAAATTACTCTAGCCCATATCAGCATGGTCTGCATTAGCTGGGCAGATGGGCATGCCCATTCCACTGAGCTTGTGCCCAATGCAGTGTGACATCATGGACACCCTTAACTTCAGTTTCTTGAGGGACAGAGGCTCTGAGAAAAACATGAAACTCTCCCAAGGGCTCACAGTTCTCACACTGTGTCAGTGAGCTGTTTTTTATGCAGTGGCAACTCCACTGGCCAGTATGAGCCAGGATCTCTTGCAGCAGAAGCTGTTGATTACAGATATGCCAACACTATATATTTTGCACCATCATTTATGGATGACAGCACCAGTAGGGATGAGAAGAGGGGGAAAGACATAGGATCTGATTCCTCATCCCATTTTCAAGATATTCTTGCTTGACACTGTCTTTGGGCTATTGTCTTTCCTTTTTATGTTCATATTGCATGCTTGGTTAGAAATTCTGGCTTGCTGGCTTGGTCAAGCCTGTTTATTTCTCACTTGTGAAACAAGTGCGTTTTATAACCAAAGCTATGTGCTCTTCTTCATCTACCAATAGATTTTGACTTTCTACAGAAAGTGTTCCCAGGTCCTGGCTACTTAGTGTCTGGATAAAGGGAGAAACTTGCCTGAAAAGAAAGTAGACATGAAAAGGGATTTTTGCCAGATACACTGTGTATTCATGACGAAAAGACAGTAAGGGTGAAAGGATCCTCCTAAAAAGCAAGTTAGGCAGCAGTATCTTGTCTGCTCCTCACAGAGCAGCAGTATCTTGTCTGCTCCTCTTCAGAGAGCAATGGAAGGCAGAGACAACATGGGCCCAAGCACTATCTTTTTTGGGGTGTGTAGCATTTACTTTTCCTTACAAGTAGGTGGAAATTGCTTCCCGTGTTTCTCTTGCATACTGGGAGTGAGGACTGGCAGTGTCAGGCTCCCTAAAATTGCCTGTGGGACTGGATCCTCCTGTATGCACTTCTGGACAGATTCCAGAAGACATGGCAGATTCAACTGGCTGCAGCGATGCCGATGGTGTTGGGGACCTTGGTGTTTCACCTTTCCCTGAGTCTCTAGCGCCTTGTTTTAAGTGAATCAAAAGCCATACTTTACCTCTAGTCTAGAGGAATTCTGGGATTGTCTAAAATGCTTGGATGGGCTTTGATTATCTGTGCAGGTCTCTATGAGTACAGGGAATACACAGCATAGCCACAATTCAGGCGGATGTCAACACTCCAGCTAAGCACATAAAAGACAAAGCCTGCATGTAGTATCTCAACAGAGTTCCCTTACGCTTAAATATGAAAATTCCTCTAAATTCCTTATCTTCTTCTCTGTGCTACCATTATTATGCTTGTCTGGCTAGCCTTCATTTCAAGGAGCTATAGGCAGATGCACAGTGTCTCACAGCAGACACACATCTTCTGGCAGACTCAGTATCTACTGATCCTTCAAGCCTGACCTGTTCCTGCACAGAGTTCTTGGCAACAGCTGTCTTGATTTTTGATCCCTGAGGCCTTCTTAGAGATGTTGACTAAGCTGAAAGTCCAGGGACAGAATTTTAGAAGTAGACAAATAGTCAGAAATGTTCTACTTTTTCCCCTGCAACATTTCCCCTTATAACTCATGTTATGAAATTTGCTGAGATGCAGTAGTCTATTCAACTTTGAAAAGAATTAGTCTTTCATGCTGCCCATTTTCCCAGGCTGCAAACATGATTCTCCTTTGACAATGATCAGGAGAATAGTTCTGCTACATTTCTGCATCTCTTCTTGATTTTTTTCACACAAATAGAGCTGTGCCTTTCTTCTTCAGGCTTGACCATCCATATTTGTCTTCCTTTTGACCACATAGTAAGAAACTGCTTCATTACTGTGAATTGACTGATTATTCTTTCAGAAAAACCTGAAACCCTTTGCCAATCTTTATGTCTCTCAAGTTTCAATACCCTAGATAAGTCTTTAAAATTAACTTTTATTATTTTATTTGAATTTCACTGAGTGCCACAAGAAAAAAAAAAAAAAAGGAAACTTATTGGTGTGGTGAGTCCTTATCTCCAAAGCACATCCAGCACTATTTCATACCCTGGTTTAAATTACAGGTGCAAAGCACGAGTAATCAAAAAGTTTTTCTTAACTCACCAGAACATCACATTCCACACCTTAACTGTATGGTGACTTGGTGTCACAACAGCTCTTCAACTTTCAGGGAGCACAGTGACATATACTGAACTACAAATTAGCCAGCAGCCAAAACCTTCTCTTCATTGGATGACATGCCTGTCCATCAGCGTCATTATTCTTGATTTTCTTATAATTTTCCTGATTCATGTTGGTCACCAGTAGAGTAAATCCATTCTGCTGAATTTTCAGAGGCCAATGTCTTGATACTAGCCCTAGAAGAGACAGGCCTGGGTATTCATTACATGGGAATTTCTCATGATTCAGCACTTAACCTTTGACACTATGACATTATTTAACCTTTGTTTTTCTCCTGTGCCAAAGAGCTTTATCAAAGTCATGTAACCAGTTTTAACAGCTATTCAATAACAAAGATCCTGCGTTCAGTTCATGTGGATGAGTTCAGGGTAGGGACTTGGAGGCTTGTGCTCCAAGATCTAACATCAGTAGTCTGACAAGGGTAGTGGCTACATTTTCTGTGAAGAGAGTTTGAAGCCATGAGTTTAAGTCACAACAAGAACCAGACATTCTGCAGCAGTAAGAACAATTAGTGTTTCTTTGTGTGAGGAGCTGTAGTATCAGGAATGAGATGACTGCCCTGTGGTCAGAAAGAGAGGACTCTATAAAAACATTTCTGATGAAAGACAGCACAAATGGCTCTTATTTTTCCTCCATGGGCCCCTTTGTAAGACATCACTTGTAGATCAAGATGAATAATAAATGAGTGCGTGAGTGTAGGCATGGATCACACCTTCTCAGAGATCAGATGTTTCTCTTCTTTTAAAGGTTTCAGAACAGAAAAAAACACAGTATTGATGATCTTACTGGTCATCATGTAACATGCAGTTGTGTCTTGAAATTTAAATACATAATGCTTTTGGGGTGGGATCAATGAGTTAACCTCACATTAGATATTTGGATCCAGTGAACAGAAATTAACCTATTTGTTGTCTTCAATCATAAACCACATTGATTTCAAACTTTGTTAACACTTACAGCAGTAAATAAACCTCTTTAGATCACTTTCTCCCTCTTAGGCCAGCCAATACTATTAACCACATCTTCTACTTTTATGTTAGTGTTCATGTGGTGCATTTGAAAGATCTTTTTAGCTTCCTGGTGTAATCTTGTACATGAGTCTGTCAGTGCTGGAGAAATGTATGGTATTTGCCATCATTTGAAGAGAAGAAATAGAGGTCTTATCTCTTTTTTTAGCAGTAAAGGCCTTTTCCTCCATCAGCAGAGCTGTTCCCCTCCTCTTCAGGGTGTCATAGACACTGCGGTCAGAAGTACAGGGTGGTTGTGGTGATCTCTGCTGGCCCTGACCTTGTGAAATACCCAGTTTTCTATTCATAATGTTTGCAGAGGACAAGAAGATTTTAATTGCCCCCAGTGTTATTTCTGACAAATGAATCTATTTCAAATAAACAACATTGGACCTTGGTCTTCAGTGACCCAAGAGGGAATTTCCCTTTGGTAAAGAATTGTGTGCACACATACAAAATCCCACATAAACTCATATGGAACATAACAGATATGCCCCACAGATAAAGAAAGACCTCCAGATGGGACAGCATAGTGATCCCAGGTGACATGTTGCCTGAGTCTTGACCAGCAAGATTATTCATGAGCTCAGATCACACTGATTTCCAGATTTTGGGATTGGGTGGGTATTTTCATGGGGACAGGCTACAAAAGTCAAGATCATTCTTCATCCGTTTTATCCCAGAAAGTGGGGAGGAATCATTTGAGCTTATCCCAATTAATCAGTTCCCTGTTAATGCAGGAGTCTCAAGTTCTGTTTTCAGTTTGAGTGACAGGAGGTCAAATGAGATAATCTGGTCAATCCTTTTGTTCTTGAACCATAAAAACCTGTGAAATAGGAATTTAGAACATTTGGCTTGTGCTCAGTGGCAGGCAAAGTTGTTGCTGTCATAATTTAAAGGGAGTTATGATGGAAATGGCTGTAATATGCCCTTGAGTACTCTGAGCTTTTATACCCATAACAAATGATAGAGGTAAGGGCACTGAGCAAAGACAAGCTGCAGCGCATCGATTCTGGCCTGTCTGGAAGTAGGGTGTTTGTCCTTGCTCACCTACAGGCCCCCTGCAGCCTGTAAGCTGGAACAGCTCTGATGCAATCAGCAAAATCATGTCAATTCCCACCCAACAGATAATGTGGTCCTAAATCTTCACATGTGTAGTTGTGCCTGACAAATTTGGTGGCCTTCTAGGATGGGCTTACAGCAGTGGTCGATAAGGGAAGAATGACTGATGCCATCTAACTGGACTTGTGCAAAGCACTTGACACTGTTCCACGTAACATCCTTGTCTCTAAACTGGAGAGAAGTGGATTTGGCGGGTGGACCACTCGGTGGTTAAAGAAACTGGATCATTCCACTCAAAGAGTTGCAGTCAACAGCTCAATGTCCAAGTGGAACCCACGGAAGAGTGGTGGGCCTCAGGGATTGGGATTGGCATTGCTTAACATCCTTGTGACACAGACAGTGGGACTGAGCACACCCTCAGCAAGTTTGCTGATGACACCAAGCTGTGTGGTGGGGTCAACAAGGTGGAAAGAAGGGAT